>JAPFBL010000110.1:1200000-1715098 GCA_026182355.1 Hermatobates lingyangjiaoensis | reverse complement strand
TCTTTTTCCAAAGTGTTGATAATATTCTAGAAAGAATTATATATTATATAAAACATTAAAATTATTTACACGTGCAGCACTGCAGACTCAGTACATCATCAATAAAAACACCTGTTGTTCTAGCTTTTGTAGTTGACTACATTACAGCAAAGCGACTGAAGTTGAACGCTACATTAGATTCAAATTTTGAAAACTAATTTAGGTAAAAAAGTAAAGGTAAGGAACCTTTGACGAAAAGAGTCTGAATGAAGAGGCCAATTTGCTAGTCTGCCTACAACAAGAGAGGTAGAGGGTGCTCCTCGAACCCATCTACCCGGCAGTAGCATGATGCGAAGGAGCCAACGGGAAAGGCAGGTCACAGATAAACCTTTGGTACATACTGTTCTCTTTATAGAATCACGGACTGAGGAGAAGAACAAAAGTCCATCGGGAAGTATCAGAAGTTGGATTAAAAAAAGAGAAACCCCTTCTCTTTATCACACTAATGGATGGATGGATGGATGGGGTAGGTATACCTCAGGCAAATCTGCGGCACAGCGATAAACGAGGTTAGAACCTTTATGATTTTCTATGAGTACTAATTAAGATATATTAAATCAGAGTAACAAACTGACCTTTATAGCTAAGGAGAGATAACAACTTTTTTCACATAACTCTCTGTAATCCCACCATGGTGACATGTTTACAAAGTGCCATGTGTCAAGTGAGCGATCTCACACAAAGTTAAATAAATATTAACTTGTATTTATTGGCTGGAAATATGGTCACAGTCAATAAATGAAAATGGATTATTATTAGTTGTAAACCTCTTAAATGCCAGGAAGGGGACGAATAATTCCAATTATGTTAAGAAATGGTTTCTCAATGTAGGCCTTAATGCTTAATAATCTGTATAAAGCAAGGTATACCTCAACCATATATCCACTTTATGGAAGATGGTCAAGGTAGTTTTTATATCAAAAAGTAGAAATATACTTTAGAAAAATTCAAATCTTATAAGCCTTTAAGTTTGTCATTTATATCTCTATAAACCAACGGAAACAGCAATACAAATTTGATTAACACAATAAATAAATACGTCAAATTTAAGAAAATTATATTAGGTTGTTATTTGGTAACGGAGTGATCTTTTGACAACGCGTCCTTTTTATTCACTCAATCAGCACTTAGACTAAAATTCAATCCAGCAATTATAGAATAGATTAAAGCAATGTTAACGCAAAGAAAAATTAGTGCAAATATAGGATCTACCACGAATGAAATCCTAACGACAATTGATTGTCATCAAGGAATTGTATTATTGCCCTTACCGGGGACATTTGCTGCGGGTGGACTGTGGGATACTCCAAATAATCAAAATTATTTTGAAATGCTAGGATATGTAAATAACATTTACTTAAATCATGCATGACTCATGATAAGCATCTTTGTGAGCTTACGAAACATGATTTCTAAATTATTGAAAGATGAGTTCGGGAGAAAAGACTATTAATAAATCCAGCTAAAATGGCCTTCATACAATTCTCAGGGAAAAATAAAGTAAATTCCAGAGAAATTTTCATTAAAAATACTGAAGTAAAACTTACAAACGTATTTAAATATCTTAAACTATTTTTACAGGAAATAATAAATTGGAGAAGCCTTGCAAGAAATGCACTAGCTAAAGGCACAAAACACTATTCTACTGAGGAGATTCTTTGTCAGAACTTCGGATCTTAACCCTAATCTTTACATTGGCATTGTACTTCTATGATATGACTATTGTAATATCATGCATCAGTGCTATGGTATCCAAAGATCAATACAAAAGTAATTAAAACTAACATTATTACAGTACAAAAACAAGGTTTAATAATTTGCCAGTATGAAAAAGTTATGAAATCATTGGATATCGTTATCAATAACATACGCTCTAAAGCTTGCTGAATAGACTTCGAGGTGACCATTAATGATTGCAAGAATTGGAAGTCTCCTTGTTTTGGAAATGGCGCTTTTGTCTAGTGTACAAATGGGTCGAACATTAATTTTAAAAAAAATTGCTTGAGTATTAAGGACCCAAACTGCAACATTTCAATCATTAGGAAAAATAATTACTAACTTCCAAGTTGAAATGCTTTGCAATTAAATTTTGTATGGCGGTTATGCTAGAGAAATACCCAAGGGGAACAAAGATCTACATTTTACCAATAGGCAGGCATCACTGAAACCTTCTTTCATTTACATGGTCTTCCATTCAAAATTAGTTTTAGAATGTCTGATTTATTCACAAAATCTAGCCATTAAAAACAAGTCAACTCTAATGGGGTTTCCTGGACACATGGGAATAGAGGGGAATGAGGCAGCTGATCGATTGGCAAAGACTGGATCGAGACAAACCTTCTGTGGCCTAGAGCCTTTTGACCTCATGCTTCTATCAGGCTTCGATTAAAGAGTGAATAAAGAAGGAAGAAGACAGGCAGTGACTAGTGCAACCATGTTGATTTTAGTGAAAAGTCATTCCAGCAGGCCTTACATTGTTAAAGAATTGATAAGATCTACATAAAAACATAAAAAATTATAGAGAATACCTATCTGAACATTGTCTTTTCAAATGTTTTAAATAAAATAAGATTAGCATCACATATAAAACTCAGACTTTCTATTCAAGAGAAGAAATTACTGAACAAATTGTGTGTTTATGTGTGCAAGGTAATCCTGTTTTAAAGAGTAGAGATTTTTAGTAATTTATACATACACAGGGTGATTTATGCAAGAAGGTTAATTAAACCAACAAAAGTGAGAGATAATTTTAAAAAATCAGTAGAATAAATTATTATTAGATTATTATAAATTATTAGATGAAATAAATAACTGAATATTAGGCAGTTTAAAGGTAGTGAGAGAAACTAGGTCTAATTCATTAAAGGAAAATTCATTTGCACTGAGATTAAATTTTTACATGAATCTATGGAATATTTAATCATTCTGACAGGACTCGCTCTTCTTAGCTATCACTTATTATAGGAGGAATAAAGGCCTTGTATGTAGGAGACGGAAACATTGAACACATTCTATATGTATGTGTTAAGGCTAATTAATTGATGCATTATAAACTTACTTATATTGAAAAATTGCATTACATACAAAAGAATAATTTTGAATACTTTAATAAAAAGTTTATACTTTTTATACGTCCAAACCATGATAAGACATCAGAAAAAAGACTAAGATCTTTCAACCGTAACAAGTGGTTTTTATCAGAGTCAAATCTCAACGTCAAACCTTGAAGAAGACATATTTTTACAGTTGAAAGATCTTAGTTTTTTTTTATTTCTTCCTGTTGATTCTTATTTCACATGTTCAATCTCGATTCATTTCATTGTGAAATCTTGTTATCAATATAAAAGATAAACACAGTTGTCTCAATCTCAGATAAATGCCATCTAAGAAAGAAGAAATTATAATTCTTCGTTCGGGCCAACATTTTTAACAAATGTTAAGTTTGTTATATTTTAATAAAGAAATCAAATTTCAAAAATAGTTTTGATTTCTTTGATTATTTCCGAATAAATGTATGAACACATACAGGTCATTCATATAATTATTTACATTATGCTCAATGGTTCTTATTTACAATCACTTATTCATTGACCAAAGAAATGTATGGAAACGTAATACTAAATTTTTTTCTTATCTTATATGTAAGTTTTCAGTGACAGGTTTACTGTAGGCAAATACTAAAATATTCAGCATTTTTATAAAACATGTTAACTGAAGGGTGACATTAGAAATGATAATTAATTTTAAATTAAGAGAGATTGTAATTAAAACGTTTCAATTATGGTAGAAACATGCTTTGAAACAAGTTACAAACTCTTCAAGTAATCATGTTTTTCTTAATGTTAATTAATTTAACTTTTATTTTACCCGGAGAAAGATTTTTGTTCTAATGAAATATTATTATAGAGACCTAATATATTTATTTATAAACTTGATTTTTTTTTTTTACTAAAACTTGAGTAATTAATTTATAATTATATTTTAATATTACTATAATTTGATCATTTTTATTATACTCTAACAACTATAACCTGCTTTACGGGTAGTTCAAAATACTATTTCCCATTAATAAACGAGAACACGCTTCCGGCAAACAGAACCATCTTAAGAGTCAAAGTTCTGTCAGTTCCAATAATACTGGTTATTAGTTAATACATGCATTTATAAATAAAATTAATCACATTGCATGCTTAGGAAGGTGTAATTTATATTTAAATTATTGAAGAAGAGCACCTGAATACAGGTATAAAAGGTATACCAACAGAAAAACAACTCAGCCCACACTGATCATTTGAAAAAAAATCTAAAAATGATCCGGCAAAAAAAGGATAAAAAAAATTGGTCTAGATAGACGCAAAACTTGTAATTAAACGTAATATAGAGACCCATGGATCGCAATAAGAGGAACATGGCGAAGGTATAAATATGAAAACAACATAATTAAAATAATTAATAACTTACCGGGCTCACTGTTTGAACATTAGTAAAAAATAAAATATACCAGACTCTGAATAATAATTATTATCATAATAATCCAGCGATGTGCTGTGACGTGGGGTTGGGGAGGTACAGCCTTACAAGTCAAATTTACAAAACATACATTAGAATTCTAATAGAATAGGATGAGAGAATAGGAGCAAATTAGATGCTTCCTTGAGGCAGAGGTACTGCCTGCCTCAAGCCTAGAATTTTTCTTGTGGGTTTATGTCATACCAATAAGATGTAAATATTACATCTTATCTTAATGTATTACAGATATACTTGTAACACATTACCGAAAATCATGGAAAAGAAGACCTACGAGGAGTGTAAATAAAGTAGTGAGACTGGCAACGTCGCTTTCGATCTGGCAACGCTGGAGACGCGTGGCCTTGAGTAGCGTCAGGTGCACGTGTGATGCGCCTCCAGTATGAATCTGAACTCGCCACAGTCATTTGTTTGTCCGTAGCGTTGGTTTTCGTGAAATGGTTTTTTCTTGAGCGTTTTAAAAATGAGTGACCTCAAAGTTGAGCAGCGGTGTGCAATCAAATTTTGCTTCAGACTTGGACATAATGCAACCGAAACTTTTGAAAAACTTCAGGGGGCCTATGGAGAACGTGTTTTATCAAGGGCACAGGTTTTTCGGTGGTTTAAGGAATTTTCAGAAGGAAGAGAGTCGATTGAAGATGAACCACGAAGCGGAAGGCCTTCAAGTGCAAACACCGATGAAAATGTCAACAGAGTACGGAACCTTGTGCGTTCAGATCGACGCTTGACAGTCAGAATGATCAGGGAACAGTTGAATTTGAATCACACCTCCGTTCAACACATTTTGACCAATGAATTGGTCAAAACGACACGCGCCCTGTCACACTGCCATCTCAATAAACGAGTTTTTGGCCAGTAAAAGCATTCCTGTTGCTCCTCAGCCTCCTTATTCACCAGACTTGAGTCCTTGTGACTTTTTCCTCTTCCCGAGATTGAAAAATCACCTCAAGGCAACTCATTTTGGGACACTACAAAACATACAAACTGCTGTAACCGACCAGCTGAAGGCCATTCCAGAATCCGAGTTCCAGCAATGCTACAATGATTGGAAGGACCGTCTCCAGCGCTGTGTGGCTTCCGAAGGGAACTATTTTGAAGGTGACAATATCACATTGTAACTATATTTGAATAGAAAATTTAAAAAAAATCAGTCTCACTACTTTATTTACACACCTCGTATACTTTTATTACATGAAAGTGTACAGAACAATTTAATTAGAAATATTCACAGAAATGAGAACCATACTGTGACATTTGCACGCGCACAATCCAGTTTGTGAGTGATTGCGCTATCTGGAGGGAGGCTCGAGCTATCCATGCCTCAACTCTCGTCTCCGAAGGAGATTCTGTTTATTTAAGCAGAAAATATAGAATTTCCTGTGATTTATACCGTAAATCTGGTCAAAATACATTAAAAACCACACAAAAATCATAGTCCAGAGGAGAAATATTAATGCTTGTGTTATTTTATTATTTCATTTCGTTTTCCATTTATGACGACAGGGTAAATCGTAAAAGGTATAGCTGCCCCAAACTGCACAAAACTATAATACATAAGTATTTTCAAACGTCATACTACTATTTTTACTTTGATATAAGTGAAGTTAGAGATAGGTGTTCACACTATCGAAAAGTTAGTGTGATACGCCATGTAGTTAAAACCGCAAATGCTTGTCCACAAATTATAGAAACATAAATGTTGCAGTTACTATGGAACCAATAATGCCACAAAGGGAAGAATAGCTCAACATTTTTTTGAGTTGGGCCCGACTAGCACAGTAGCAAAGTCGCTTGGATTTGGACGGGTTGATCCAGAGTTCAATACATACTCTGGTCCCTGATTTATTCATGTAGGAGGTGAATAAATCTGTGAACATTGTCTCTTGGAGAGATCGTTAAGTCGGCCCCGAGCCTGTACGATATCATGTACGCGTACCTGATTCCCTTCTCTAAATATGTTTTTGTTAAGGAAACTTTAGGTCTCACAATGTAGAATCAACAGGTAATGTTGCTCGACCATTTCTAAATTGACTGCTAAATAATAAATGAGCCACAATTTCCACTTCTAGAACAGCACTAAAAAGGTGAAATCCTTTTAGGTCTGGTCGTTGGAAAACATTTTTTGATAGATAAAATAGTATATTCTACACGAACATGTAAAATGTTCTTATATATGATTGAACTTACATATTAAAGAGATTCTACTAACTTTATCTTTGTTTTGATTTTTGTCTTAGTTTATTTACTAATTGATAAAAATTTTATAACTTAAAATATTTAAAGAGGAAATTTAAACTAAAAATGATAACAATCAAAATAAAAAATATCTTCAATTTACAGATGAAGAAATTTGTCAGATTACTACAAAAAAGTGGTACACAATATATGGAATACCGAGAGGGAATCAAGAAGAAATTTCTGGAGGTTTATAGAACATAAAACAGAATTCTCGAAAATATTGTTCTTTCGGGATCCACGATACACACTTCGTGGCCCAGGCCCTTCATTATTTCTACATTAGCGCAGTAATTCAAATATGTCATTTTGAAAAGGAACTTAGTATATTAAAATATTATATGAAGCACAATGATCTCATTATTCCTGTTGTCATAACGTCCTGATATTCTTAAATATTATATTACTACTTTGTTATAACGAAATTTAATTGTTTATACAATTTGTTTCCATAAAATTTGAAAAACGTGAAATAAAGACTCTTTCTTGCTATTTTAAAATGATTTTTTTTTTTAATATACTCCATGAATTGAATGAAATTTGTATATTATTAAATTTTTATTTAACTAAAAAAAACGATTATTATTTTAAAAGCTGAAATAATTTTCTTTAAACAATATACTGTCAAATTTAAACAATATACTGCTGTCAAAGCCATGGGTCTTCAAAAACATTTTTCCTGGTTGAAACTTCTGTTTTAGAAAAATGGTTTGATTTTTGTAAAACTGAGAAAGTAGCCATAAAAATCTCTAAGTCATTAAATTGATTAACTATTAGTTCAGTAATAATTTCACTTCATAGTTACAGAATACAAGGAGAATATTCACCTTAAATTAAATATAATATTAAATGTTAATTGCTATTTGATTGGATATTGAATATATTCCATTTCAAATTTTGTGTACTTTTTTTTTTAAAAAAATGAATTCAAATAAGGTTTTTAAATATACATTAAGAAATATTTGTGCAAGTAAGTTATACATGTTTTTTGTACTTTAAAAATATTTCTTCGTTTGATTTCTGCTTTTAATATAATTTTTTTCCCTGACTGTATTTTCTATTTAACTAAAGAGAAGACATTCCATTTCGAATATAGTCAAGTGCATAATTAGTTTTTTTTTTAGTCATTTCGTTGTCCAGACAAAGAAAGGAATTCTATGGTAAGTAAATTCGATCAATGTTTACACAATTCCAGCAGCCTCTCTTGCACTACCATTAGATTATTTAATTTAATACTGCTATGTTTAACAAGTGACTATGGCTGGTAAGTTGTTCCAATTAAAGTAATAAAATTTTTAGAACTACAGACTTTATTAGCATCGGTATACGAACCTAAAGTATTTAAAACCTTACTGCAAGGAGAGTTTTTGATGATCCAAATATTATTAAATAGATGGCACTCATAGTAATAATAATAATCATAGTAATCATAATAATAACCGTAGTAAACATAAATACGATATAAATACATTTATTATAGGATTAATCCTTTATTTTGAGTTAAGTATATTTTGTGAGCTATGAAACAGTTATTAAATAAAATCCAAATAACAGCATTGATATTGTAACTAAACCTTTACTAATTTTAGTTTTATATAAATATTGTAAATTATTTTGATGAAGAAGACTTGAAGACGATTAAATAATAAACAAAATTATTGAGAAGCATCAAGGTTCTAAAAATATTTAATTTTCAATAGAAATAAGTTTAAAAGTATTCATCACATAAAAAAAAAACGTGATTTTACAATATGACATTTGATTTTTATCTTAGAAAAGAGCAGTAAATAATAGAAGGTACATTTTTAATTTATTTAATTTATGCACATAATTGATGGCTGCTAAATTGGGATTTCTCTAAAAGGAAAGAATATTTTTTGATTCTGAACAGTACAATGAATGAATCTTAGGCTCTTTCCACCTCATTTCTATTCTGCGCACAGTGACAAACTCGAGATGCAAATAGAACAGATGTAAATGAGATAAAAGATACAGAATATTTTTAGTTCACCCTCTTTTATAAATTTCACTCAAAATGAAGTCAAAGGAAACTGTTTTATTTCATTTTATCTTACACGGAAGTCATTACTTAATGATGCTAACTCCGTCCATTGAAAATATTTCTATTCAAACCAAAAGGGATGGTTTGTAAAGTTTTCTTACAATACCCATTTCATAAAATTCTAACATCACATCACAACTAACAATAAATGCATTATGCATGGTTTCCAACTTTTTTAAGGTTTATCTTGGCAATTCAAAATTTTTGAAAAAGTTATGATAATAATTTGACTACAAAATAAAAAAAGTTCTCATTACTTATAAGTTACAACTGATAATAGAAATATCATATGTATAATCCCCTTTTTTGAGATCGAACCAAAAATAATATTATTAAAAATAAATAACAATAACGAAATGAACGACTACTACCTTTTCATTAATGGTCTGATATGATTAGACTTATTATAATTGTGCATCATGAATTACACATTAAGTTCTTGTAATATATATAAACCCTATTTTTTACTCTTGTAAAAAATTGAGTTAGACAAAAAATACACAAAAACTCTCCTCAACAATTCAACAATCTATGTCATAAACATAGTTGATTTAATCATATGGTATAGCGTATATATATATATATACTTCGCGCTCCGTCCTTCGACGTGGGGAGATCTCTCTCACTTCGTCCTCTCTTTCGATCTACTCTTGATAACGAACAACAGTTGGAAATATTGAGAATTCTGTACAAACTAAGACTTATACATTATATTTTACTTTCCATTAATAAAACATTATTAAACTCTGCTCTAAACAATGTCTAAAATAAGAATATTCACCAGAAAACTAAGGAAAAAAATATTATACAATAAATGCAATGACATAGCATATGCACAAAAAAACTAATATTTTATTCATCACGATTAATATATAGTTAAATGGATATATATAGACCAGATACGACAAAAGATTAGGATTGGTTGGCTATAATTTGTAGGGTCAGATCAACACTTACGATGTAAAATTAAATTAATGCTTACTTTTTACAATATAAATATCAATCTCGGCCACAGTAACAAATAGCTTTGTAACAGTTCACCTGATGGCAAAAGAAACTAACGTTCTGGAGATAGATGTCAAACAAAGCTGTATAAGCACTCCTTCGATCAGGCAACAACTGAGAACCATAAGTATGGTGAGATAAAATAAATGAGCACCTCCCATAAACCTAGGTTAGGTTACAGTGGCAGTTCCACAAGGGAACACACGTAGGCCGAGCATTGACCCTTTGTGATAACACACAATGAAGATTGATTCTACAGTGGGAGTCCTAAATTTTGCCTAACTCAAATGTATTTAGAGTAGGGATGTTTAACGAGTACCTGACATCGTACAGGCTCGGGACCGACGGTTTAACGTCCTTCTCCGAGGGACGACGCGCTCAGATTCACTCACCTCCCGCGTGAATAAATCGAGGGCTAGGTGAGGATCGAACCCCGGTCCTATCAGTTCAGAGGCGAGTACGTAACCACTGAGCTGGCCTGGCCCCTTCCCATAAACCTAATGAAAAGATTATTATAAAATGAAGTTTCTGGAAAAAATAATTCGAATGATGTCAAATAAACGGATACGAACAACGTTGGAATTTTCAGGAGGAAAGAGAGAAAATTTACTGCATATCTAAATTTGTTACTGGGTGATTTCAATTCATTTTCTTCCTCTGCCAGTACAACTGCGTCACAAAATAACAATGAACACCCGACAATATAGCATGCAACCACGAAGTGATTTCTTAGTGCAAACTAAATACTAAGCAGCAAGTAATTTCCTATTTAAAACATCTGCTTCATTCTTCTTTAAATTATTACTTAAATGGTAATGACTCACTTCTTTTACTGATACTATTCGAAATATTTTAAAAACTTAATCTAGACTGTTCTAAAATATTTTAAGATTAATATGAGACCATATATTCACAAAAATAACTTCTTTCAATAAAGCAGATTTGAATTATAAAACATTCAAACGCAGGAATTAAACCAACCTGTTCAGAATGTTTCTTATGTCCAG
Source organism: Hermatobates lingyangjiaoensis (assembly GCA_026182355.1). Classification (NCBI taxonomy): domain Eukaryota; kingdom Metazoa; phylum Arthropoda; class Insecta; order Hemiptera; family Hermatobatidae; genus Hermatobates; species Hermatobates lingyangjiaoensis. The sequence goes on along the minus strand of JAPFBL010000110.1, from coordinate 1,704,223 downwards.
TTGATTCAACGATATCGCTTCTAACTCGATTCCCACTTCGGAAATATTTCTTAGTGAACAACCTGAGAATCTTCAAGTTCTTTTCCCTTATCATAACATCCTTCTCTCTGCGCATTAGTTGATCCTCTTTGGACATCAGAAATGCTTCCAAAGATCGTAGTTTTTCTTCTCTTTTCTGCACCAAATATTTTTAAATGAAGCTATATAACGAATGTAATTTCTTTAATATATTTAAATACAAAAAAGAAATGAGATAGTGAGTTACCAATGTATTTGCATCTCGCTTCCAGACGTAAACTACCTGTAAAAGATGATAATATAGTCCAGGAAGTAACTGAATGTAATTGCACACGTAAACATCTACAATAGTGATGATGAACCAACAGATTGTTTGAAGCATTTGGTTTGGGTTTGTGTAACTTTTTGTGTAGCATTTACAATATTTATTGTTTTTTTTTTTAATTTTATATTTCTACAAGTTGCATAATGAAAACTTATTCAATAAAACAAATATGTTATTTCTTATAAAATATAAGATATAAATTTTTATAAAAACATTTTTGATATAAATTATTTTTTAATTTTTTTGATATAAAACAATGTGTATGCAACATCTGGTATTCATACTTCAAGTGGGTATTCATACTGTGTTCTTAAACGCAGCTCACAAATAAATTTTAAATTTGTGGATTGCCAGTTCTAATTAATTTAGACAACCCTGATCTCCAGCACATGACCTTCAGTAATCATAATCTATAGACTTCTTAAATTACGAGTATATTAATTTTCCCACTATTGTTTCGATTAATTTTTCGAATATTAAGTAAACCAATAGTATGGTAAGAACAAAAAAACATCTGCTAAGTTTATACATGTTTGCTGCATTTCAGTAAATTTAGTTGGACTAACATGGTTCATGTTCAAATGCTGATCAGTATGATTAATCTTATATGATGATGGTTCAGAGTCCCTTTACCTGTCGGTTTCATATGGTACTCCTCTCACGATTATACAGAGAGACAAACACAGATAAATATTCGTGGTATGTTATGCATAATCCGGTATACTTAGATAAAAAAAAAATATTATATATATGAAAATGTTTTTTCTTATGAAATGACGTGAAATAAATTATTGTTTACAACAATTTGAATTGTTGAAACAATCATTTATCACTTTTATTACAAGTACTTTTCATATTTAAGTTATTGATAATTCTTCTAGAAGATCTCTATGTGCATAGCTATTTGCATCTTCTTTATGTCTAAGTATGTAAAAGTCATAATCATTAAAATATATAACCAAATATATCGAAAAAATGTTGTCGCCCATATTCAACGCTAATATTAGTGAAACATGATATCAAACTCAGTAATAATCAATTTAATATTCATTCTATCTTAGTGTATTGGCAGTGTAATCATACTAATAAATTATGTGGTAAATCATTACCAAACTTATTGAAAATTGATTTAATGACCTCTTTTGTTTTATTGAGGCTATATTATTGTGGTTATACTTTTATCAGGTATAATCAAATTAGAGACATTGGCCTACAACAATCTGAGATTTTAGTGTATATAGCACTTAAAGTTATCATTGTTACTGTAATATACCTCGCCCTATAAAACATCTTCATGAAATATTCATAGCGAGGTACCTAATACGAAATTTTACGTTTCTTGGATCACAGGAGAATACCTCAAAATGTATTTTTTATACATTTACAACTATAATTATAGTAGTTATAACTCTTAGTATTTCAACTTATTATTATAAGTTGAATGGTTACATTTTAACGTTATAATTGCTGTTCCTGTTATATTAAGTAATAAGTTTTTCAGTTATAACTATTATTAGCTAAATAGTAATCCCGAAATCACAAGTTATAGAGTTGGTTGTATATGAATAAAAAAAAATTGTCTTCAATTAGGTATAACCCAAAGAAGTTAGTTTTATTTAAAGTAAATATCTTACCATTCCCAAAAAAAAGAAAAAACTATTTAAAACCTTATGAAATTAGAGAAAAACAAAATAAAAAGTCAAACATTTTTTCCTGTACAACTTTTATTTAAATCATTCTCTGATGCTCTCGAAAGGAGTTCTCTGGAATTCTTGAAATAATTTTAAAAACAAACTAAATAAATTAGTATCTGCTGTGGGCTAAAATTTTGGCATAACTTGATCACTCATAAATTTATGAACTCTATAACTAATATAAAATCGCATTCTATTAGTTTTATAATACATAATTGGTCCAAAGCTGCAAACTATGTAGAGGCGGTTCTCCATCATAAGAAGAACGGAAGTGGTGTGATGCAAGGGCAATGATTGATCGAATGGGGACAAGAAGGTGAATCCTACTCAAAAGGACTGAGGCACCGGCACGAAGTAATGTGCAAACGGTTTCCGTGTCGGGTATTGCCTGGAAATAGGATGTGGTTTTTTAGTGGGTCGGGACCCCCAACCCCACATACCCTAAGCAAGACGTCTTGCTAAGGGATCTGATGAACAGATTTTTCCACATCCTACGTCGAAAAAAAAAAAAGTTTTATAATACTCTTATTTTACTTTAAGTTCTATAGTGACATATGCATATTTCTGAAATACAGTATTTGATGATGATTGAAGTAAAACCAACATTATGGTTGAAATTTACTGATGTTCTGGATTGAAGAGAAGTTTAAGTACTTGAAAAACCATGGTCAAATTATCTAGCTAAATTATACTTGATGAAGAAGGAGTTACCTGTAAATATAACTTTTACTAGGAATTTCTATTTAATACGTTAATACAGTGTTTATGCCATTTTAAGTTTACCCTGGGGAAATTAATAAATATATAAAGAGAATAGCCTTAACTAAACAATAACTAAAATATACAACTGGATTTGAATAGTAAAATATTTGAGTTGCATTGTGCTTTATATTGATTCGTAACTAATACTGATTTAGTTAATGTTTTTGCCTGGCAAAACATATTTAAAAGTAAGTTTCTTATTAATATTATTATATTTTATACCATTTATTATATTAGATAACATTTAATTCCAGAAGGAAATAAATGGCAATAAACGCATGCGCTTGAGGAGATTGGCTTGCATGAATTGTTATATTAGAGGATTACATTATTGAAAACAGATAGATTGTTTGCAAGGTTATTGCGATTAGATAGGATTGACTGATACCCAGGACAAGGCAGAGAAGCTTAAGGAGCTTACCAGTGTTGCAGTAAAGACAACACTTATACAGAGCAGCAGTACTGCCAACATGAATTCCATCGGAAAATCAATTTCTTTATTTCCATAATCTTCTTTTGAACTTCTTTTATAATCGAATAGTGTTTGTGGCATCTAAAACACAATATTATAACAAATTTAATTTTTTTTTTTAAATTGAAAATATATTTTTTTTGCTAAGACTTTATTTGTCATTAAATTTCATAACCTTATATTTAAACGAAAAGAAAAGTCAATATAAACATAATTACAGTGGACTCAACTAATTTGTTTTAAAACAATTTTTCTTTACGTTTCATACATTAGAGAAACCTAATGTTTGATGTTAACTAAGTCGCAAGAGGAAACATTATTTAACTGGAAATGAAGTGAACGAGACTAAGGTTTTCTCACATGGTCAACTGTAGTTTGCTTGCTCATGAGTCAGGGGTTCCAACTTTTTGTTCTTCCATGAAACTGAAGGACGGACAGCTAATGTGGTGTATACAGAGGCACTTGCCTAACACTGTACTAATAATGGTATTTTCTACTACACTATAATTTTTACTGGTATTTTGGAACACCAAAGTAGCTCACTACAAATTAGTGGAAGAGGTGGAAATAACGCACGCAGACCTTTCATATATACGTTGCCAGAGAGAAACTAAATTCAAACAGTAAATAAAGAAAGACAGGTTTTGTAATTTGGTGTAAAGTATTATAATATTGCAAGCCTTACAGTGATTACCCCTTCTGAAATTAGAACTAGTCTTAAATCTGTACGGCGATTCCTTTAATTATTTATTTGCATATAATTTAAAAAGAGGGCCAATTTAAAAATTCTTATAACAGTTGCATATTTTACAACAATGTTTCTGTTTCTTTCAGATACATAAAATAATTTTTTGGCTTCTTCCCAGTTGATTAGATGATTATAAAATGATTATATAAGGTTTTATCATTCTTATATATATGTCATAAGAATTAATCAACAATGCTCCAGCATTTTAAATTAGATGGAATTTAAATTTAAGGAATCCTCAAACAGATTAAGACTAGTTTTAATTTAACAAGGATAAACACAGTCAACGCTGTTCATTTTCATAATATTTTAAACCAAATTACAAAACCTGCTCTTTTTACTATTTTAGTAGGCGTTAGAAAAAAAATTGAGATTTTATAAAAAAAAAAATTATTTCTATCTCTTTCAAACTTTTAACCTTCCAAATTTTATGTTTACAAATTATATTTGCTAAATAAGGGTTTAATTACTCCAATTTGTTTTTATAAAACAAAAATACGACATATACATTCTAAGAGTTTACTATTTTTTAAAATAAATGTGCCAAGTAAAATTTGATTATAAGGACAAAAGGCAATAGTCGCTCAAAAATAAATGGGCCAATCATTACTTTCAAATACATGCATATAGTTAGTATAATACAGGATAGTAACCTTACAACATTTTAGGTTACTAACCTAATCTAGTTTACCTATTTACCTACTTTAGTAAAAATCATAGCATTTTTAATAATGGTTTGCAAAACTCATTCTTGTTAAGTATGTGTAGACTTTATAAAGACAATATGCTGAAATTACTTTTTTCATTATTATATACTGTAGTTGGATAAGAATTCTGCAGTAAATGAAAGCTATTTATAATGAAATTTCTGAATCCCTGTTTCCATCTATAACTTTTTATACTTAGATATGTTTATATTAAATACTATAATATAATATTGTAGGGAAAAAAAGGATATTGAAAAATTTATCATATTTAAGTTAAGATAGAAAATACTAACATTCATATTGATCTTGATATGAGGATATAAATTTTAATTTATATTCATACTGATACCCAGATTTGGTTGGAACAATCATTTGTTAGACTTTCAATGAATCTCCAAAAAAACAATGTCAAATCTGAATCTAATTCAATCAACGTGAATGGAAGTTGATTGTGTTGTCTGCATATATTTGGCAAGAGAACAACTTTAATGAAACCTTCTGCAATCAGAATCAGACAGACTAAATTTTTATTCATAATCCACTTTCTATATCCCAAAACACTGATTTCTCTACGCCAATAAACAAAATAGAGCACATATATGATTGAAATAGAACCAATCATGCAAATTTATTAAAGTATAATTTTGTTAATTAAAGTTCATATATAAATATATATTATTTATTTAATGTCTTCCTTATCTCGACCAGATATATTTAACACTATTTTTCTTTTTCATCGAGGTTTGGTCTAGGTTCATTCCTTATCTCGACCACATATATTTAACACTATTTTTCTTTTTTATCCAGTTTTTTCCTTTTTTATGAAGCTAGACCAAAGCTTGATAAAAAAAGAAAAATAGTATTATTTATTTATTGAGGTTTGGTCCAGTGTCGAACAATTCTAAAAAAAAAACACCTTAAGCGGAAGTTTACCCAAATTTTCAAAAATCTTCAGGACTATATCAATACAGAATAACCATAAGATAAAAAAAAATAGTTAATGATAATTGATAAACAATTAACTCTGCAATAAAGTTGCTTTGAATATGTCTAAACGTATAACCAAAACATTAGGAAAAAGTAATTTTTTGAAAGCTGTTTCATGCTGGACGAAACCATGACATAGAAAACAATTGTTTATAATATATATCGTAGAGATAAGAAAATATGTACATGTAATATAAACTTACTTCTTAAACTAGTAAGAAGTTCAGAAATGTGATTAAGATCTTTCAATAAAAACAGATGGTTAAGAGAATAAGTCAGAGAAACTCAGAGAATATCTGAGTGTGACTCTACCACAAAACACTTTCAATAGTTGAAAGATTTTATTCAAATTTCTCAATATCTTACCGTAGTTCAGACGTTCATTTTTTTATGGTTGTCTATAATGTGAAAACTTGTGATACATATCCATATATAACAAGGCTTTAAATTAAATACGTGAAATAAAAATCAGCATCTAAAATACAGAAAATCAGAAAAATGATTAAGATTTCAACCAAAACAAGCTGTTTTCGTCAGTTGGAAAATATGATATTTACAATATTGTAATCTCTATGGCAATAAGTAGTAATTACTGAACTGACCCCTAAAGGACAGACACAGTAAACTTTTATCAATATAACCTTATTTTTTCAAGTGCATAAGAAATTTTAACTGAAATTCAGTATTTTTTCAGGTAAAAAGATTTTGCATTTATCTTGTATATATATTTTTTACCATATAACATTCAATAAAATAAATTCTTTAATTTTTCAGCAAATGAATTTAATTGTGTAAGATTCTTTTTCTCCATCACCTAAATGAGACAATATATAAACTGAAATTATTGCCAAAATGAGAGTAAGGTTTGGTATTGTAAATGAAAATGCTTAGATGTAAAATTTATTTTACATCTAAGCATTTTTTTTCTTTATATTTCTTATATTTGGAATATAAGGTAACTTTTGTTTTTTCTCATATGCTGGACCATAAAAATTAGCATAAGGAAGCTTTTGACAAGAATATTAATTAAAAATAATGTGTCTTCTATTAGGAAAAAGAAAGGTTTTAGAAACGTTGGATTTATAATTAAAGGATTTTTTTGGATGAAGAGGAAAATTTTGTATTTGAGCAAATCTATCTTGAAGAAGAATTGTATCTCTGCCGATCAAGAGACGACTTGAGAACAGTACAGAATGAAACAACAGTTTTACTAAAAATTGTTAATGATTTACTGGAACAACTAAGTTTAAGTAACAAACTTAAAATATGTGAGGTAGAACGAAAATTAAATGTGGAATGGTTTAACATAAAAGAAGATGGTGTAGGTTGGTAAGAAAAGTTAAGAAAAGTAAAAAGAAAACACATAATGCGACAGTTTTGATATTGATATAAAGGATAAAAGAGAAGGAATGAGGATGTTTTTAATTGAAACGGCAGTGGATTAGTATGTATTAGATATAAAACAAGAATTCAGGACTGGAATGGACTACAACCATCTGTGAAAGCAATTTTTGAAGTCAAAAATAATATAGTACGATTTATAATACAATGCAGATATAACAGTGCGAGAGTGCTAGGTTATCAATTACAAAACAAAACTACTTCAGATGTTGAAATAGACAAGACTGAAACTAGTTTGGTCAATCTGTTGGTAATAGAATAGTCAATCTGATGTAAATTAATGAAATAGGTTGTTGTAAGAGTAAGAAAGATTGATATAATAAAGATAGGAAGACTAAGATATGATAAATATTTGTTTCTGTTTTGGCAGAAACCTTTAGGTGAAGTTTCGTAAAGGTTTTGAGCCAATTCTCAAGATGATCTTGATTTTGTAAGTTAAGATCTTTCACTTCATTTCAAAGGCAGCGAAAAAGATGGTAATCCGTTGGGGTGAGGTCTGCGGGTTAGGGAGGATGTTCAAGAAGAACATCCTAACCGAGCTCTTGGAGTGCCATCTTGATAGTTTTTGCAGTGTCTGGTCCAGCATTGTCATGGAGGAATATCACCTGGTCTTGACGGTCTGGTATTTTCTGTTGAATTGTCTTATTGACTCGATGCAGTTGGACTTTATAAAGGTTCTTCTCTACTGTCATGTTCTTTTCAAGCGTTTCCTGGTGAATTAAACCTTCACGATCCCACCACATAACTCATTGTTTTCATCGAGTGCAAGCCTTTCATGATTCTGAGCAGAGGCTTCTCTCCAGAACTCACCCGCTCTTTCTTTTTTTTTCATAACCATATACGGACACTATTTATCGCCTCCAGGGACAATTCTGTATAAAAGACGTTGCTTGTGGCCATAGGTTCCTTGGTGTCGAGCAAGACTTTCTGCTGCAATGGAAAGCCCCTTGTCCTTGTGTTTTTGAGTAAGTGCATGTAAGACCCAAACTCCAACCTTCTGAGTGTATCCTATTGACTGAAGGTGGCATGAAATGTTTCAAAATCACACTTTATTTTTTCACTTAATTTCCTGCATATCAAGTGGCCATTCTTTAAATCATCCCTGAGTCTGCTTTCCTCTATCTTGATTGGTCTTCTGGAACGAGAAGTGGCGTTGAGGTCGAAATTACCGTGTTTAAACCTAGTTAACCAATCTCGAACATTTTTGTCAGCTATAGCATACTCTTCGTATACGGCACAAATGTCCCAGGGGACTTTACTCGCTTTTTGACCTGGATTAAAGGCAAAATATCGTTTGAAACATCGTTTCAGAAAAAAAAGATTTATGAATGGAAGGAACTTAGTTTGAAAAATTCCTTTTTTATTAGCAACAGACGAAAAATAATATCAAACTTCGCCTCTATTTATTATTATTGTTTTTTTAATAAATGCTGCAAGACTGTTTGACAACAAAATCGTTAGTATGATGCAAAAAATTAACCTATGATGCAAAAAATTAACTTCTGATGCAGTTTATATTTTCTGATACAAAAATTTCCACTTTCTCTTCAGACATCATTAGATAAATTTCTAAACCTGCCCAACACTATGTCCAAGGTACGAACAAGAGATCCCCTAAAATATGTTATCTTGAAGGGGGATTTAAAATATTACTTTTACATGTCGTAACATTTATAATAAACTTAGTGCCTGTTAAATTCTGATAAAACAGTTTTTTAATCAATAGTTAGAAACGACTTTAAGAATAGCAAGAGAATGAAAAAAATCTGGAGTATCCCTACACAAAATTTTACTATATGCAAACATAATATCACACTCATTGACAACAACTGAACTGATTTTATTTTAGTTTGGCTGTAATATCAATATAATATCAACCACATAGGTAATGAATCAATTTGTTGAACGTGGCTTTTCAATTCTCCAGTTATAATACATGAAACAAAATGACATATTGTTATTAACATTTAACTGGGAACAAAATCTCACCGGACTCGTGCATTCTAACCATACGTGTCCTATTGTCTATTTATTTGTCGTTTCTGAATTCAACTTCATATTTTAATTCTTTTATGACTCTCAAAACTATCCTCCGAGAATTGTTTTTCATTTTTATTGTTTTAGTTACTGCTTGTAAAAAATATGTTATTCAATTGAACTGAATTGAATTCACATAGATACATTTTAAAAATATCTGTATCTTCCAGATAGAGTCTGCATTTTTAGATAGTTAAATTGTAGCTTTGCATTGGTAGTGGTTAAAAACATAATGCATATTACAATATTTAGGAATAATTGAAAATCATTCCTCTGAAGATATATTACTTTCTTCACAAATTAATATTCATTCAAATAAAATGAGTTTTTTTCTCCTTTTTTGATATTTCCATTCTATGACAGTATGAATAGACTAACCATTGATTTTTTTATGATAAAAATATATAATTCTGGGATGTTGAATTTTTTGTTTCATTCTAGATAAGATGAATTGTCATTAGTCCTGTTAATTCTAGTGAAGGTTGATTTTGTTGTTTATTATGACAAATATGGGCATTTATCTTCATTTCGAACCTGTTTATTGATTGATAAAGCATCAATATTATTTTTCTAGAGAAATTCAATGTATATTGCAGACTGAAACTCCGTGATCTATTACAGAATTTCATACTGTAGAACTCTGCTCGTGTGGCCATAGACAATGTTTTAGTTACCTTTTATATGCATTTTTCATCTGAGAAAACAGAGTTATTTTAATATCTATGGCTGTTCTAGTTTAGTATTTCATGTTAAGAGAACTTTCAGACCTACTTTTTCCTGCTTTCAAATACATAACGGTTGCAAGATTTAAATTCTATAGGGAGCTGTACTGAAGTTTACAATAAGTAACCAAAATGTCAATTTCGATTATAATAAAATGAGGTCCATTTTATCTCATGAGTTGTGCAATCTCATAATTGTGTAGTATTTACTCATACTGGGGTAAATGGATAATATTCTTTTGTGTGGAGACATTGTATTATCCATTTACCTCAGTATGAAGGCTATTTTAATGAGGCTTATCATGTTAATGTTATGTTGTATGCTATATCTAACTTATAAAAAATGAATTTAATGACTTTAATTGCTTTATTGAGGCAATAAAACTTTGCTAGTTATAGCAATTTTAATATCGTTGATATAAACAATCAAAGATGATATAATAATTAGGATTAAACTGAGGAACATGAGCTTATCAGACTCGTGAGCACTGCTACTATTTCAGTATTATTGAGATTCTCATTGTCATTTTTAAGATCAACTTTTGAATATAATTTTTTTATTGAACTTAATATTATCTTTGAAGAAGTATCTCTCACTTCTGTTGGTTATAGATATGATTTACCAAAAATCGTTATCCTCTTCAGAGTGATTGTCTTGCATTCAGATAGAATGTAATCAATGATTTCTACCTTTCCAGGGAGAGTTTGAATTATTTGTATGTTACTAATTACATCTTACATAAGTCATAGTTAAGAAGAGAGATTTTGGTGAGATAATTCATATTCAATTATGAATTCTTCTTTGAAGATATACTATTTTCTTACAAATGTAAATTTAGTTGAAATGAGCATTTTAAACAATAGCAGACACAGTTGTTGAATCTACCTTTTTTCTGGTTTCTCTTTCAGACATTCATGCATTGCAGATCTGATAAAGCTGAGGTGTATTGTGCAAAAATACTTCACGCCGCAGAAGGTTTGTATGGCTAAACCTTATCGTAACGATTCTGCATTTAATGCTCCTGTATTCGCTTTTTTCTAGGTACCGCATGAGAGTTAACTGGTTTTTACGGGTTTTATTATTAATTCTGAATCCTCTGGTTACCCCAACTACATTAGAGCCTCATTATTGAAAAGAGGAAACTTCCAACCCAGGTAATTATTTATCACTTGGACACTCTTGTAAAACTTCAATGAGGGAAATTAGTATCTAGTAATTCATAGTTAAAATTGTTAATGTTTAACATAAATAAATTTCTAAACATTTATCTTCAAGTAGAAGTGTTTTCATTCTGTGCCAAAGTCAAAAACTGCAATATAAGATTTTATGATTACCATCCGTCAATCTGGAGAGCATTATAAATTATTTGGTTGTTTGGCCTATGTTTTTATGGTTACAAGGATGCTATGTCCTTACATATAAATATAAACTCTTTATACTATCTTCAAACTTCTTTGATTAAGTTATAAAAATGAACTCTGATTGAATGGATTCTGTTTAAAAAATTTCCAAGTCAATGTTAGCAAATCAAACAAATACAACCGGTTACACCTAATTTCTTGTTGAGTTTTCAGTCTATATAGCTATATTGCCTTTCACAGAGTCAGAATTTATTGAAAATGGTTGCACATACACTAATTTTATTCACATTGAGGGATATTAATTTACGAAAAATATTATATGAATATGATAGATTACGTCCTCATAACAAAAAAAAAAAAAATGAAATCCCCAATATGAGTAAATACAACAGTATAACAAATTGTACATGTACTGAAAGACTTTTATTATTATAGTTTAAAAGAAATTTCATTTCATATGTTTAACCATTAAGAAAAAAAAACTGAAGTTATATAATGTATCATAACTTTCCATTTCCATCCAACTAATTTCAAGAAATAGGAGGTATCAACTCATCCAATCAAAAGGTGCTATCTTATTGTATTGTTTCATGATAATCTGTACAACTGTAATTTGTATCGTGGCTACAATCTTTAAAACAATTGTAAGTATTTTTTGTTACCTTTTAGCACAAAATAGACTTGTCCAGTTAATCAAAAAATATCCATTTAGTGTGCAGGAAGTTTAGAATAATTTTTATATTTTGAAACCCAAGAGTTAATATTTTAGGAAAAATACTATGTGATATCTAAAGTCACATTTTAGTCAACAAAATGATTTTATCATTTGAAATATTGATCAGAAAACATTAACACACGTCTGCATCGTAGGTTATACTATGATATTAATGTTACTCATCAGGCAGACGGTAAGGCCTGTAGCATGGCTAAATCTTTTGGATACACAACCCACTCGTACAGACATCATCCTTAAAAGAAACCTGCATATCGGACATCATGAGCCAACTGAAAGATATGTTGGTCTTAGATTGGCTGATCAGTACAGTAGCTTCCCTCTTTCTAAGGCTGCCACCTTGAAGTCGCTTGATCATTATGTGATGAAATGGAAATGAACTAAGGTTGCCACGACAACTTGAAGCTTAAAGACTTCAAGGAAATGAGATCAAATAATATAATTTTAATCTATCAAATTCCAGAGTACCAGTTGATAACTTCATTAAGTGGTTACTAAGCATTTAGTGAAGTCTTAAGAGATCTCAGGGAAAAAATGTAAAGGTCAGATTGAGATGAGTAGCTTTTCCAGAACTTCAGTAACTCAGCATAATATGTACTTACTCAAATACCACAGAACTCCTTCATTTTACCTTTATCTTAACTATTTTATGCAGACACAGTTACCACAATCAACCGTGCACCCAATTTAAAGAATAACATTAAATACAACCATAATTTCATCAAAATAATGGATGGTCTAGATCAGTGGTTCTTAAACTGTGGGGAATGGTGGAGTCGCCTCTGTGAGGAATGACAGGTCGGACAGAAAAACCACTACTTCAAAATTTAATACATTACATTCAAATGTTGACTTACTTTACAAAACACAACCACTTACAGACTGTTTCCATAACAAAAAGTTATTGTAGGTTATGTTTGCGTAAAAGTGACAACACTATTGGATTAGAAATAATAACCATAATCAGTGTGCATTCCAGGACTTATGTTACAAAAACACTCAAGATTGTCACTTCATTTTTGTTTATGTACATAAAACTGGATGTGTTAAACTCGAATTTGTTAAAGACCAATGCTATAGTGAGAAATAGTTGGCTTTGGAATTAGTGAGAAATTGGAGAAAAAAGATTGTAACACTAATATCATCAATGTAATGCTTCTACGTAAAGGAATTATTACATATGTGTTAGAGAAATTGGAGACTTAAGGCCATATTAGTGGAATTCGATACTTTAATGGGAGCGTTCTATCACGGAATAGCTACCTATAACGTGACACCTTCAGTCAGGACGGCCATACACTCCCATTACCTTAGCCTAGACCCTTGCATCAAAGCTAAACAGAGTTTTTTTTTTTTTAATTATTTAATGTCATCTATATTTTTAGACATCTTCAGGGCTCCATCAAAACAAATACCACACTACTTGTGACAAAACAATACAATATACTAGACTACCCGTGACCCGTTGGGTCACCAACACCTTCCTCTTTAATACAGTCATGTTCACATAAATGCAGCTAAACTCTAAATTAATTCATTTTTAATAAAGAGGATAATGGCACATATTTTTAAGGCAGTTTTATTTATTACCATTTTTTGTATAATTTGAATTTTCAAAAAAAAAAACTTTAATATTTTCTTTCTGTTTGACCCTACTGAGAGCAACATGTAATTGGCCATGTTGACATGCTGTTTTTCATAAATGATCTACAACTTTCTACAACTACTATTCTACTATTTGTATGTTGGAGCAATCCTGACTCCTCTAGAGTAGAGTCAAGAAATTCTTGAAGTTAATGTGTGGGTTCTGTTTCTACCCAAACCGAGTTGTATGACAGATATTTGGCGATTGAAGAGTAAATGTATTCAATACACTAATCAACTTTATGTTGGTAACATAAATGGATATGTTGAGCACGGATAAACATGTCTTCAAGCAGTAATAATTTCATTTTCCTTCTTTTCAACTCTGTCTTCACAAATATTTATCAGAAATTTTGAGTATTCCTCATCTTTTTCTTCAATTCTCATATTGTTAGTTAAATGGAAATTAGTAAATTTGCGCACTGGACCTCCTCCAATGCCTAGGGCGTGGTTCGATTCCCAGAAAATTTCTAATATATTATTCAATTTAGAGCGTGTGCAAATATTTAAACACAAACATCAAAGTTTTATAAGTATATAGATAAAATTAGCTTGGTATTTTTCTATTGCAAAATAACTTTACTATTACATATCAAATGTTTGTTAAAATGTAACTAAGAACAGAATTGTAGCATGGTTTGTATACAAGGGTTACGTAAAGTTTTTTGAAATAGGAAAATGCCAAGGCAATTATGTATATTCATATAAATTGTGTACCTTATACAATTTTTTTAAAGTTACTGTAATAACATTTTTAAATTGATGCAGCACTGAGATGTCTACAAATATAGACGAAACGTTGGCTTTAAAACGTTTCGCTGTTTGAGGTTAGACCAAACCGCAATATGAAACAAAAATTGTGTTATATATATAAAATAGATATTTCCAGAGCTGAGAGCAAATAGATCTGAAATACTGATTCAACATAGCACCAACGTTTAGGTTATGTGATAAACATGAATTTTACTTAATTAACGTATAGCATTTATTTATTAATGAACAAACAAAAATTAAATACTACGCACTTTAGAAACGAGGACAACATACTAAAATAACACCTACTTTAGGGTCAAGTTTGTTATTATATACATATTTTTGGGATAAGTTAGGATTAATCATTCACTTAATCATGTTCAGCTGGGCAGAACACTTAATTTGCTATGATTAGGCTATTCCAGAGGGCAGTTTTAGGAATTCATTACATCCTACTTGTGCATGCATAGGGCAATGATATTGGATTGCCAACTTTATAGAAGCACTCAACTTAATAGACCCTACGTCATCTTTCCCTTATATTTACTCATTACTTAATTAAATTACAAAAAAAAAGACGCTATTTAGAGTAAAGAGCAAATATTGCATTCTTTACTTAACCAATCGTTATTTATACGTGCATGCATATTTTCATTTACTGCAATCTTATATATTTTAAGAAATCAGAATGTATTCTTTACAAAAAGAATAATTTAAACAAATAATAAGGTTTGATTATATAATGTAATTTAACCTGATATCTGTTCATTAAAAATCAGAAATAATTTCCAATTAGATTATTTAATACTTTTATATTACTAGTAAATTAATATGAATTAATAAGGTTCATTTTATTGTTATTATCATTTCTTTTATCTAAGAAACAGTTAATTTATTAACTGCAATCACTTTCATAATGACAGTACAAAGAAACAAGTATGGTTCCTAACTTGGTCAAGTTAATAAACAAAGAGTATTGTTGGTGTATTTACTAATAAACAACACGATTATTCTGAGATTTATTTACTTTTGTGTTGATACTAATAGCAATTGGACAAAAAAATGTGTATGCACTCTCCTGTCACTCTTCGTATTTAGTCAAAAAAATTCGATTTTTGTAACTAATTAGATTTAATTTGTATATAGTGTTTTCCTGATGATGAACACAAAGTGTTCGAAACGCGTTGAATAAAAAACTTCATTTGTGTGGAGACTTTTGTTGGTTCATCCATTTTACCTCAGAAAAAATCTGAGCAAGCCGTATCTCCAAGAGTACGTTAACATGTCAGTCCTCTGCCTGTATGATGTCACTACTTTAATGAAATTAGTGATCTACTATGTTTATTACTTTAAATACACTTGAGTTAGGCAAAATTTAGGACACTCAATGTAGAATCAATTTTCATTGTGTGGTATCACAAAGAGCTAATGTTCGCCTTATGAGTGTTCCCTTGTAGGGCTGCCACTGTAACCTAACCTAACCTTGATGATTGCCAGCAGTTAGGTACGTCTAGCTGAACGAAAGAATAATTAAACAGTTCCATTCTTTCCCAAAACTGCTGTTATCATTAAAAAAGTTACGAGACTTAAATTAAAGCAACAGCTATATTTACACTATTTTTGTAGGATAAATAGCTGTTATTAAATAGTATGTGTCATAGGTGAATAGATTCGGAGTGAGGAAGGTTATTCAAGTGGATGGGTTTTCTGAATTAGATGACCTCCGGCCGTTTAATAAGTAAGAACCAATAATACAATTACACAAGAGAGTTATCAAATTAGCAGTACGTGTAGTATAAAATAGTACAACAATTTTGTACTATACTACTAAGTAGATAATTCTCTAAAATAATTGTGTTTTTTTTAATTTAATGAAGAAAAACACTGCGTGTTGGAAACACGTTCTTTAGACTATTAAACATGTTTATTTGGAAACTATTTTAGTAGCTTTTTACCCTACAATGAGTAAATAACACAGAATAAATTGATTGCACTACCTTAGTAGGCTATTTAAAAAAAAAAAATTACAGGATAGTAAAAAAATCAGGTGTGATTTTGAAATACTCAGCATAAAAACAATGCTGGTGAAACTGCTTGCCAGTTCTCTGCATTGTTTTCTGGCTTACTGCAACAGCAAGACATGTAATTAGAGTCAATAACAAATTTAATGAAACAAGTTCTGTCGCTCACTTGCCTCTGCCTGGAAGGCCAATAGCCGGTCGCGGTCTGGTGAGGTTATTGCTACTATCTAGGCAACTGTGGATGATACTCCAAAAATATCGTCACGAAATATGGCAAGTGAATCAGGAATACAGAGGGAGTCAATTCTAAACATTTCAAACAGAGTCCTGGCCGCCAAGACCGGTTGGACCCTGGCCAAGGCCGCCGAAACCTTAGGCATGCCAGGGTTTTCCTCAGCCTCATCTTCGGAGTACGTACTCATCTTCAAAAGTTATGCACTTCACTGTGGTTTCGATTTTGCTTCTTGGTCTTATTGCTGTAATTTTTCTAATGCTTTTTTCGATTTTTCACTTCTACAGATATAGATACAAACTTTACAGATATCCCTACTTTATGCCAATAATTGCATGAAGGCGATTTGACCGACGGTTGCAGAAGTAAAT
Organism: Hermatobates lingyangjiaoensis; assembly: GCA_026182355.1. Classification (NCBI taxonomy): domain Eukaryota; kingdom Metazoa; phylum Arthropoda; class Insecta; order Hemiptera; family Hermatobatidae; genus Hermatobates; species Hermatobates lingyangjiaoensis. The sequence goes on along the minus strand of JAPFBL010000110.1, from coordinate 1,687,234 downwards.
AAACAACCGTTCATTTACCTCTAACTACCTTTAATTAAAAATATATGTCTATTGTTCATATAGTTTTTTTTCTTTCAAAATAAAACCTGATTTTTTGACCACTCTTTATATTCTTGATGACAAGAAACATTAAAGGCTGTCGAAGAAAAAAATTTAATTGATTAATAACTCAATTAATTTGAATAAATTTTAAGTTTGTATTGATTAAAAATATGGACAGAAAACTTTGAATTTTCACAATAAAACATTGTTTTGAACTAGAAGAGCAAGTTCTACAAAATAATTTTGTTTTTATTTGGTCAAAATTGTAAACTAAAATATAAATTTAATGTTAAAACAATGTTTCAATGTTATATTAATATCAAATATAAAGTTTATTTCCAACATATTTTTGGCACTTTACTTTCTTCAAGTATGTAAGTATAATAAAATTGTTCACCAAATTATCTCACTATTCATATACACTGATATACTCAAATTTTACATAATGGGAATCAAATCTCATTGTTGCTATGTCATGTATGTAAACTACAGAGGTGCCCATAAGTAACTTTATAATTATTACAAAGATGAATTCATTTATTTATCGCACCATAACATATTTTTTAAACCATTTGAACAATTAAACTATAGTCACTGTATTACATTAAATGTTCACCTTCTTCACTGATAGTAGAAATAACAGATAGAGGATAGTAGAAATTCACGGAACATCCTAAGATACGTCTCCTCGATAACAGTAGCTTGAAAGAGATATGCCTCAACTTGGAATAACTGCCCAAATACACAATCCAAAACTCTTTTTCAGAATAGAAATTCTTTCCTCAATGGAATTGAAATATGTCATAAGGGTAATTTTAACACTCAACTGAGATTAAATAATGCACATTCGAGTTCACATGTGGATAGCGAACCGAGTGAACAAAGTTCTTTAATATTCATTATGCTATAATTTTAATCTGTGCAATTGTGAGGTAATTGCAATAATTAATTGTAAGTTATTTTTTTTTACATTTTTGTAACATCAAGTGTTACAATGGGCACCCCTGTACATTTCAAAAGCTAAAGAAACTCTCACTTAATGGGAGCTCTGAAGAAAATGCCTTCTGTACCTCATAGTTCCTGAGATGATGTTCGATTAATATAACCAAAGTAAATAATCCTTTATTTTGAAAATCTGATTAAGAAGACATAATATTTGCATTATTTCTAAATTATAAATTCCAGACTTATCTTAATATAAGTATAATTGTACCCAATATAAAGCTATTGTAATTCAGGTATGAGTCATTTATTTATATGGTATAAATAAGACTTTGTCTTATTCAATAGATAGCTTTAAAACCAATATTGACTAAAGTATTGAAAACAAACATAATTATAGAATCTGCTAAGAACTCACGTAACACGATTCCATTCACGTTTCTTTAAAGGGAGTCAGTTTATTGATTCTCAAGGAATGAAAGAAAACTTTTGAATATCCTGATTGGTCTAGGTAATTTAGTAAGCCATCTCTCGTTTTTTACAAAGTCAATGGATATAACTGATGATATTTTAAAGGAAAAAAAAATCAGTAAATTATTATTATCATTAATATCTGATAAGCAATATTAATGCAAATGGAGTAAAGATCAACTTATAAACATTATACTTATCAACTTATACATACATAATAAATATCATAAAATAGCGAAGTAAAATAGAAATTAATTTCTAAGTTTTATAATGATTCAGTGTCTTAACTTACTATGGATATGCAGTAGTTCTTTACCATTTCATAGAAATCATTTCCAAGTAAAAATAGCGGAGCAGAAATGTTACCGAAGACATCCATTTTAAACACATAAATTTTGTTAGTAAAACCTTTTATATTGTTGCACAATAGGCATGTTTACAGCAGGTTATGCATCATAACTATAAATATTTACCAAAAAATCGAAATAATTAGACTTTAAATAGTTAACATTTTACTCCAAACTAAGTATATACTTATAATTTAAAATACTATGAATGTTATAAAAATAAATGATATAGAAGTAACATTATTTATATGTATAATAATAACAATTATAATTATAATAAAATCTACTTCCTATTTTCTCTAAATGTTTTCTTAACATTTCGAATGTTAACATTCTAGAATCTTTCTTTCCTGCTTTAACATACACTGATAAAAATACTTTTCCTGAATTTAAATAAGAATCATTTTCTAGGGAATTTTTTCATTTTCTCTAGCCTTGATCAGAACATTGATTTTGGTTAGATTCGACTATGCATTATAATCATCTTGTTTAAATAATTTAATATTTTGTAGCAGATATAATCGATATGAATTAATTTCGCTATATCTCTTTCAATATATACATCATTTAGGACTTTCATAATCCGAATATTTCTCCATATTATTAGAATATTAAAAGTGAATTTAATTAATTCATCTATTTTAATTGAATACATACTGAATTCATTTTATTGAAATTAGCTTTATTCTCGGAAATTAGTATTATTTACCTCTTTGCTTACCTATTAGCAGAATGTCATAAATCATAATCTTGGGTTTAATGAACTGATATCTACCTCTACCTTGTAGAAAATTTACATTAATTAAATAATAATTAAATTTAGGAAAATTGTAATTAAATTCTACCTAATACATCGAATATCTTTGTATACGATAAAAGTATTAGTGATAAATTTTTAATGTGAAGTATTCAGTTCTATGGAAAACCAAAGTTAATTTACTTCATTGCTGCAAATTACTAAACAAAATTGATTTATCTTGTTTCCTTGATCTAATAGTAAATAAATTAAAAAAAAAACAAAGCTTTTCCTACAAACTGATCAGAAATGGGAAATCTAATCTGAATATTTTGCAGTAAATTAGACATGAAGATAGAAGTCACCTCGATGAATAATATAAAGTGACAAATATTAAGAAAAACAATGAAAATTAATTCTCATGGAACAAAAAAAGGGCCAATTGAAGGATTATTACATTGGTTGTTAAACTATATCGACTTGTTTTTGTCATAAAGTTTGAAATGATATGGACTATAGTATAAATACTATAGATACTAAACTATACTGCAGTGCTTATTAAACGGTGCGCCTGGGCGCATTGGTTCTCGATGGAAGGTAGCTAGGTGTGCCCCAAGATATCAGAAGATTAAATTTATATAATAGATTTATATTTTAAAAATGTGCATCATTTTCATTTATTTAAAAAGACCAAGTATATATGTGATTTTCAAGACTGAGTCAAGTCTCCACCATTTGATATTTTGAACTGGAAGGTAAATTTCTTTAATCTTTAAGCAACAATGGATAATTCTTCCTCTTTCACTTTCATTCGTGGTTTAAGTCATTTGTTACTGTTTCTCTGTCTGTCTCTCTCTCTCTCTCTCTCTCTCTCTCTCTCTCTCTCTCTCTCTCTCTCTCTCTCTCTCTCTAAAAAAAAATATTTCTTTTAATTCTCTACCATTTTCCTATTTTGGAATTTCAGTACTAAATTGTCTATATTAAAATGAGTAATGCGTCCCAAAGCTTTGGTTATTTCATAGGTGCGACCTGAAGTAAAAAAGTTTGAGAAATACTGCTGAACTATAAATGTGTATAGTGTAGCCATAAAAAAGAGTGGGGGATTATATTTATTTTGAGCAATTATTAAATTTTACAGCAAATAAAAGTAAAATAAGCAAAAAAATGTATATTGAGAAACACAGGTATGTACTTCATTTAGGAATCATTTTGTACTTTAACACAAGAAAGAAATTAAGGATTTCAGGATATTTATCTATTTTAATAAATAAAATCATTAAATTCTTGGCTACGTTTATTGTGTACTCTTGTATTACTCTATGGAAGAACTTGTAATATAAAATGTGTTTATTAGAACTGACAATTAACAGTTGACTTTCCTCTATTTGAGGTTTCTAATAGAAAAAAGATAATTTATTCCAGTTATTTAAAATAGATATTATTCTTATTCATTAGTCTTTTTACCAAATGCTTAATTATAATACTTTTATAAATGAGATTTGAATACAATACAGTTAAAAACGTAGATAGGCAACCAATAAAATAGGTAGTATTTTTACAACACTGGAAAAAACAAAAAGGATTTTTGTCAAAAAATGATACATTTGATATAATATATAATATAATAAAACATATATAATATCAGAAATATAAATACACTTTTAGAAATGGTCTCAAGATATTGATATGCCCTCATGGACAGTCAGCATAACATGCAATTATCAATTGATGATCACTCTGAAACCTGATCTTTCCGCAAAAAATATTTTAAACTAACATCATAATAATTCTGATATGTTTTTTATTATTATATTCATGCATATAATACAGTAAATTACTCATCATACTAATGTTTTGTATGACAGATTATCATAAAAAAAATTCGTTTTCTGTCTGCCGTATATATGTGACTTATTCTAAGTGATCGGAGATGCTGTTAATTTTTATAAAGATTATATTAGTATTGCAATACAGTATAAAATACAATTTGCAATACAACCATTTAGATTGATTAATAATAAAAGAAAAAGAATTGCAAATCAATTAATTATTCAATACATAAAAACTATTAAAATAAATTAAATAACTTCAAAAAGGTTTTTGCATCATTTTTTGTATATTTTACCGAAGTTATTGGTTACAAATTTATTAATTTTTACTGTAAAAAATGTAAGAGTTTAAAACATTTGAGATTAAAAAATGTATAAATAAACTTCCTTAAAAACAAGCTCTCCTTTCAATTATTCGGTTTATTTCTTTCGTGGAAATTGGAAGTGAAATTCTAATCCATGGCCTCATCTTACTACAGTGATAATGATATTCTTTGAAATTTAATTACACTATTGTTACAAGACCAGAATGATATCTAACTTCTTAACTGCTGTAAAATACACAAATATTGTTTTAATCAACAATAAGTTAACAAGAGTAATAATACCCTATTAGGTAATGATGTTCATAATTAGAAATTGCAATTAGTTTTGTAAAGTTTCAAACAAGTGTTCTGAATGCAAAACAACATTTTATTTGAATTGGATTTTTTTTAAATTAGAACCAAAATCAAAGAAATTAACTAAGAAGTATTTAATGTTATGTGTATACACATAACATTATTTATTTACATAGTAGTAAAATAAATTCTATTTTGCTTTAACGAGGTTTGGTCCAGTTTAATTCAAAATGAACCTATAGTATGTTGTTGTACCTATGTAAATGAACCTATGATATTATATGTATCTCTGAGAATATGCTGTAATATTCCCTTACTGAGAATATATTGTAATATGCTGACGGTACTAACCCGTCAGCACCACATCCTTGGATATGTCTTGAATTCTCTTAATTGAATTTTATTATTTTACTCTAATTTTGTAACTGATTAAGTAGATATAATTTGTATTATAGTGTTTTCCTGATGATGAACACAAAGTGTTCGAAACGCGTTGTTGCTGTTGAAGAAAACTTCATTTGTGTGGAGACTTTTGTTTGTTTATCCATTTTACCTCAGAATATTTAGGATAATAATCAATTTCAAACCCCAGTCCATGAAGTTTTAATTTAAATATAATTATTGAATATAATACACGTGTAATATGTGCTTGTATAGCTATTCATTATTAACTTCACTGTTTATTAATTACGGCTTTGTAAATTCTCACTTGGTCAGCAATACCAATTGGCAACAGAAATGAGTACACAAAGCTTGTGGTGACTAATTGATGGAACATCAGATTACGGCCGTCCTCTTTTATTTGATTTGATGATTTGATTTACAAAATGTTTAATGCACTTTATACACACTACCGCTTACACAGAAAGCCCTCGGTTAGGTCTATGGTATATGGCAATTTGTGATTGCAAATTTTGCTATTGCAACTGCTATGATTAAAAACTTTATTTCTTTAACTATGGCTATTAAATAAGAGTTAATTTTACTAATTTATTTTAATTATTAACGGTGATTGAAAATAAATATTCACTCTAAGCCAGTGGTTTCCAACCTTTTTTTTCAACTGCATGCCTAAAATAATTTTGTCAAAATACTTGTCGAAGTGACGGTCCTAAAGACTTTGTCAAACGACTTTTCCGTTTATACCAAACTTTGACCTAGGCTAGTGGTCGGCTTACGCCATCACACACGCCTAGCTGAAGAGATCCGAAAGATCGAAACAAAGCAGGGAGAAAAGTATCATCTCCACTGGAAGTGGGAAATTAAGAAAAGACAACTTTGGTTGAGAAACCTTGTCATGTTTCAGTGTTAAGGTGGAATCTTTCTGGATAAAGTAAAGAAATACTTTCAGTGGAGATGATATGTTTTTTCCTGCTTTCTTTCGATCTTTCAGATCTCTTCAGCTAGACGTGTGTGATGGTGTGAGACGACCACTAACCTAGGACAAAATTTGGTATAAATGGAAAAGTCGTTTGACAAAGTCTTTAGGACCGTCATTTCGACAAGTCTTTTTGAGAATTAAAATAATTTTGCCTAACCTTGCACCCCTTATTGTATACTTCGTTCAAGGATAAAAGATGTGAACTCATACTAAATTTTATCAAAAGAAGATAATTATTTCACTTTTAATACATGTAAAAGTAAATCAGACTTTTAGACAAAAAATATCACAGATTTGTACTTGCATATACTGTAAAAATAGTAACTCTTGTTTGAAAAAAAATTAAAAGAGTTAAATCAAGAACTAATATCGAAACGCTAAGAAAGAAATTTAATTTTGTAATACGTAAGAAAAGTAAACGTATGGACTAGAAAGGATATCCCAGATTAACTTTTGTATATATCTGACAAATACTTACTTTCTTGAAATGTGTACAAGAAAATGAAACCAAAAATACTGTTTTCTTTTTAAATGAAAATACTAATAACTTGAAATTTCCTTAATGTTATAGACCTAAGCTTTTAAAAATTAATTAGAATTTACTTAATAAATGTCATATTCTTAAAAGTGCTGAAATTTTCTTTAACTAAGGAAATTTCTTAAAGTTATAGCCCCCCCCCCCCAGGTTCTCGCACCCCCTGGAATGATATCTTGCACCTGTCGTTAAGAATTACTCCTCTAAAGGGTTATTAAATTGTTATGAAAAATCACGCCTATTATTTAGGCTTGAGATTTAAGATGTTCTAATCATTTTATTATTTATGAATAATTTTTTAAGCTGCTACCAGAATTATGTCTGGAGAGATGTCAATGGGTAAACCTTTACCAATATATTATAGCATTCATTATATTATAAGTATAATAAGAAACAGGAATAATTTTATTAAAAATTATATAACACATGCAAATTAAATTTGTACAACTATTGAGTTATTCAAGCAGTTACTAATTGGTATTTACTCATGATATTGAGTAAGATATATTAATCTTTACCAGGGATTTTATTTTACAACACGTTTCGACCTCTTAGTGTTCATCATCAGGTACATCTGTCACAGTAAGGCGGAGTTGAGTGATTGTGGAATTAATAGCTACTAAGTGTTCGAATTGCTTTATAAAATAAAATCCCTGTAGTGCATACTTATTATATTTTTCCTCACAGTTGTACAACTATATTCGAATAAATAATCATATTACAACATTGTTTTGCTATAATATTTTTCCTGATCTATTGTCCTTACTACGTATTTTTACACTCTATCTGTTAAATTGAATTGGAATCTTTTGCTCTAAATGAAATAATTTTGTGTTCTGTTATGAGTTGATGAGACATCAAAAGTTCAATATTACGCTATATGTAGAGACAGTAATTTCTAGAAAATGTTTTGATAGAAAGTGTCAATTATAGATAAACAAAGTCAGCCTCTACATCAGCCTACATTACATGCTCACATTTAATCTTCAAACAAATATAAGAAATGTGAAAAAAAAACTAAGATCTTTCAAGCATAACAAGTGGTCTTCCTCAGAGTCAAATCACAACTGAGATTTTTTTTTCATATCTTATTTTGGTTTGAGCATTGATTGTTTTTTCACGTGTTTATTGCATATCTTGTTATTCATACTCACAAACGATTATGAGTATAACAGTAACTTCAGTCTCCTCAACATGAAACAAGCGTTGAAATTATCTCTTTTAATCTAGCCGTAAGAAGAAAAAATTCTTCAAACTTTTCTACCTTATTCAAATAATTTAAATTCATAAATAGTGATGTATATATTTCCCATATGAAAGATTAAAGATAAAATTATACGTTTTGATATGAATATTCTACCATAGAATATCGTTGATAGTACTATAGTATGTGTTTGTTATAATTATATGTAGCTAATTATGTTTATTTGACGACCTGAAACTTTAATTGTTTTGAGAATCCATCATATGTAAAATAAATGCACCACTATTTATAAATTTATATTATTCAAATAATGTATGAGAATAGAATATGAAAATAAAGCCACTAATATGAAAAGCGGCTGATAAACTAAATTCAGCTCATAGTTTTGGTCGATAACAAAATAATTATTTAGTAAAATAATATACATAATTTAAGTTGAGTTCCTTTATAATTTGTTAGATAAAATATAAATACTACTAAAAATGTGATTCTGAAAGTTTATTAGATTATTGGAAAGATTTGGTTGGATGCTTCGTAAAAAAAATGTGTAAGGTCAATATATTTTTATGACTTTCAACCAATCAAGTGAATGATAAAGAAATTAGAAGTAATACTAGTTAATCTGATTGAAGGAACAAAGAAGCCCGAGGGCTGTAGAGAGGAGATACAGTTTCTCCGTGGAGGCCGATAATTGTCTCTAATCCAACACACCGACCACCCCTCCCAATTACACGTGATAATTGAACTGGGAATCATAGAGCCGGGGGCAGTCGGGTGACACGCGTGCCCGATAACCTCATCCGCCCACTATGCACATTACAGTGCTCCTATCTGCTCCCATTAATGCCCAATAGATAAGAATTCATCTTAATTGCATTTACCTCTGATTCCGTTAAATATTACACTCTGAGAACCGTTTCATAAAAACTTCATTAGATGAAACTAAGTATTTATCAATAATAAACATTTAAAAAAATATTTCAAAAGTTATTTTGATATTCTGCTCCTTTATGAACCCTAAAAATGTAGACAATTTATTTGAACAAAAGGTATGTTTGACTGCATTCTGATAAAAAATTTCGATGTGCATGTAAACAAATTCTATAAGTACAAGACTTTCATGTTTTTGTAACTTTAGTTTTGAGCTGCATCTAGTGTGTTATCTTTGGAAGTATTCAGAATTTCTTTAAATTTTTTTTGTAATACTGAGATTGTTGTTTTTTTTTACAAAAAAAATCATTTTTTTATATTTTTCGTATAAAAATAAAATTTATTTCTGATATCCTAAAATTTACTATAATTCAATTTCATTCAAGTAATTTCAAAAATAAGCATACAGCTTATCCTTAAATAAGGATGAGCTATTTTTGATAGTAATTTCATAATGATCCCTCAGACGCTGTAACTAATATCATTTCTTCAAATTTTTGTAATCAGTCATACAAAAGAATTTTACATATAAAAGTAAAACTGACGTTTATGGTCATTCGGAAAATCTTATGTTTTTTTTTCACTTCAAGCAACTATAACTTTAATAAAAAGAGTTATACTGTAGTTTAGAAAAAAAAAGTTACATTTTCTTTGGTCAAAAGTACATAGACACTTACACTATATGACAGTGGCAATTTTTGGGTAAAATAATAATTCAATCAATCAAACAGTGAGACCAATGGAGTTATACTCTGTTTTAATATTTTTGATTGGGTCAGGTGTATTGTCATTTTACCGGTATAACTGTCAAAGAAGTCCTCTCTTTATTATAGCTGCAGGTCAGCTGGGCGTGTGAAACTTTCTCTTTCTTCTTAAACTGAAAATGACAACTAGTTTGGTTGATTTAGTTGTTTTTTCATTTCTACAATATCCTATGGTACATGGCTTTATACAGATAAAAATTATGTCTAAAGCTCTGGCTCTGAGGCGGTGAATTTTATTTTTGTATTTCAGCTGTTGTAAGTCATCGCTTAAAAGGTTATGCAGAGCTTTTAGGAAACTGAGGGAATACGAGTAGATGATATCTGTGAATAATTCATTGTCGTTATGGAAATCTAAAGCTCTATATATTTGCTAACAGTTCCACCTTGTATACACTCGACTTTTGCGGTGAAGACCAGGAATGATTGATAGAATAGAAGTATTTTCCGTGATTTCATGGGTAAAACATCCGCAACCATCAACGGTCTTTTCGTCATGGGTGCATAACCGTCAACTGTATTTTTTTTTCTTCCTTTATAAGGCTGAGAAACTGATAAAGTTGTATCTCCGATGCTGATTCTTCGAGGGAATATTGCATCTCAAATTGATTCTACATTGCATTTTCTAAAATTTGCCAAACTCAAGTGTACTTATAGTAGGGACCTTTAACGACTATTTGACATCAAGGCTAACGATTTAACATCCTCTCATATTATTTTTATTCACCTTCGACGTATAAAATTGAGGGCCAGAGTGGGTATCGAACCCTGGACCTACCAGTTCAGTGGCAAGCACGTTGATACTAAGCTAACCTGGCCCTTACCATCAAGTGTACTATTGAAGAAAGTTTTCAGTACATGTTGACTAGTTATACTTTTTTTTTACGTACTTTAGTTAGTTAGTACTTAAGAATTTCGTTGGTGGTCTTGATCATACCGAAAGAGATTCAGACGGTTTGGTCCATGGTATAATATCCACGGAACCCGCAGACCTATTTCTAAATATTTCTACTAACCACGATCTGCGGGAGTACAATTTATAGTGTGGCAGTCCGTTTTATTTCTTTCAAAATCTATAGAGTTCTATCTTTAGAATATGGTTTGTCATTCCCAACACAGGTAAGTAACTTTAAGATACAGACATTTTATGTCTCCTGATCTCTGAAGAACTGAAAATCTTATTATGTATACTAAGTGAATTGTACCTTTGTTGTAAGAACGGGTATGGATTTGTGTTGATCAAAATTTACATTTATATATCATTTATTATAAAAGTTATGAACAGTTTTTGTGTCAGTATATTGTATTATGTTTCTAAAGGTCCTTTGAAAATTATATAGGAAAATTACATTCACGTTTCACTTTAAAATGTTATTGACATTTTCTCTACGAAAAAATGTATTTCAAAAGACGTTTTAGAAATAAAAGATAGAGAAAAATTAGTTATTTTTAAAGTGAGATAAAACATTTTAGAGTGAAAGTTAACAATGTAGTGACAAAAGTTAAATTGATCTTCTCTCCTTTTTTCTTTGTAAGCGGAGTTAGTTTGTGAGATTGAAATTCTTCAGTATATCACCCAAATATTTCTGCCTAGCTTCTCCAGCTTTTGTTGAAAAGAAAAATCTTGAATAGCTTATACTCTGCTATACAATAAGTAAACGTATTATGAAACTCATTCACAAACAATTGGAATATTTTATTTATTTCAATGCAATCATTATGTAGTTTTATTATAACAATCAATTTAATAGCTTATAAATTTCATTTGGACAATGAAATTTTTTCAATTTTAAGGAAATTATAATCATCATTAATAATCATAATTAAAACACAATTGAAAATTATAGCAGTTAGAACTCGATGGCTATTGTGAAATATGTTAACAGTATAGTTTATGTATTACAATAAAACAATAAAATCGTATACCACGCGCAGAAATAACTGTCTGTGTGTCGTTAAGAGTTTTCAAAAGTTTAAACTTGAGGACAGTTTAAAGTATATTAGATAGCATCCGCCCAACCATATTCTGATAGAGACAATCTAAAAATACTTCGACAAGAACTCAAAAGACTCAAAGCATACCTTATTAACGATTTGTCAAGAAGTTTATTAATGATTATTATAAATAACAGTAAACTAATGAAATTAAAATTAGACTGGTCAATACTAACCGGTTTTGATCGCTGTGCTCCCTAGCCTTCCGGCCATTTACACCAAAAGATCAAATCAGGCCGACGATTTAACGTGTTGCCCTTTTTGTCACCTCCAAGTTTAGCCACCCAAACTTGGGGTGTCCGAGGTGGACCTCGCGGAGGCGGGCACCACGATTCTACGTCGCACATTAGACCAATATAAACTAACTAATTCAGGGATCAATACTAACCATACTATAGATCAGTATAGGTGAATGTTATATTTATGGTAGTAACGCTGACGATGGTTGGTGACGCCATCTTGGATGGCTCTACAAATATTGTTGGTGACCTGTAGGTTTATTGCCGCGTTTGGTCTGATCAGATCCACGTCTTAACACATGTGTTTCTCATTCCACAATACATACTGATTGTAATAAATAAAATTCTCAGTAAACTTACTTTTATAGTAATTTAATTAGAAATAACATACAGAAAAATATTTTTGTCAAAATACAGATACAAGCTTCCCATATCAAACCAATCGACAAGTTACTAGCTTCATTTTTATAATGGGGATTATTGTAGAAACGAATTATCATATTATGTGATAAAGTTATATCTAAAATGCATTGACAGTGAGTTAATGACTTTTATATATTTATCCAGTTATCTCCACTATTTAATTATAGCGAAAATGTGAAAAGTTGTATAGTAATATAGAATAATTGACTACTGGTAGATCATAATGGTTGTTCATTATCAAATGGTCGCGGAATTCTCTATAATACATTATAATATGTGAAATGAGAAACTATTTATGAGACAAAGCTACAAATTTTAAAACATCAAAACTTTGTATACTGAATTTACCTAAATCATTATGCAAATAAAAAAAACAGCAAACATTTGGGTTGATTGAAATCGAAAATTTATCCCAAAAAAAACCTAACATTCAAGTGATAACAAATACAAATTTCTTCATCTTATACCCGGTAGATTTTTTTATGACATAGAAGAAATGAAGTGTATCATGCACTGAATATCACTGCAAGTAAAAATTATACCATGATCATTTGAGTTAAGCATGTAGTATTTTTTTAAGCAATGTGTAGTAATCTTAAAACAATTTGATTTCAAGATTTTGATAAATTTACATGTTTTGAGGTCTTCAAAGATCCGTTTTGATGTTTTTTTTTTTAAATTAAATCTATGGGTAGGTTGGATGGGTAGGTGTATGGGTATCAGTGTGTCTAAAAGTTTGTGTAAATTGTATTGTAAATGTGTCCAACTGTTTTTGGGTCATATCGAATCATGGGAAAGTGACATTTTTGTTCTTCTAAACTACCACCTATAGACAGTTGAACTTTTGGAATTATTATGAAACTGACAAAAACCCTAACTGAAAAAAAATTCGAATTTTAAAACAACAGAAAAGGTATTCACTAATTTTTTTAGCAAAACTTCAGAAGAAGTCAGGCAGATTTTCATGTAAATGGGTTATTAGAAATTTGAAGATTTAGTGATTAAATCGATTTGGGTAAAGTTTTAATATATAGAATTGTTAAGAAAACTGCAATAGATCATGCATTACTTTAGTTTAAATAACGAATAATGATGATGAAAAACTAATCTCAAGATTATGACGGATTTACAGTTTTTGAAGTCTCGGAAGTCATTTTTAAGCTTTTTTGGTTATGCTTATAGTAACAGTTGGGTGAGTGGGTACAAGAATGTTTATGAAAATGTTGCAGGTAATACTGTTTGATAGAACAAACTCATATTTAATCAAAAAGGCTATTACAGAAATATTGCACTAAAGGTAACAACTCCTAGATTTTGAATTACGAGTAGTATCATAGAATTGTTTGTTATGTAATAATCTTTATAAGGAGTTCATTACATATGAAAAGAAAAAATCAACAGAATCAGTTTCAAAAACTTTTTTAACAAAATGGAAAATTTCTTGACTATAGAATAAATTAAAATAATTTAACGAAAGAACATGTAGTGTATACAGAGCATCTATCATAACTGAAATTATGACTAATTAATGGTGACATTAGGACATCATTAAGAGGAGTTCTACCTCCAACATTGTGGTAATTTTGTGGTTGACCTATTAGATATCCTAAGTAACCAAGAATACTACAGGAAAGGATATGCAAATCTATATAAATAAAATAATGATTTTGTCTGTACATTGCTTAGAACTGACTCAATTCAAGTTTTCTTTACGTTTCATACATTGGAGAAACCGAATCCACCCTTAGAAAAATGTCTGTCGGTTTGTCGGTTTGTCGGTTTGTCAGTTTGTCTGTTTGTCGGTTTGTCGGTTTGTCTGTTTGTCCGCAAAACTTTGTCACAAGTAAACTCAGCTACCATAAGACATGTAAAGCTGAAACTTTTACAGTAAATTCGGGTAGGTCTAACTTAAAATATAGGCTCTGAATTATTTGGAAATTAAACGTAGAAGTGAAGTTATGGACGTTTAAAGCAAAAACGTTTGTCACAAGTAAACTCAGCCACCATAAGACATGGCGAGCTGAAACTTTGACACTGGATTTGTGTATGCCTAACTTAAAATATGGGCTCTAAATAGATTCATAATTAAGTACAGAAACGAAGTTATAGGGCTTTAAGCGTATTTTCCTAACTTCACAGACAAGTTTGTTTTGAAAATACACAGGTGAAGCAAGTAGGTATTGTTAGTTGATTTTAATTTCATTGGACCATATGAATATATTGCGTATTTGACATCTTTGAAAAAGTGTTTCCCAGAGTTGAAGATGTACTATCTATTACGAATAAATAGTTTTGTAAACGAGCAATTCTAAACTCTTAATACGAACAGGTAGGAAAAATCAACAAACAAGTTCTTACGCTATATCATACCGAGGAAAGACCTTACAAGTCAGTAAAGAGATTGGATTAGTGATGAAGAAGCAGTTCATTATCTAATTGAATTTCTTGACTCTGAATTTATTTCTCCTGGACTGCCTGCTCATGAGTAAAAACTTAAAGTAGGAGAACCAATCATGCGGCAATTTAGTAGCAGTAACAAATTTCATGTTACGAAACATGAGTGCCCCAAAAACTGTGCAACGGGACACGACTCTGAGTTCGTGCTCTTCACAGATATGCCATAGAGGCATACATAATGACTGGATGTGGTATTGGGGAGTCTGTGTGTATAGCACACATACCATTGATTCCGAGCCACTGTCTGTTTACGTTGAAATGATTGCAAAGTCCGGTCAGAGTCTATTTCGCAATGACGTTAACTAAGTCGCAAAGGGAGACTTCATCTAACGTAGGAATACAAGGTAGCGAAACCAAGTTTTTCCCACATGGTCAAATGTAGTTTACTTGCTCAAGGGTCAGAGGTTTCAAGTCTTTCTTCTACCATGAACCTGAAGGACAGACAGCTAATGTAGTGTATTTAGAGGCATTTGTTTAACACTGTAGTAATAATGGTATTTTCTACTGTTCTATAATTTCTAATGACATTTTGGAATACCAAAAATGACGGAACTTCTGATTCCGTCAATGACGGGTACGTTTGCTATGTATTATATACAACTATAAACTTTTTTAATTTAATATTTGCTTAATAAATACACTGGTAATAATGTAAGGTATGGGACCAGAGTAGCCCAGTAGCTTGCTTGCTCGCCGATGACAGTAGTGCAAATGTATTATAAATAAATACAACAAACATATTTTTTTTTAATTTAATATTTGCGTAATATAAACACTGGTAATAAAGCAAGGTATGGAGCCTAAGTAGCCCAGTGGCTTGCGTGCTAGCTTTTGACTGAGAGCACGTTAATTAGAACTTACTCATTTCAAATTTTCTTTACGTTTCATACTTCAGAGTAGCCACATGTACCCTTAGAATAATTTCTGTCTGTTGGTTTGTCCACAAAATATTACCACCATAAGACATATAAAGCTGAAACATTGATTGTAGATTTGTGTATGTCTAACTTAAAATCTAATATTTGTATACAGAGACATTTGTTTAGCACTGTACTAATAATGGTATTTTCTACTATTTTATAACTTCTAATTGTAGTATTAGTATAATACTATAATTAATATTTTGGAATACCAAGTATAATAGATTTTTTGATTCCGTCAAAGACGGGTACGTTTGCTAGTAACCTTATAAAATAATAAGACCAATGGTTTATGATACTGCACTGAAGCTTGGGTTTTTTGAATTTCTTAAAAATGATCAAATGAGAAGGAATCATGATATAAATGCAGCTAATCTTGAAAATATTGACTATTTATTATCCTAATCAGAATTTTTTGGAACAATGAATTCATTTATATTCTGTCTGATATAATTCATATAAAGACCCTAAAGTATATAAAGCCAGTCATCAAATTGGTTGAAAATGGGTTCAGTCATAATATTTCACCAACTTTAATACATGTAAATTATGCGCATTAATATATAACTAATTTATTACATTTGTTATATTAACCCAGTACCTACCATAAATAATTTTTTTTTTACAAATATATGTTGGCTAGCATAAAAAACCTGAAGAAAAACCATAGTCAAAATGACATTTTAACTTGAAATAAGGGGGATATTAGGTGATCTCATATGAGAATAGGATTCAGTATTAATACACTTAGTGAATGTGTCCGCAATCTCTAATTCTGGTATTCAAAACTATTTACTGGATGTCGATAAATTAAAAACTATTCATAACCAATATAATTTTATTTTCCAAAAAAAGAATAAGCATATATAATTTTTTTTCCTAAAGATAAATATTAATTGAACAAAAATAAGTGATATAAAGTAATGCTAAAATGGTGTTTTTGAAAAAAAAGAACTGAAAGATTATCATTTTACTCATATAGTGACTTAGTGAGTTTGCACTTTGATCACTTTTCATAGCTACTTTTACCTTCAGCGATTGTAGCTATGAGAAGATGAGAAACAGGTGACACATAGAGTTGCTGTGCATTTTGACCACTATGTCTTGGGCCTAGCAGTGCATTGCTTATTCTGGCATCGCCTTTGTGCCCTTTGCCATCAAACCGATCATTGCGAGGCAATTGTGGAAGGGCAGGACACTTGGGATTTTTACTGTTTGTAGAGATTTTCAAATAGGATTAGCTAATTGCTATCCTAAAGACAGCAAATCTGATTTGTAGGTAGGGTTTTCGTCATCCTTATTTATCAAATTATATATTATTTGAACATACATAACTGCCATATCCACAATTCGATTGAAGATAAGCCAGTACTACTTTTTAGCCCTCATTGTTGTCACATATTTGCTGATCCATCAACCATGCTTATCGACACTTCCTACGTTTGTGCTGTAATTTCTGAACACATAAGGTTGAGAAACTAAACTTTTTGAGTTGCATTTCTTCAACCAACATTGCACTTTTTGAAGAGGTCCTACTATATCACAAGTAGTTCCAATAGTGATGCATGTATTATCAGGTCATCTTATGCAAAGAATTTCTTCATTGATGTCAAATGGAAAGCTGTACGCCCCCCCTTTTTTTTTTTTGGTTTTTTGCTTCCATCAAAGGAAATTTCTTTGAAACTTCTTGCAGTTCGTTTACAATCTCCTCCACTGTTAGGGATGCGACGTTTATGTATCTTTAGAATAATAAAGTCATATTAATGAAATTGTTTATCTCACTCAGATGGTGTGAATCTCACTTTACTAACAAGTATATAGCTGATACCCTTCTACAACCACTCTCGGAAAGTGACTGGAAGGCCTCATGGTAATAAGGGGCTCAGTTAGGCAGACTACCAGCAACAGTTACCCCAGATAGTGGTGCATCAGTAAACACGTTGTGACCTGTCTATCTGCTATCACTTCCTCCCAGTGACCACTTATGAGATCGGCAAATTGTACAGCCTTTTATATATGATCTCATATGAAATCACTGGTAGATAATGGGTTAATATTACATTTATTATATATATATATATAATAATATTAATAATATAATTGTATATATATATACAATTAAAATAAGCAGTGATACATAAACTGAAACACAACAAGGACTCACTTTTTAATATTTCGACCGTAATGGCGGTCGAAATATTGAAAAGTGAGTCTTTGTTGTGTTTCAGTTTATGTGTCACTGCTTATTTTAATTGTAATCTGTCCTGCCGGACCGTTTTTCGTTTATCATGGTATATATATATATATATATATATATATAAAATAAAGGTAATTGTTAACAAATTTGATATTAAATTACTTAAAATAAAGTTGAGTGGACCCACTTCAGGTTTATTTACATATTTATGAAATTTTCCTATTAATACAGATTACTAATTATTAAATTGTCAACATGGTTTTCAATAATTTACTCAATCAATGATTAACCGATTGTCAATGGATTATTCCTTAACATTATTGGTTATGATAAGATCATTCAATGTGATGACTGTAAGCAAACTGTGGAGAACACCAAAGGTGTAGATAGAGTCTATACTTATTTAATTTACCTTTTCATGGTGTTATGAGTATTTCAACTTGTTCTTGATGATGAGAATTCCATTTGTTTGACGGCGCTTTTTCTTTCTCTGATGTTTATTTTTTCTCTTTTTTTTTTTACTCTAAATCCACCTTTTTTTCCCGTTTGTGAAAACAGACGATAAAATTTAATCATTTTTTTTTTTGAATCTGTAGTGATTTCTGTGATTAATAAGTTTCGTATCATTAGAAACACTCAGGAATAAATGCTTAAAAAGTCACCACTCAAAGAAAAAAACTTGTAAACAATTTCAAGTATTATAATTTGTCAAAAGCCTGATTGTAAAACAAAGGAAGGAAGAATTAGAAAGAGGGGTACAAGAGAAAAGTAAAGGTAATCACAGAGAAGTAGGAAGCAGCGAGCAGCATTATACATGAAAGAATATCTTCAGGAGTATAAGCGAGCCTTACAACCCGACATCTAATGAAATAGAGATGGATTGAGTTTATGAGTACTTAAAAAATGTCTTTCCCAAAAGCTCATCCAGTCAGTAACCCTAGAGTGATATGATCAATTTTTAACGAGGAGGATCAATTATGTTAGCTGAGTGATGGGATTTTCATGAAATAATACTTCGCATTATTTGTCAAATGAAATAATGGTACCAAAGAATTTTTAAGTTTGCCACATTGCTTTAGTAAATCATTTGATGCTTTCCTCTATACAATTTTTAGTTGTTTCCATTCCTTTAATTTTGCCTCCACTTTGTCTAATAACCTCTTGAGTTGACTTCATTTTCAGTACAAATGTTAATATTAAAAATAATACTTTGAAATTAAAAGATGTACGCATTAGAAATGTTATTCTTATTAATTTTGATGTTGCCTGTCTTTATTAATACCCCTGTAGAATTATTACTGTTAGAATTATTAATAATCTACTTAACTAGAGGAATTACGAGGTAAGATTTTGAATTTACCTGCCTCTATTCCAGGTCTTAACGAATGATTAAACTTTATAAACATAAACAATTGAAATATATCGACCGTGTGATAGAATACACCAGTATAAAATCAGTATTTGCTCAGACATTTAGACTAAAATGAAACTCTTATATGCCATCGTTTCATTTCTTATTTTAAAATTGTTCACAGTCTTAAAAAATAAAGGGAAACAAAAATTGTGCATTAATCAAAAATATACAAAAAAAAGAGTTGTTACAAACTGAGGATATTTTACAAGTAAAACTGATTTAATAAAACAATAAAAGGACTTTCATAGGTATGAATCTATTCAATGAGAAAAGCCTTAAAATATTTCTTTACTGGAGGACTGCTAATCTTACATGCATTTGACGTAGACAGATGTCAATATAACTATCCCATCTAAAAGTAACACTAATGCAATCTAGCGACAACAAGATGCGTATTCGATTCACTCTTTGACATTATAATACATTGTGAACATGTGATAAGTACAAAAAGAAGAATGCTTTTGATAAAGTATGAGTGAAAAAATCAATTTGAAATCTGATTTCTCATTTCTGAAAGTAATGTAGATTTCTGAAAGAGAATGAATAGATTACAGTCTTGCTAAACTGTACATTTATTTCAGTAAATGTGATCAACCGAGCTAAGGGACTGCTTCACAAAAACTTTTACTTCCTGTATGATATAAGAGACAAAACAGTAAAGTAACATAAAGAAATGTAAAAACAATGTATCTTTTATAAATAAAATAAAAGAAATCCTCTAAAGGAGAAGAGTTATTTGACTACATGATTAATGATAAAATTTCTTTTTGGCAAAACTAGTTCCTTACAAAAAAGGAAAAAGGAATGTTTGAGAGAAATAAATTAAGAGATTTTAATACAAGAACTATTATATATGTTAAAAGAATGGGCGTTCAGGAGGCCACATGATGTCTTGCTACCAGTGTTCTTGTTACAATTTTCAGTTTCATCCAAGTATATTTTTAATCTTAGATCAGGAAAATCTTGTCATAGGTTTGACTCTATATAGATTTAAATCTATGATTACGCACTCTGGGTTTGCATAAAGTAAAGTTCTTTTAAAGATCCCTAAACTAATAAAGTTAACTACATCATAATTTTTAGTCTTTAGTCATGGGACAGCGTTAAAACAATATTTGATATTTGATTATATTCATAATTATAACAATATAGAGAATAAGCTGTGCTTCTGAAAATTACAACAAAAAAACAAATCCAATAAACCAATCCAAGTATTTCTCTTACTATATCATATCTTATAATAGGAATTTTCAAAAAGGTTATTAATTGATATCATTGTTAACAATTAAAGGTATCTTAACTATTAAGTATGGAAATTTAATAAAATAAAAAAAAAGTTGTAAGTCATATATTAAAGAAGAATTCAATTACAATTTATTTATTCCGTCCTTTGTTTAAAATACTTGAAGAAATGGTGCAGTACCATATGTAGGTAAAAGAAAAATTGGGCAGAATATTTGAATAATTCCGTTTATCCCGGCTATAGTTCTTTAATGGATCGAGTGCCTGCTGAATATAAAGCGGCTTACCCCTCGAATACTAACCGATATTTTTGTAACCACAGAATGAGAATGCACGCAGATTATAAACAAATGATGCAATAAATATCCTTCGCTTTTTAGACTCTTAATCTTTCAAAACATAGATAAAAGGGGATTTAAATTTAACATTAATCCTTTGAGGTTACTTCAAATAAAAAATATACAAAGAAATAATAACTTATATATATATATATAATACAGGGGATTGTAATATTAAAATGAAATGTAATAATATTAATATGACCACATGCAATACAGGGGACTGCGCAACCCTGCCCTCAAATTAATATATATATATATATATATATATATATATATTATATAATCCACTTAAAATTCGAAAAAACGATCCAAACTGGACGCAAATCAGTTCACAAACGAAGAAAAGCAACACACAGAGAAAGAGACACACTTACAAACTCAAATTTTCGGATGATCCGTCTTCAGGAGAAAAGAGAGAAAGGGCGACCAAGCACGCCGGAAACACAACGGCAGGAAACCGTCCCGGCAACCGACCGTGCTGCCACGCGCGCCCGGTTCAGGAAGTAATGAAGTAGAGACGATCAGAAGAAAATTAATATTAAAATTAAAATTAAGAATTAGGAAAAGCAGTTCTGGTTGATTGAAGGTAAAATAAACAGCAGGAAGATAAATGAAGTATAAAAAGGAATACCGTGAAAAATACCTAAAAGCATGAAAAAGGAAGATAACAGAGTTGGTAAGGCGATGAGAAACAAATGAAAATACAAGGATAAGAACAATTAAAAATAAAAGTAATAATATAAAATAAATAAATAATTAAAGCAATTTAAAAAATAGGAATAAAAATAAATAAAATAAAATAAATTAGATAAAATAAAAATAATAAATAAATGTTAAATAAAAAAAATAAAATATATATATATAAATAAATAAAATAAAAATAAAATATATTTATCGCTTAAGGTTTAATCCGGGTTTGGAACGTGCCTTGAGCAAGCAAATATGTGCCTCCTCGGATGCTCTGAGGGTTACAGTATAGTCATCAGGAGGAATCTGTCGCAGGATCTGTATGTATCTGTCGCAGTTTGGAAGTGTGTCTCTTTCTCTGTGTGTTGCTTTTCTTCGTTTGTGAACTGATATATATATATATATATATATATATATATATATATATATATATATATGCCGCTTCAAGAATTGCAACGAAAAATAATAAAGGTTCTCATCATGTTCCATGATGAATTTAAAATTTTCTCTTTGAAACTGAAAAGAATTGAATACATCCATATTAGTATAAAAGTAATGTTTATCCTTTAGAATATATTTGTTTATTTTATTGCTTTACCTTATGGTTTTTGTTGATACATAATTTTCTCCATTTATTTTATGAAAAAATTGCTAATGTTAACTCATGTGTAGAATTTAAATGCAAATAATTGATACTTTTTTTGAAAAAATTAAATTAAAACTTGAAAAGAGATGAAATTTCGTTATTTTCTTATCTTTTTTCGTTTCTTTAATCAAGTTTTTAATCAGATACTTATTTGTCCGGTTTAGACCGTTCTTATATAATATATATATTTATATATATATATATATATAAATATATATATATATATATATATATATAATGATGAATCGGCTTGATAACTGTGCATAAAATTATGACAAATAGTAACACAAAAACTATAAGCATTTATTCAAATAAAAAAAATTATTCTATTTTCACCAACAATTAATTTCCTAACTGATTATTCAATTTACTAATTAATTAATCAACCAAGTAATATATAATGATGATAATAATGATTTTTTTAAAGAAATAAAACAATTTTTTTTAAAGAGATTCAAAAAAAAATTAACGGTTGATGTTGGATCCAGGAGGCTATTATTATTATTATTAATATTATTGGAATGATTGTTAGGAATGTTTAACAGATGATGAAAGTCAATTAAATTAGTTTAGTTTTAGTTTTAAAATTTACAATACATATTTGATTTTAATTTGTTTTGTTGAAAAGGAGGATCTATGAGATTATTGCAAAATTAGCGATTTTAAAAAAATCTGTTAGTGAGAACTTCATTCCCATATTGTCTCACATATGTTACCCTCTCGGTGATCCTCTATTCCTTACCGAATATCTGCCAAATTAGAGAAAACATTCCCGGTATCAATCATATGACCCCTAATCTTATTTATGAATGGACCCATGTAGATATCAAAGCACTTATGTTTAACCCATTATGAACTATTGTCCTTATGATGTTAAGTGAAACGCCTAAGAAAATTTATATATTATTGTTTTTGTTGTTGTATTATCTTCACTGTTGTTAAAGACAATCTGGTCAGTATATATGCACTAAATTCACAGAAAAAAATATCATATAAGAAATCACAAAACTAAAATTATATTTTGATTGGCTCATCATCAGGTAGAAAGAAGTCAATTATTCCAAAGATAATGAAGAACTAAAGTAAGTCTTAATGAAGAGATACTCAATCAGTGTAGCTAACTAATCAAGGGAGGGGCGGCAAGAATAAATAATAACAACATTAAACAAATAAATAATAAGCAAAAAAGGAAAACGGCTTAAAATGCGAAAAATTTAAACATTAATAAAAAAACGACCTGTAAATGAAATATAAATAAGTAAATAAAATTGTTTAAAAAAAAGAAATAATTATAACAATTGAGGTTAAGACCAGGAACAGATCTACATTAGAGTAAAGAAATAAGTGCTTTCTCTGAACTCTCAATGTGATAATATTATTGGAATCGGTAATTTTCCTAAGTACCTGTACATGTAAACAGTTATTCAAAATGAGTCCCTGAGAATTAGCATGACTGACAAAGTGAAGGTCTCTGTGCTTGCAAACTGAAGATCTGTTATTATTCAAATGCAAGTTTAGTTTGACGGAAAACAAAACTCACTTATAAAGGATACTTTGAGTGCAGTTTAGTTTAATTAACATAGTTGAAAGAAGTATAGGAGGTTTTGTGAAGAATAGTGATTAATGATGGTGCAGGTAAAACTGCCACGACATCCATATTGGGTCATACCACTGGTATTCTTACGACAAGGGTTAAGTAAAAAAGATGTATTCAGATTAGAGAAGTTAAAGAATTCTTAACTGAGGACAAGACAAGTTGAGGAGGACAAAGAAATTTTCAGGAAAAGCTACTACTGTACTTACCCTATGGTCATAGTATATAGAGCGAAATATAGTCGAGAGTTGTTGTGGTTTTTTGTATGTGTTGCATTCGTTGAATATAGTTTATTTAATTATTGAAAAATTTTATTTAATTGTTAATATGTATATATGAAAATGATTTATTTCCTATAAAAAAAAACTATTTGAAACATATGTATTTGAACAGTAATGGTTATTACAAGAGGTAAAAAATGTTATTATTAGGTTTAGTTAAGATGAAATTAAAGGAAGGTTTGAATGGAGTATAATTAAGACTGGTGAAGGAGAGGAGTGGTTGGGACAGGGTGTGGGGGTCCCCACAGAAATCAAAACCACCCTAATTTCCCACGGGGTGGTTCTTCCATTACCAACCTACTTGACTCCCGCCTTGTGCTAAGGTACAATTTTCAATTTTATGCCAATTATAGAACTCATCCCAATTTCTCTCTCTCTCTCTCTCTGTCTTTTTCTCTCTCTCCCCTTGCACTCTCTCTCTCTCTCTCTCTCACTCACTCTCTCTCTCATTTTCTACCAGTCTCAATCACTCACTCGCTCCCACTCGCTCTTTCTCAATCTCTCACGCAATCTTTGATGTCAATGTCAAAAAGCTTTGCAAGTAACTTTTTACAAAAAAAACTGATTGAATATTTTATCCTGCTGACAAAAAAATAATAATTGGCAATTAAGTTAACAGTAACCAATTTTTTTGACGTCTACATCAAAGGGAATAAATGTCTATTATTCTTCAAAATACTGTCTAACAAAACGAAAACGTTATCATTCAATGGAATATAGGAGAGCCTAAATTATAAGTCAAGAGCTAAGGATTATTTTCATGATTTTCATTATTACAATGTCATTATTACTGACTAATCATTTACGCGAAAATATTTTGTATTTAAAGAAATTGTATATAATATTTCTATTAACAGCTTTTATTTCGTTCTGAATATTCAATCATGTTTTTTTTTTAGTGTACTATAAAGTTTAGAAGCTTTAGTACTGTAGTTTTAATAATTTTTTTTAATCCTAATATATGCACGATACGTACTTTTCAGCCTGAATTTAAATTGCTAAAACTATAAAATAAACTTTAAAGAGATAAAAATTCATAGAAAACGGGAGATATTACATGCCATTTAGGGTGGAACTCGACAAGTGAAAAACAACAAACTTACTTTTGGATAGTGCGTCTATTATTATTAACTACTGATAGAATACCAAACACAACTTTATGGAGCTGTAGTATCATATAAACAATAAAAATAAACGTTAATTAAATTAGGAATCTCTTTCCCATTTCGTATCAGAAAAATAATACTTCAATGTTAGCAGTCATATTTGTGAAAATGTGTTGCGTATTCAGATGTTAATGATATGTGACACAGTAGTAATGAGCTCATACTCGTATAATGTAAACAAGTCAAGATTTAAAAGAAATGTATAAAAATGTAGTTTGGTGCATTCATAGTTTTAATTCGATTATTTTGCCTTGATAATGCTGCAACTCATAAGTGTGCAGGGTACGTAAGTAAAACCTTGCTTACTATGCTAAAAATGCTAAAGTCGCATTTTACGAGACTGACTTTTACTATATAACAAATACTGAGTAATTGTTTAACCTCAGTATACGTAAAAACTGACTTTGAACTAAATAATTTTTCCATAATACTGAAAAATACTTCTTAGTTTAGTTTATCATAACTTAACAATTCTGGTGGGTAAAGTTTAGGTGCAAATCATCAGAGTTTTTGCCAACGGATGTGCAAAAAAAAAAAGAAAAAAAAAAGAGTTTCTCAGTTATGACCTCAAAAGTTAAAAATCGATTAGAGTAAACTATCCACCCAGTCATATTCTAATTTTATGGAGGAAGGTCAATGTAGTTTTCATACCTAAAAGTGAAAAGTGATCTCCTGAAAACTATCCTATGACTACCTCCTAATAGGAAGGACCTTAATATAATAGGTCAAGAGAAAGAATATACTAAAGCAAAGCTTTTGATAAATAATACTTTTAAAGGTAGAACATGACTATCAGAGGAGCAAATTAACAGAAAAGCTACTACATTTGGAATAGCAAAGGAGAAGAATTATTTAAAAGAATCACATGAGGCTAGCTCTTGTAGATTGGAAGAACTTTTGAAAAAAACGTCCATTTGATTCATTGAATCAGTACTTAGAGAAAAATCTATTATTCCTGTAATCATATAATTCATTAAAACTGTGATAATTTTTTAAAAATTTTAATATACGAAGTGACTGGCTTGAAGGAAGTCATTAAATGTTTAAACAGCAATGAGATAACCAGCAAAATGGATGATGCTATGATTTAAGGCATAGAGCTGCGTTGCAAGATATGAGAAGCTTCAGGCAAACAGAATACTCATGGTAGAATACGACCTTAGAGAATCTAATTTGATTTCAGGAAAAAAGGGCAAAAAGTGGAACATTTATAAATACCCTATTACAGGTACATAATAAATGTGCCCGCCTTATAGCTAGGGCTTCATGGTACGCCAGAAATGTTGATATTCAACATGATTTGAGTTTGGAATCTATCTATTCCTACATTGCTCGACTTGCCGGTAATGAAGACAAAAAACTGTCAACCCATCCAAATCTCCTTTTTCGGGAACTAAATCCTACTCCTAACCTTTCCTAATCCCACGAGCCTCAAAGTTTCCTACTTAAACTAAAAATGACGACCACATGACTCCAAAAGTATACAGTACCTCAGAGAATGCAAAGCCTGAAGACCAAACGACCACGAAGACGACACATTCCCTTACTGACTGACTCCCCCATTCTTGACAATGTTTACTGACCTAACAAAAACAGCAGGATCAGAATCTAGCAGTAGTAGACCTCTGGTCCAGAACTGCTAATTACGACATGCACTGTTGTGCATGGTAATATTCGTTGCTCGTTGGTCTATTAGGGAGAAATATGATAACAGTTTAATGGGTAGAAAATGATAACCCTGGAAAGCTTATTGTAGGCACATAAACACTTAATAATAACATAATTAACATAAACATTTAATAATGTTTACCGATTGCAAAGAGTAATGGTACTAGAAGGATTTTACTATGTAAGTAAACTTGATAGAAAAGCGATGAAGATTCACCTAATGAGGTACACACCTGTTAATGAAGACACACTAGTTTGGTTCCTTAATTTTCTTTAGAATTTAATACCTATAAGACTCTCATATAAATTTTTGCATATTAAGGTATATAAATTGGGTGGAAATATTTTCGCAGTCAATAACTTAAAATGAGCTATTGATAGCTTTAAACCTTTTCAATGCCCAGAAAGTGATCGAAAAATTCTGATTATGCAGTCAAGTGTGTTGTCAATTTTATCCCCTATCACTATTTATCTATTTAAAGAAAACTGAACTCTCTAGCATATTCAAGTTTTATAGAAGAACATCATGCATTTTTTATATCTAAAGGTAGAAATAAAACTCCTGACAACCTAAATCTTACAATCCTATATGGTTGTAAGATATACTCGTAGCTTGATATAGCTTCTTGACCACTGATTGATCAAGTTCACAGAAGGGGTTCTTGAAGATTTTGGTCATAAAGAAAATCAAACTCCTGATTATACACCGACATTTCGCCAAAAATTGTTTGTCATTTTCAAGGCTAAAAAACAATTTATTAACGACATAAATTGCGAGATAATAATTGCAAGAAATAAATGATAAATTGCAATTGGAAAATAAATTAACGACATTTGTCTTGCTCTACTTATGTCGTTAATAAATTGTTTTTTTAGTCTTGAAAATGCCAAACTATTTTTTGGCAAAACGTCGGCATATAATCAGGAGTTGGATTTTCTTTATGACCAAAATCCTCAAGAGCCTCTTCTGCGAACTTTATATAGTTAATATTCAACCTATAGCAGTATTCGAGAATGTTATAGGGTAACATATTAAAGCGGAGTTCTCAGTAAATAAGCACCTTTATAAGACACAACATGACCATTAAACGGGTAAATCAATGCAAATTGCTCTAAACATTTTTGAATAGGAAAATAGGAAGCTATTCAAAGTTAAAGGAAATCTTATTAGACTGCTCCTTGGATATAGAGAATGCTTTTGACCGTCTTCTCAATCAACACTCTGACAAAATCTATTAATCCAGTCAATGTAGCATTAGTGAATAGAATGCTAACAGAAATAAGACTTAGGGTAAATATATGGTTATTCACAACTGATATAGTAACCACAAGGGGATGTCCTCAAGATTTAGTTTGTCACCTGAATGTGACTACTGGTTGTAGATGGATAATCGTATACTCTAAATCAGGTTCTTAACCTTCGGATGATTTCAGACCCCTAATGGATTGTTCAACATGGTGCCATCCTCCATTCACTTGATTGTTGAAATAATTGTTACAAATCCTATTATTTACCAGTATGTCTTCCAAATATGTCAATATCTTAATATCCTGCACTTTAGATATGGATGCAAAAAATATAACATGAAAAAATCATAAGCATTGATATTTTTTTTTTATATTTCTAGTGAAAGCAAAATTAAAGTGACAGTCCATTTTATATTACACAAAAAAAGAAAGGGAATGAAAATGTATAAGTTTTTTTTTTTCAAAAATCGATAACATAAAACATACTTTTCTAATTCTAAGGCAGACAATTTTTTATCCTATAAACATACTTTTACCAGTCTGGTGAGATATTTGCTGTTGTTTTCCTGCAATCAATCGTGGTACAGTTGCCGACAAAGCTACTCGCATGTCATCTGACACATGATGTCTATTTCTCCACTTTGATTTCAGATTCAGTAATGCAGAAAATCTTATTTCACAGAGATATGTAGTTGTGAAGGGATCCAAAACGTTCATTACTCTCATTGCCAAACTTGGGTAAGCTGAGATTTGTTCACAGCAAACTGCTTGAAATCTATCCCAGTACTTTTGAAATCAGTTTCCATTCTCGAGTCTTCTTGGAATTTAATGAAATCATCCTTTGCTAAATCGTTATACGAGAGATACTAACAAAAAACACCTGATTACCAGAGATAGAGTGTCATATCTCCTCGGTTAAGGACTCTGCTCTGAATCACGCTAGAATATATAGATTAACATATTATTATAAGTTGGGAAAATTTAACGGCACTACTTTTGCGATTATACAACAAGATCAACCAAACAATTTATGTCATCTATCAAATTGAAGGATGGATGTTTAGTGAATGTGTTGTAATAAATTTATGAGCTACACCCATTTGCACAAATGATTGTCAGGCATCTAATTCTTAAAGTCTTTAAGAACTACATTGGTTTAGGAAACATTTGAGTATGGGACTGGAACTGTTTCGTTGTTCATGGTAATACTGCTTTATTTTTATGGCACAACTCCTGTTATTGAAGAAACATAAATAATCTTCTGAGGCATTGTCTTATCTCACGAGTAGGAAGAGCTTTAGGTCCCAAGTTTAATGATATCATGCCAAATTGGGCTTGATTTCAAGCTTTTTATAACTGGCAAAATAGCTATGAAATTTAAACAAATTATATCATTTTCGAATCAATGAGTTTGATATTGCTCTACACAAAATCCGCATTAAAATAAAACAATAAATCAATTGATTGTGAAGAAATACGATATTATATTTACTTAAGGTACAATTTTGTATAAGCCTACTACAATATTTTATCTATTTAAGATAATATTCTATATTATCTTGATAAAACTGTATTAGATTTTTTTTTAGTTAAATTTAGCAATTATTATTATTATTATTATTATTATTATTATATATTTCTGAAAGTTACAGTACTGAATATTCAGTTCATCTTATTTTATAAGCTAATCTATAATTCTTTCTTTGAATATAATAAAAATTGATTAAAATTTATTAGTTTATTTAAATATTATTAAATAAGTTTTAAATTATAATATGTAACAGTAGAAATGATAATCAATAGTAGAATTTTCTGTGTTTGTACAGGCTATTGGGGCAGGAGTTTTAACTGTCGATATAATAACCAACCCAATCAAGTTATGAGGTTGTACTTTATTCATAAAGTTTGAATGTGAAACAATTGACTAGCTGATGGTATGGTTTACTGAGCAGCGATAGTCTAATGTCGAGGAATATAAATGGTACCCAACGGAAATATTAATTTTTGTTGATTTATTGGTGACGTAGCCATGAGGAATACCCGCTTCTGTTGGTCGATTGCAATTAAAATCTAAACTGGTCCCACTTTGCCCTCTCTCAGTTCTTATTTTATCATTTCAACAACCAAGATCATCTCTTTGTTCAATAAGTCATATTTTCGAACACAATCACAATTTTTAAATGGATATAAGACATTTAATACAAAATATATAAATATTTCTTTATATTTTTATTTTATTTTAAATACACACACATTCACGAAATATATATATATATATATACTTTTTCGATGAAAATACGATGCAAAATGGACAAATACAGTTCAATGTACATAAAGAAACATAGAGAAATTAAAAAGGGTCTCCAACCGTCTCAGTACCAGTGCGCCTGGTTTCCCTCTCTTATCTCTTCTGAAGACGGTTCAAACAAAAAATAGAGACTGTAAGTGTGTGTTTTTAATTTCTCTATGTTTCTTTATGTACATTGAACTATATATATACATTAAAGTAAGAATGATGGAAAATTAATCACTTTCAATTTCAGTATTTTGACCCTGTTAATGCTTGTCACCAGGAAAAGATGTAGTATATTGAGAAAATAACTGTCCTTAATATCGAAAACTATATATATAAGCTCAAAAACGAAGAAAAGCAACACACAGAGAAAGAGACACACTTACAAACTGAAATTTTCGGATGATTTTGAACTTGTCAACAACCCCGACCTTTTGATTATGCCCACAGACAAGGGTTATATATACTTTTAATTATATTTATATCTAATCAAAAAAAAAGTGAGTTTGTGTGTGTCTCCTACAAAAAAGTTTGTATGTGTCTCTTAAAAAAAAGTTTGTAAGTGTGTCTCTTTTTCTGTGTGTTGTTTTTCTTCGTTTTTGAGCTGATTTGCGTCCAGTTTGGATTTTTGGAATTTGTTTTCCTGTTTTGAGTATATATATATAATAAATTCAAAACGAAGGAAACACTCAGAAAGACACAGACATAACTCACATCGATATTTCGACCATCGTCGTCATCAGGAGGTGTGAATAGCGAAGAGCGAAGAGTCCCGCAGGAAGGCAGGGCGGAGTCGCTGCAAATCAGTTCAAAACCGAAGGAAAGCAACACACAGAGAAAGAGACACACTAACAAACTCAAATTTTTGGATGATCCGTCTTCAGGAGAAAAAAGAATGGGCGACCAAGCACGCTGGAAACACAATGGCAGGAAACCTAACAGAAGTGTGTGCCTCTTTCTCTGGGTGTTGCTTTCCTTTGTTTATGAACAGATATATATATATATATATATATATATAAGATTTCACATATAAATCCAACATGAGTTGGGTTTTTGACTCTGACGAAGACAGCTTGTTACGGTTGAAAGATCTTAGCTTGTTTTCCCATTTCATATTGTGGTTCGATCATTGATTGCTATTTCACGTGTCGTTCTTTGTTGTTATTGCCAAGGAATCAGAGCTTACGACAAAGGTTGTTTGGGATGTACATGAAAAACACTTCACAGCGGAGTTGATGCCACATTAGATCTAACTCAAAACGAATATGGGATCATCTAGGAAGGGAGTCAGGTAGAATTTATGTTTTAAAGTACATGAAGTGCAAACACTTCAAATGCAGGACTGAAACTGAATGCTTTGCTCCAGTTCAAAGAGACTTTGTAACAGAGTCATACCCTAATTGTATATTTTGCATTTCTGACAGCCATGTATGAAGCCGTTATGAATTTTTAAACATACCTACTGATAAAACGACATTGTAAAAAAATGAAGATGTTTCAGGGGTTTTAAAACAAATAGTTGTTTGTATCCTGTAAACTTAAAAATTTTTCATATAACAAATTTAGACAATGACATGATAGCATATTGTATGATATAAATTATATTAAATTATTCCAGAAATATAAAGCTAGTTAAAAGTATAAAAACGAATAATTATCATTAGTTGTGACATCCATAGTTGGATAAAACGATAATAAATGGTCTCCACATAAAAGAAGTATTTATTCAAACTATGAGTTTCAATCACTTTGTGTTCATCATCAGGTAAACTTCCAATGGAAGCAGGGACTCTAATCCTAGTTCACTGGTGTCTTCTCCTCTTCTGCTTCCATTGGAAGTTTACCTGTTTGAATAAAACAACTTCCTTTGTATGGAGACCTTCTATTATCATTTGACCTTTGTACAAATTATTATGTTTACTACCTTTATTTTAAAAGAGCTTAGGCTTATGAAAATAATTTAATACTCAGCTTAATTTTTGATCAAGGAACTCAATTAACTTATAATACAGCAATGCTGTGTAAGTAGTTTAATTAACTCATTGATTAAATAATGAAAAGCTATTACTGTGACGTTCGCGATCAAACGTTTACAATAACTGATGTCCCAATTCAGTTTTAAATAAAACAACACGTTAAACAGGAAATGTCAGAAATTTTCTACTTGTTAAGAATATTAGTTGAAGTTATTGTCAGGGCGTTCATTTGAATACAGAATATTTGGAAACTATATTTATAATGGAAAGTAGTATTCCTCCAACAGATTTTCCAGAGACTTCGTGCTCTTAGTTTTCCAGTTTGTTAGACTATTTAATTTTTCGCAACATTTGGTTAAAACAGAAAGGAGGGTAAACATCACATTTTGTTCTGATGGCAGGCCTTTGGCCTACGGAGTTGATGCTTGCGTTTTGTATTTGGAAAGTAAAGAAGTTATTATTGTGTTTGCCAAAACAGTATTCCACCAATTAAGAACAGAAGGGAGATAGCTCATTCATCTTACCACAATTTTTATTGGTTGCATTGGTTGTTTTTACCGAAGTAGTAAATTTCATATATCTAAGATAACTTTAAATTTAAAAACATTAACACTTTAGAAAATAATAATAAATAAAAGGGTCAAATCAAAGTTCAAACTAATAGGATGTTTAATAAGAAACTCAAAATATCTGCGTGTGATTGAAGGTTATCGTACAAATTAAGAATGAAAGTTGACTTAGACCAAATTGGCTGTAGAAAAAATTTATGAATCTACACTCAAAGAAATTTGTTTTTCTTAATAATTTACCTACAAGATGAATGGTAATCAAATATTATGCTTAATACGTAGACTAGAGAAAGCGATTTTATCATATGAAGTACTTCATCCGGCTACATTGTCAACGAATCAATCCTTATTCGACGAAAATTATTGGAATCCTTATCAAGAACAATTCGAAACGGGGTGAACGTCACATTGGATCTAACTCAAAAAAATATTGGATCTTATAGAAAAGCAAAAACGTAAAATATGTTAATTTCAAAATATATCACGTGCAAGCAATACAAATTGCGTCTCGAACTGATTTAGTGAAAAACAGAGTCATTCACTTTCAAGATAAATGAAACTGGTTTTGCAGAAACATTGTTTAAAAGATATAGTTCATAACATAAAAAATCTTTTTTTACTATAATGAAATATAACATTAAACTTTTTTATATCTTTAAGAATTAGCTTAAAATACGTATGATTTTTGTAATATAGAACGAGGAAATCCATTCCTTGTAATTCAATAATACACATAAATAATATGAGTCATAAACACTAAAAAATCTGCTGTTATTCTACATACCATTATTTCTAAGACTGTAAAATGTCAGGTTCCATAATTTTGCAATAAATTTGAGTAAAGTAAAATACAAGACTTCCTATCTAGAGTTAACATGTTAAAATAAAATCAAACTCACATCGAAAAATGATTGCAAAACAACAATTCGGTCCAGAAATAACTTCCTGTTCCTAAAAGTGTACAACATATATATATGAGTGTTGGAAAGAAACAATCAAAATGCTTTTAATATGAACGGAATAACAGCGTATAGATTTCTTCAAGAGGTTTAGAGGAGTCATTAAGATACTTATCCTATCTCCATTACAGAATAAAACAGGACAAGAAATCTCACCAGTGCCTGGAAATGAGAGAGAGAAATTGAGAGTGTGTTTATCTTAAAGAGGTTCTACTGCGATTTCACGAGTTGATCAATGCGAGAGAAAACAGAGTGCATGAGCTTAGGGAACTGGTGTGTGACTGAGACAACCAATGTGACATCACTGCCACTTCAATTGTCTCTCCCTCTGCTCTCGAAGATAATTAGACCACTCTGAATCCAGGATAGCAGATAACATTTTACAGGCTTTTTTGAGTTTTATATTTTCAGTTAAAGTAAATATTAATATCCCTCCTTGATATAATCGTATACATATAATCATGCGAACAAGTTGTTAAGGAATTCTGTTTTCAGTCAATTATTTTAACACTAACTAACTCAAAACTATATTGAATAAAATTGTTCTAGTTGTGCCAGAAATTTATATAGAACACAGTTGTATAGTATATACAACTATACAGTATACTATAAACTATAGTATATATAGTTTTACAATAGAACCAAACCAAAGAACTAAAAAATAGAAAAAATAGAATACAACTAAAAACATGAGTTTTCATTATTTTTTAAAAGGATAAATAATTTAAGAAATAAATAATTATTATTTTAAATTAAATATATATATATATATATATATATATATATATATATATATATATATAAACAAACACTTTTTCTTCTTCTCGGAGTTGGTCAGGGTAAATATATGGAATCACCTTTTTGTCAACGTTTCGTCTTTATTTCAAGACATCCTCAGGGCTATAAACTAACAAAAAAACAATAAACAATGGACATTTGTCATTTCTACTTTAGAAACATCCTAAACAAATTGAAAAAGAACTTACTGAAGGCTGGGTTCTGTTACATTACAACAACCGTTAACTGTCATT
The DNA here is from genome assembly GCA_026182355.1 of Hermatobates lingyangjiaoensis. Taxonomy (NCBI): domain Eukaryota; kingdom Metazoa; phylum Arthropoda; class Insecta; order Hemiptera; family Hermatobatidae; genus Hermatobates; species Hermatobates lingyangjiaoensis. Next base: position 1,652,090 of record JAPFBL010000110.1, on the reverse strand, counting down.
TCATGTGCTGCTCCAAGCGACATATTATTGAAACACTTTTTTTTTCAGTACAATCATATACATATATATATCCATATATAAATATACACATATTATAATATATAATATATATGATTGTACAAAAAAAAACAGTGTTTCAATAATATGTCGCTTGGAGCAGCACATGTAATGACAGTTAACTGTTGTTGTAATGTAACAGAACCCAGCCTTGAGTAAGTTCTTTTTCAATTTGTTTATGATGTTTCTAAAATAGAATGTCCATGACAAATGACCATTGTTTATTGTTTTTTTTTGTTAGTTTATAGCCCTGAGGATGTCTTAAAATAAAGACGAAACGTTGGCAAAAAGGTGATTCCATATATTTACTCTGACCAAACTCCGAGAAGAAGAAAAAGTGTTTGTTAATATTTTGTGGTCAAGTAAACAAATATTATTATTATATTATTATTACACAATTATATTATTATTACACAATTAACAATGTGTTCTAAATGATGTGAACTATTTGCCAAATTTGTATCATAACATAATGACCAACTGAAATAGAAAAATTACAGAGAATGTAAATTCTATGTTAACATAACATTTAGGAATATATTATCATTATTATCAGACACCGTATTTCATCAGACAAATATTTATTTCATTATGTAACAGTTATGAAAGAAGTGACTTTGTAGTAAACAAACATCATTAAAACAAATAATTGAGTTAAAATATAAGCAAATGAATGCAATAAAATCTCGTTTTAGAAAGTCTCGAACAATATGCATAAACTGAATGATGCAAGCTCTATAATGGGTGAATTTGACTGCTGACGCATACTGTTAGATAGATTACATAACCAATTATTTTGTATCTGCTTCTACTAAACCCTGCTATTGGTATTAATGATTATTTTGATAGTTATAAAAAAGTAGTTAATACAGGATTGAAACAGAAAAGTATAACTAATATTACAAATAATCAAAATAAAAATGTTGAATTAAGAATAAAAACATTACTACTTTTTTGTAAATAAAGAAAATGGTAATTCAAATTAAGCATTTGAATATTATTTAACGGTATGTCATTTTAAAAGGAATATATTTAGTACAAAAAAGTTATTATTTACATATACTATTGCAGTGAAGTAAGATCCTCGCTAATATTAATTGGAGAGGGCTATGAATTTATAATTATTATTCCAAAAGAATAATGCCAAGAATTATAAAAGTAGCCGACATCATTTATATCTTGACTGCGTCATAGATCAAACACCTATTTTTATTATGAACAAAAGTTGAGCTGAAAAATAATTATTAGAGATTGTTTTGATGAGAATTAAAAGTAACAGTATTACAACTTCCAAAATTGTATTATACATTAAATTAAATATAATTAAGGGCATTGAATATGTGTTTGATAATAAACACATACTTCAAATTTGTCAATGTTATAATTTATTGTTGGTTTAATGTAAATCTAGTACATATTATCTGCTTGTATTCATCCTCATTTGAATCGACAAGGCAAGTGAAACTAAGACAGCGATAAGAATGAAAAATTTTCTAGTTTATCATTTAAAACTCAGTGTTCTAAACAATATTTTATGATACTGAGTATTTATATCAGTAAACTAAATAAGTTACTCAGAACTAAAAATAACTTGTAAGTAGACTCAACAACCATATTGAATATGAGAGGTCTTAGTAGACTATGCTGAAGCAAAATTAACTTTAAAAAAAAAGGCAGCACCCTCATCAAGATTTAAGTTTATTAGATACCGACACTTTCAGCCCAATTGCGCCGAAATTTCCGAAAATCCATTTAAATCTAATTAGAAAAAAAAAATTGTGCGTGTATATTCTTAATTTTGTATAGAGAATATAATTTTTATAGTTCTTTCTATTGTTTTGATTTTTTTGGTTGTTTAGTTTTATAATCTAAACTATATATGTATTAATGAAAATATTTTCTCTAATGTCTTCACAGCTTGTTCTAAAAGAATAACATTACATTCTAGAAAGAATTACATTAATTTAATCAGCTTCACAATTGAAGTTAATTTTTTCTCTACCAAGGTGGTTCAATAAGCAGGAAAAATATTTCTTTCGAATGCAAAATACGTAATTCGAAATTTATATATCTTTATAAGTTAGTTATCTTACTGACTGTTATCCATTACTATGATCTAAAATTCATAAAATAGACGTTATAATCATTTATAATAAAGATGTGTAATTATTTCATATTCTTGTAATATCAAATGAAATAGAAAAGAAGAAATGAAGTAGAAATTAGTTCTATTATAATGTTCAGTTGAACATTTGATTTATTATGACATTTACTCGGTTAACTATTAATGTTGTATAATAAACTTGTGAGGAGGACACGTGTCTTATTTCAAATCAGTTGTGGCCTTCCTGTAACTTCAGACGGACTAAGGATCTTCTCTCTATGAATGGAAGCCACGGGGCACTGGTTAATGGGGAAATATGCCACCAAGTTAGGAATGGAGACGAGGGATTTTTGCAGGGCATGCCAGAACGAGGAAGAGGAAGAGACAGTTCCTTACATTCTCTGAAATGCCCTAGTTTGGCTCAATGAAGGAAAGAAGCATTAGGAGAGTACTTCTTTAACAACCTTGAGAACATAGAATTCACTGGTATCAGGGATCTGTCTAAATTTATTGTTCTTTCGAGGAGGTTTGAGTGGACCAGGGACGGGGGAGAATAGCCCCAATTCCCTTTTTGTGGTATCACAAGGGGCCGGCTTGCGGGCTATGTGTGTTCTCTCTCGGGAGGGCGATTGCAACCTAACCTTTAATAAATTTATAAACAATCATTCAACGCTGTGACTTGGATACGTCACACACACACGCACACACACACACACACACACACACAACACACACACACACAGACACACACAAGCACATACACACACACATCTTCAATCATCATTGATTGAAACATCCGAACAATATTTTCCGCAGAAATATAAACCTTAAAATTGATCAAAACTTGATATTATTTTATTTTTACGAAAAATTAAGTTTATTTTACCTATGGCCAAGGAAAAAAAAGGTCTCCTTTAACTATTTATTAAATTCATTATAAACGTGATCATTATAGCTTTGTTATCTTAAATGATAATTTCTCTCTGTGTTTAGAAGTTTACTTCCATTATGTTATCGACTTCAAAAATGGTTTATCAATTTCAGAAACATAAAATTATGACATTATTTTTGGATTTCCATGTGGAGGGCTATTCATTTGGCTAGGAAGGAAAATAACGCCTTAATAATTTTAGTCACGCATTTATAACATTAATTATTTACTTCTTAATGATTTTTGTAAGAAATAATGTAATTTGCTAAAATTATGGGGAAACTAAATGAGACTAGTGATTTAATGAGGAATGTTGCTGAAATGTTGTTAGTAATTATTGCACTTAATTTCATAAATAGCATGATATTTTAAAAAGTTGCTGATTACCTGGCGTGAGTCCAGCCAGTGTTATCCTAAGCAAGCCTTCTCAATTAACTACTGCAATATTCAAATTAAGGCATCAAGTTTAGCGCGTAGAAGGTGGTAAATGCGATGCACTATCAACAAAAAAATATATATTCATAGCCCCCAAATTGTAATATCTTTGTTTGTCTGCTTCCATCACAATAATAATGTGAAATTTCTAATTATTATCATTTACTGGTAGAATCATAGTTGACATCAATATTGAGTTTATAATTCTTAATTTAATTACATAATAGAAGATTATTAAAATGTGAAAACCTATTTATCACTGCAATTTTATAGTTTTCTTAGTTTCTTATTACTTTAAAGTTTAATTGATTTTATATAGAAATAATATAAAAACTTATTTTGAGACATTTCTTGGAAAAAGAACTAACCAAAGAATGAGTGGTAATAATAGCTTTTTGCTTAAAATAATAAATTCAATTTTTCTATAACAATTTTCAAATTTTAATACACAATATTTTAGTTTACTTTTTGCATTATAAATGAAACTTGGTTTATATTAAAATTAATGTTTGTATATATTATAATATAAATCATTATTCAGAATCATTAATGCATTATAGTAATACAAAGCAACTAATATAATTATTATTTCAACCTTCTTATTTTATGAGTCATTTTTATTGTTCTCAAATTATTATGTCTTAAACCCTATATTAAGCATGCTATATTTTTCAATTTCGACAGCATCATTTAAATATCTTATTCTTTATGCCTTTAATTAAATATTCTTCACAATTTAATGGACTGACTTTCATTTTGTCAAATTTTTTTTATTTATTTAATTATACATATTGATTTTAGCGGGATTTTGTATAATAAATAATATCCTTACACACTCTGTGTATCATATTTCCATACGATTATTCTTTCTTCCCTTTACCCTATTTATGAAAACGTACTTTATATTGTTTTGATTAAGTAATCAACATTTTCATATAGAGTTTTCAACGAAATTCACGTTTTCAGGTCACCTATTTAGGATAAAATAGTCTGGAACATGGTGAGTGTCTGTATGAATATACGCGCGCATGTTCTCTATGTGTTGTGAGCTGAATATTTCAAGAACAAAAAAAAAGTATGCAGAATATTAAATTATTTAAGAAAGAACTATTTCAGAAAAGATATCTTTTTGATTTTGTTAAGAACCTTCTCAGAAAATTTTGATTGACAGTTATGTTTTTGATTTGTATACTTTTTACAGTTTTGTTTTTATTTATAGATTTTAGAACATTATGTATCATCTCAAAGGCAGTAATCAAAAATTCCTTTTTATATAGCAATTTTTTAATTCAAATTCACCCACTCACATACAGACACAAACAACATAAAAAAAAATGACGGGAAATGACTTTTGGGATCTCAAAAAACCAAATGTGTAAATCTCGAAAACAATGTTTTTCATAATCTTTTATAATTACTTATAGTAAAGTAAAAAGAAAATACACTGCTTTTTATTGAATTCTTATGCAAATGGAAATCATTCCCTTTAGGTGTATTATCAAAAACATATAAGTACTGAATATAATTAAAGAACTAACAATAAACTAAAACTGTTGCTTACAACCCCACAGGTTTATAAAAGTAAATTTGAGACAAGCCTTGGTGGATAATGAAGGAAACACACAAGGTGTAAATACTGGGGCCGAATACAGACGACTCTTTATATGTTAAATTTATTTTGAAGTCTCCAGACATATTTATTTTTAATTCAAGCTAATTGATAATTCATTAACCCAAAAATAATTTGTGTCCATTATTGACTCATCCATCACCATAATTTCTACGACAGCTGTTCTACGGAGTGTTCCTTAACACTAAAGTATCTGCATATTTTTCACAACTTGTTACAAAAGGTTTTCAAATTTGTATCTAATATGTACCGAGGCATGATGGTTATACGAGAACTGATAGTTTGCAAATCTAACAAACACATGATGTGAATTGCCATTAAAAACAGTCCTTAAAACATTTAGACCGTTTTTTCCTGTTTTTTTTTTTTAAGAAACAGACATCAGTATCGAATGATATAAAAAATTAAAAGCTTTAGATAAAATAAATTTAATGGATTAAATGCAATTCATCAAATGATGAAGTTCAATACATAGATATACTCGTATATTGATGAATGATTAAATTAAAACCAAATATATCGTCAAATGTATTTATGGCTGACATAGTCGATCTTTGTTTCAACTTTGTTCCACTTGTTACAGTTATATGATATAGAGGGATTAGTATTCAGCAATCAGGTTAGTAATTATACCTTCCAATTTATTTGCACTCGTGAGTTGTTTCCAACAATTAGAATTCAGGAGTTGCATTGGATCAAATATCTAAAGGGCAACAAATAGATGTGAAGTTAGCAATACATAACAGATGAAATGCAATTTGCTTTCTGTTGAAATTGAGATGAATGCTCAAGGGTATCGATGAATGAAACAGTCATTTATTCTAGCTTGAAATTTAGTAGAAACACTTCACATGTGCTCAGAAGAATCAATGTCAACTCTTAAACCTTCTGCTAGGATATCAGTCCTTTCTTAGGCATAAAACCATGAGCAAGTTCCGTAAAATATGGAGCTAAAATTAAAATTTTAAACAACTAAAATATTTGTAGTCATAAATGATCTTATGTAAAATTATAATAATGATATCTGAAAAATCATCTGTACGAAAAAGTTGTATATCATTCGGCAGATTTTTGAAGAAGAACGTAACCTATAAAATTTGTAAAAACAGGAAAATTCTTTTCGATAAGACATGTCAACTAACACATTTTTTTTATATTTTGTAAAATTATATAATTTGTATGAATATAAAAAAATAATTTACAAAAACTCCTGCCATTTAATGCTATATTATTGGTGTTTATGTTATTGAACAGTGAAACAAAGTTTTGGCACGTTATTTAACAATATGAATAGTAATTCTGTAATGTTAAAAAATATAAAAAATTAGTACATTTTAAGGAACTTACTTCAGTAGAATCTGAGTAAACTATGTCTATAGATTGGATACGTCACGGGTACGCTCAAAGGAAGTGATCACTAAAACAGAAATTAGTGAACTTGTTTTAAATGCCTGCAAGTTACTTAACTTGTCATGTTCTTTAGTATGTTAAAACAACTGTCGCAGCAATTTTTCATGAACGCTTTGGCATATGGGAGATTTGGTGAGCCATTAACATCATGCTTAGCAGGTAGTATGAGGTAAGTGTTCTTAACATACATGCTGGTGATGATAACCCCTTAAAGACCAATACCTAAATAAATAATATTTCATTTTGTATCTATATTTTAATATCCTAAAATATGTTTCTTTTTGAAAAAAATAATTAAAACATCAGCAATTATGACATTCATAACAATATATTAAATCGAGTATATTAAAAAACCCTTTAATAAATAGACAATCCTTTATGATGATTGCATTTCCTATATAAAAAAAAAACAGCTGACTTGTTTAATAATATTGGTACTCCTTACTATTGATTTGTGTAATGGTATTAGATTAGTGTTTTCTCATTTTAAGAAAGCATCTAGAGAGTGAGAAGGAAGGGAGTAAATGAGAGGATAATGACGTTAGAAGAGGGTCAGAAGGTTTGCAATCTGGCGTTTTGGGAGACGCCTTCATCGGTCACTGGGAGGACAATAGGGCCAGAATTAGGGAAACGTGAGTAGCAACGCTCCGTCCACCCACCCCATCGTCTCTTTCTCTCCACTAATGCTTATTGCCAATCCACCTGAAATTCAATTTTACATTTTTAACCTAATACATTTTCTAAGGTAGTACCTAAACGCTTCCAATATCCTAATTTCATTTAATAGATTCTATAGTAGAATAAAGCAATATATGAATTTAATTAAAATAAATCTTACACTAACTATTGTTTATTTTGTTAACCAATAAACTTTTTTTTGCTTCTTAACTTGTTATTATAATAACACAATAAGAAACATTTTTAAAAAATACCTTTCTAAGGAAAGATCTTATATCATAATATTTTTTCACAAATCTTGAGAAATTGAATATAACCTTGTCACACACAATTCCTATATAAAATAGCGTATATATTTGAAAATAAAGAACAACATTGTTGTGCAAAAAGAACAAAATCAATATAATAAGTTGGTTTTCGAGGATTAGGTCCAAAATAAAAAAGTTATTAAGAGCCAACTGTTCGTCAAAAAATATTCTGCACTATAGAGGATAAAAACAATTTATTCAAAACTAATACTTCAAATAACTGTGGAAAAAGTATCTAAACAACAAATAATAGATCAGAAGACAAGAACCCAATATTCATAAGTAAAAAAAAAAAAATTTTAAGTTTTTCTTAACTTTTATTTAACTTGACTAAAAAAAAATGAACTACTATTGCTCTTCTTGCATTTTAATTTTCGTTTAAGACTAGAATTTAGCAACTTGTAAACTTTAAATAGCATAATTGTTAAAAGTTCCTCTATCAGAAAGCAAGAGCTTTTCAGAGCTTATTGCATTGTAACTCCAATAAAATTGGTAACATATTATTATTATTATTTTTATTTTTGGAAGGCAATAAAGTTTATAACAATTAAGAAGTATTAAAAAAACATTACAGATTTTAAAATTGATTCTGAAATGGATAACTGTAAAAATGGGAGACCTTATACAGTGTTAAAAACATACATAAAAACCCCTTTTGTAACATTACTCATATCATAAATGAAAAAGTAAGAAGCAAAAAAAAACGTATTTTGAAAATTCTAGTGTAAAATAACGTTATGTGATATAATGTTAACAAATTAAATTTTAAGTGGGCCCCCAATGTGTACATAGGGGACATTTGCCTTAAGGGTGTTTTTTCGATGACGTTTGGCTACACGTACCTGTATCTATAAGGCTGTGGACACACTACAAGCCATACTGTTTTATATATCAAGTGATATTTTATCCAAAAAAATTGACCTATAGTGTACCTTCCCATATTGCTTTAGTCAATATTGAGTTATGGGAAAAATATTATTTAGCAACAATGTAATATTAAAGAATATTTTTCTATCTTTTGAGCTGTTAACATCGGAGTCTTCAAATTTTTGGAATCATTATAAAACAGATAGCAACATTACCACAAAACAATAATTCTTGACCATTGTTTTGTGTATTATTGGATTATTTGAAATACACTTTTTTTTCGTTTATTTCAAAATTACTACTAGTAACTTTATGTTCATTTACAGAGATTTAAATAAATAAATATTCAGTATTAGGTATTGTACTAATATGGATATGTCATGAGCACACTATTCCAAGAACTAGAATTTTTTTCTATGTGCTTTCTTAATACATATAACATTTAGAACAAGTAAAAAAAAAGTTTAATTATTAGATGAGCAAAAAGTTTGCAATAATTTTATTTGCAAATATTTCTAAACTTGTCATTTAATAATATAAATTAATTTTGAATGAGTTTGAAACAATTGTTAATGATAGTAAAGTTGTTTGCAAGCAGATTGAAAGAAGAAAAACAGGAGAGTACAACGTTAGGGGAATATTCAGAATGGGTTGTTCTCAAGGGCCAACCAACACACCGCAATCCTTGGATTACAGCTTTAGAAAGACATCTGAAGTCAGACTGAAGAGATACAAGAGATCTGACAGAAGATAAAAGATTAAAGAGGATTGGGATCAGGCACTCCTGAGTGGAGAGAGTGTGAGGTAAAAGCTTGCAGGAAGTGAATGTAATAAGACTAAAATATCAGGATTAAAATCCTCGCATAGAGAAAATAGCGTAGCTGCGGTTTGAGAGACAGATACAGGCTGAACTAGGAGGGAGCCTGAAAACCAACAACCATGATTTTTTAATTATCACTCATGATTTGGCTTGCATATGCAACAAATTGTAATTCATCAATTGCCAAATAACAAACAATGATAAAACTAATTAACAAAAGGGGATAATAATTACCAATAAAATCAAATGACGTTGAAACTAATTAAGCATCAAAGGTTAATTACTGGCAATTAATGCAAATGAAGATCGAATTATCAAACAAAGGAAGGTTCAAAACAAATTTATAACAGTTTCTTGGAAATTATAGGTAGCGACGAGATGTGATTTTAATTTTAAAATTATTACAATTACCTGCATAGAAGTTCAAGGACAATTAACTATAAAAATTACAATTTGTTATAACCAGTAAAATTCTGTTTATTATATAATAATAAAATTAAGAAATAGTATCATAACTAAAAATAGTATGAACAAATATTGTTTATACTAAAATATCTTTCAATGACTACACCGTTTTCTGGAATCCATTTATATATATTGCAACTTACATAACATAAATATTCCACTACTTGATACTATTAAATATTTAATTACCGTTCGCCAAATGTATTGGATAAATTTTACTCAATATTATAGTAAGTTATTTGAAAATTTTATGATATGAAAATTATAAATGAGTATTAAGAACAATTAAAAGTTTACATATTAAGTTTCTGGAGTTCATGTAATATAAACTGTACTTGCATAATACCCTCATCTATAATTGTATGTGAGAAAAGACATATAATGAAAATAACTCAAGGTAAAAGAAGGATGTTAGTAATGCAAACAGCAGTCTGGTGTATAATTTTTTCAAGTAAACTGCAATAAAGAATGTCTTTTCGGCAGAAAGAGGTTGGCGCGTAGATCACAGTCTGCTGCAGATCTTCAAGTGGGTACTGTCAAGGCAGGAACAACCCCAGCCACAAAAACAATTTAGTTGCCCCCTTATTTATTAGTACATATGTAATTTAAAGATTAAAATGTAACTTTCTGTACATAACGGTTTATTATATATATATATATATATAGTTTATATATATATATATCTATAAATATATAAGATTTCACATAAACACGCAAAATAATCAATGATCAAAACACAATATGAAATAGAAACAAAAGACTAAGATCATTAAACCGTAACAAGCTGTAATCGTCAGAGTCAAAAACCCAGAAATGAAGACCACTTGTTACGGTTAAAAGATCTAATTATTTTTTTCCCCATTCCATAATGTGGTTTGATCATTGATATATATATATATATATATATATATATATATACGAATGATCAAACCACAATAAGAAAATGGGAAAACAAGACTAAGATCCCTCAACCACAACAAGCGGTCCTCGTCAAAGTCAAAAACCCAACTGACTCAGTTACAAGCCATACTGTTTGAAAGATCAAAATGAAACTATGCCTATAAATAGAACATTATGTAGAGAATGAGTTGAGATATTTTTTTTCAAAATTACATTCGCTAATGGGGCGTTACAGTACGATTTCTGTTTTCAGAAAATGTTTTTTTGACGCTAAACGGCTCATTAAAAAATAATGAAAATATGACCAAAAATGGAACAAAATATTAGCAATTTGTAAAAAAAAATTCATGCTTCAAGTACGGGAAAGAGCAATAACGCTATAAAAACTGTTTGTTTATCCTAGACTAAGAGATCACCTGCTATACTGGTCAAATTTTTGTAATTTTAATTAGAGCTACACTATCATTTATGCCTGTTAGTTCCAAGGTCTTACTAGTAAGTCAAGTCTTGACCTTCGTTTATTATACCAGTATACCAGCATAGTATCTCCTTCTTTCTTTGAATCACAACACCCCTTCCTCCTCTTATTTCAGCCATTCCTGGATGTTAAGTCTGATTTTGTAAACGCACATTCTATTTCAGTTATCTTATCTTGTCATTTCACTGTAATGATCCTATTAATGAAGTAATAAGTTAAACTCTTGGGTAGTCTTTTTAATCACTTTGATATTTTTATTAATATATTGTGTTAGGAGGACCCAATTGATGATGTACTATCACAATAACAAATAATAATAGCAACAATATTATGTTACATATGACTCATATAAATTTAAGGCAAATATAACTCATATTTTTTGTTGGATGGTTCCTATGCACAGTAATAAAATATAATATTTTCAAATGTGTAATATAACTGTATGGTATGAATATGATATTATTACTAGAGGAAAAATAATTATACTTACCATGTTTATTTTGTATTAAATTCAATAATGCTTCATAACTTCGTGACTTGAAACTTGATTTAATCTGATATAGAATGAGAAGGGTGGGACTCGAATAACAACAAAGGAAACCGAAGAAAATTTAATCCAGGCACAGAATTTTGAACGTTGAAGAGCAGGAGATGCGGAATGGAAATGTTTAGGCATCGGGGTTGTGGAAAGAGGGGGGGGGGGGCTGAAGTAGTGGAATGGGGTGAAGAAATGTACCTTGCATACATAAGTCATCAATATGGCGGGCTCGCTGCAAAGCCGTGATTTTAAACCATCCAGCTGTGTTATCAACCCGGTCTCTTCTTTATAAAACACAAATTTAAAAATAATATCTTTTATTTGAATGAATTCCATAATATAGTTCCTATATGTACAAAAGGTACAATTAATTTAGTTTTCTTCCCTTTTGATGATTTTAAATCCCATAATGCCCACAAAAGGTAACTAGATATAATTGAAATTATTTAGTCTCTTTTATTATTCATTACAATTAACTAAAACTACTAATAAATCTCAATACACCATTATTAACAAAATGTATTAATCTTTTGTATGTCCTATCTAACTCAACAGCAATAATCGAACTTATTCTTCACAAAAATTATTTAGCAAATAATTTTACGAACGTACTAAAGATTAAAAAGACACACAAATTTATAAAGAGTTTGTTTTGAGGCAATACAAAAAGTTCATTTCATTTTCTATTAATTAAAAAATACTTTGAAAAATATTTCACGGAAGAAGAAGACTTGAGAAGTTGCGTTGTACAACTTTTGAGTGTTAAACAATTTTTAACTAAATATCAGAAAAAGCTATCCATTTTTAAAAAAAATAGACAGTTGAAAAAATGTTTATTCTTATATATTTGATTTGAAAACGTAGAAAACTGCTATTTTTTGTAGTGATTATTTTTAGTAATTATTTACTTCAGCTATTTTTTTATGATTTTTTTGTTTGTAAACAGGAATAACTTTTCAAGAATAACTTTTTTGTTATAACTAAATATTTCAAACCACATTTTGTCATTAGGAAGGACTAGAAGAAAAAAAGAATAAGAAGTACGATACGGCCAGATGAAGAGTGCAGAGCCGAGTCACCATTCATCTGGCATTATTGTAGCTCTTCTTCTTCTTCTTCTTCTACTTCTACTTCTACTTCTACTTCTACTTCTACTTCTACTTCTACTTCTACTTCTACTTCTACTTCTACTTCTACTTCTACTTCTTGTTCTACTTCTACTTCTACTTCTACTTCTACTTCTACTTCTACTTCTACTTCTACTTCTACTTCTACTTCTACTTCTACTTCTACTTCTTCTTCTTCTTCTTCTTTTTCTCTTTCTTCTTCTTCTTCTTCTTCTTCTTCTTCTTCTTCTTCTTCTTCTTCTTCTTCTTCTTCTTCTCTTTTAATCTCTTCCTGACGACAGACTGTAGTTCTAATATTGATTCTAGTAAGTGTGTTCGTTCTTTTTGTGTTACAGTTTGTTGTTAGTTTAATATATATATAAGAAATGGGAAAAACAGACTAAGATGCAGAAAATCACAATTAAACTAAAGATTAATCAGAATATATATATATTTCATAAATGTTTATTTCTTAAATTTAAAAGTTTTTTTTCTTCTCACATATCATATTAACAAATTAAAAAAATAAAAGCATTTTATTATTCCACTAAATAACAGTTCTAATTCATGGGATTCAATTAAAAAAATTAAATTAAAATTAAAAAAAGAAATTTAAATCAATATAAACAAATCCGAGAAGTATAGCAGATTATTCATTATTCTAGATGAGTATTGGGTTTTTATAGCTATATTGCCCTTTGCGGAATTTTACGCATTTTTTTTATTAATTACCAACTTTTTTTAGAAAAATTTATTTTTTTAAAACTAATTGTTTATTTAAGACATAAAATCTACCTTAACACCCCCTTTATCTTAATGTAATTTTAGGTAAATGATCTCATTTATAATAACCAATCTAGATCATATTTTTCAGCTTGCTGATAGTACTGATATTCTAGACGTTCCTAGTGTAGGGAATGATGGATAATCCATCCCTTATGGTTGGTACACTTTCCAATCCTGTTTTTTTCTTTACCAACTTTAAACAAACTGCAGAGGGCATTATTTATTTAAAATTTACTAAAAAATATTGCTATCCTGAGACTCTATCTACTGTTTAATTCAAAAATGTTGAACTCTTTATTGACCAATTTCTTGAATAAATTCTGGCATATTTATTATTATTTTTATATAAATTATTCATCAAAGCTTAATTTTTATAAAAAACTAGAAACAAATAATTTTAGAAAAAATTGTTTACAATAAAATTATCATTTTCTAAACAAAATGCTTAAGCTTTTTTTCTTAACAAAACCCACACCATTTGGTTGCAGACATACCAACTTCTTTCAATAGAATGTTGTTAGAAAGGTTGCTTTAAATAAAAACAATACCAAACTTTTAACACAAGATAATTGTTAAAGTACTATAGTTAAATGTAACTAATACTAGCATTTTGTTTCACGGTTGTAGATCCCCAAAAATAATATCACACATTAAAATTAACACTTAACTTGAAATAAGTATATTAAATTTCTTGGAATAACTAAATATTTATATCATTTATTTGTTCAAATCCTTAGAATATACCTTTAAATATGAATATAAAACCTTAGAAAATTAAAACAGACTACAAAATTTGGAGTTACATTTACGAAACTTTTCTGTAGGATAAATAACATTAATCTCCTTGATAATCAATTTAAATTTGTTGATGATTATGAACTGGTTTTATTTAATGCCACTTACTTTTTGACGTAATATGAAATGCTGTAGTAAAGTATTATTAAACACCACAATAATCCACTTTGTTTATTTGTTCTAATGTGACTATCTTATTTTATGAGTTTTAACAGAATTGGAATAATTATTCTAGAACAATTATTACTAATTTGAGGACTTGAATCTCATCGGATGAGTACGTACCATATCGGTGTATCCATCTATTGCGATGGAATTTAAAGTTTGTAAGTAAACCAACTTTAATTTGTTTGTACATTAGAGAACTTCAAATATGTCCTTGTAGGTGTTTCCCCCATTTATTTTTATTTTAGTATGAGTTTAAACATATTTTAACTCATTGAAATTTATTATTTCATGTTACTGGTTCCATTTAATGGAAAAATTATATATTTGAATCATTTAAACATTATTTCGAATGCAGTCAGTCTTTTGGGTATCCCAACCACTGCAGATATTAATATCACCATTACCATCAGAAATCATCGATATGATTACGATTAAAAAGCATCAAAAATCAAGTTTAGGTCTTTATTTAGTGTTTTAGATAAGAATATTTGACCAAATGGGGAATGAAGATTACATTTTCCTTCATAAAAAGATCAACGTTCCTGATTTCTTATATCAGTAGCAGTTTAGACTAGTGGTTAAGACGTTTATAATAACATGGAAGTGTTAAATCGAGTAGTTGTATCATAAAACTGCAAGAAAGTAATTCACTAAGCCATATTGTAATAAAGTTTAATAAGATTTGAAGCTGTTAAAGCTATAATACTTAATCAAAAGTTATATAATTATTTAAAAAATTAATTGGTTTTGCACCCGAATCATATAATTATTGTGATACTTTTATATAAATGGAGAAAAAACTTTTTAATAGTAATTATAATTTTGTAATATAATTTTTACGGTCACTTTGCTTGGAAAATTGACAATTCAGAAACTTAGTTCAGAGTCTTTTGTTTTATAGTAAGCTTGGATGGTTTCAGAATGGAATAGATTGTTTACTGTGTGAAAACTAAAAATGGACCAATTAAGAGCATACCCGAAATTATAAAAAAATTCCTTCTATTTTACCTCTGCTGCTTATGTTAATTAATAAATATCTCTTATCATAAGTTAAGATATCATTAGTTGTGTAATCCGTAATTGTGTGGTATTTACTCATTCTGAAGTAAAATGGATAAACCAATAAAAGTCTCCACACAAATGAAGTTTTATTCAACAGCAACGCGTTTCGATCACTTTGTGCTCAACATCAGGAAGACACTATAATACAAATTATATCTAATCAGTTACAAAATTAGAGTGAAGTAATAAAATTCAATAAAGATAATTCAAGACATACCCAAGGATGTGACTTTTGTTTGTTTATTCATTTTACCTCAGAATAAGTTAAGATACACAGAACTTATACTTGTTATATTAAATTAATCCCTTCTTTATTCTTCAAGCTCAGAACACTATTCAAATTATTGATTACTTGAGAGAGAATTTTTCAGCAAAAATGTTGGTATGTAATTAATTTGATTTAATTAATCAACGAAGTGTTGGCCACATTTCTGAACTGAAACTAAAAAAAAAACCTTTAAATTAACTTTCCCTCCACAGTTCATAGTACTCTCTCTAATTCTAAATATTTAAAAATTACTTGTTTTTTTTTATCATTAACCATACATATATGTTTTACTTATAAAATCATTATAATAAGAGTTTGGCTGATGCATATTATATATAGGTACATAAGTAAAATCACAATATCTAATTCAACATTTTATAAATAGCTTTTCTTTTTACAAAACTCGTCAGCTCATTGTACTGTTGTGCATGTTTCAATAAAGATTATAGTACTGTTGTTTTATATAAAACTACTTTTACTGTTGTTAAAGGTAAAACACTGTAGTTTTTTACTTTACTATAAGTAAAGTATAGTGATCGTGAAAAAATTCGATCTCGAGATTTTGACGGAATTACATGTTTTGAGGTCCCAGAAGTCGTTTTATGAAGTTTTTACGATGATGTCTGTGTGTGTGTGTGGGTGTGTTAGCATTGCTTGTTACCACGCTACGGTCCAGAATCTTTGATGGATCAAGTTGATATTTTACACAAAAATGGGCCTCAAAGGGAAGAAGATCCCTATTGTTTGGGAAGAATTATGTATGATGGGAAAGTCACTTTTTTTGCCAAAAACCGTTTTTTAGAAAACATTTATTTCTCCTAAACTGATAACTCTAGAGTTTTGAAATTGTGATATCATCTTTGAGGTTACAAATGCAACAAACGAAAAATATATTCAGAATTTTAAAACAACAGAAAATATTTTTTTGTCAATAAAATGTAAAAATTTTGACTTTTAATTCAATCTCAAATCTTGTGAGAGCGATACAAGCCATACTGTTTGACGGATCAAAATGAAACTATGTCTAAAAATAGAACATTATGTGGAGAATGAGCTAGAGATATTTTTTTTGAAAATTACGTTCGCTAATGGGGCGTTACAGTACGATTTCTGTTTTCAGAAAATGTTTTTTTGACGCTAAACGGCTCATTAAAAAATAATGAAATTTTGACCAAAAAGAAACAAAAAATTAGCAATTCATAAAAAAAATAATTTATATATGCTATGAATAATCACGGCTAACGTGCAGAGGAAATTGAAAATTCGAATGTTTTTAGATGTAAAATACTCTTCGTACTTATTCTAGATTTTAATATTATTACATTTTTTAGAATATGTTGTGCTAAAATATGTGGTGTGCTTACAGGTAAAATGAATTTTGAAAGAAGTAAACAGTATTCAATATTAGTAGGGCTAATATTAAGGTCATTACATATCACACATACTTCAGTGCAGTAATTTTGAAGAATTACAGATTCCATTTCGACTGAGGGAAAATATTTAGCAAAAACTCGTTTCATGGGGAATATAGGGTTGGGTAGAACAAATAACTTTCCTGTCTGCATAACTCGTCAGATGATCCTATCAGATTGTAGTAGAAAAAGAACAAAATTGCAACTGGACATAACCGCCAATAAATCCCAACTCAGTTTCAGTTTTGCATCTTTTCCTTTAATAAATGGGGTTTCTCTAATGTAAAAACGTATTTATGATACATTAATATTCTATTAAAAAAATAGACAATTTACTCTTTTTAGTAAATAAACTTTTATTTAGAATAAGCAATAACTTGTTACAAATTACAGTCGTGAATATCAGATTAACAGATGAACCCGCAACCAACATCTCCAGAAGAAGAATCAATTGACTTGTTTTTTCTCCACAATTAATTAACTATTTTTTTATTTAGTTATAAAAAAAGTGTTGGACAAGAAAATATCCTAAATATGCGACAGAAAACTTTTTCTTCAAAATATATTTAACCTTAATTACAATCAATAAAGTAACATATTTTTTAAGTATTTTTCTAATATTTTATTCAATAATACATTTTCTAAATCATATTTTTCTCAGCCTATCGTATTATGAAAGACAAATTACTAAGGTACATTATCTAAGACATGAAAAATGCCTGAGACTTATCATGTAGGCAACTGAAATCCTAAACTAAATAGTAAGCTATATATTTGAAAGTAAATAATGAATAAAATTAATATTCATTTGTAATAAACCACGTTATGATCTTTATACGTGTAGAAAGTATCTCATTTATGGGTGCTCCTCGGTTGAATGGGTGTCATAAAAATTTTAATACCGTATTTGTTCTTGGTAATAAAGCATACAATAAGAAGTAAGATTGGTTGGATAGAGTGATATCTTGGCGGCAATAAGAGTTTCGAGTAATACTTTTTTTCTTTAAATAATAAAAATCGTGAGAATAAATAGCAGTTGATATATCTATAACATACCAAGAAATAGCTACAGATAGTATAAGTAATTGTGGCATCGAAAAGTTGGTTGATATTAATATAACAAAATCTGGAGTGGTCTACACTCAACTTTACTATAAGTAAACATTAGTATCAAACTTCCTTGGTATACAATATTAAATGTCCCAATTATAATGTAAACGTCTAAATGGGAGATGTTTATTAGTCTTTCATTCCTGAAGTAGTACAGAGAGTGATTGATCGACTTATCAATATATAAGCTTATTTTTGTATATCAGACCACTGATGCAATTAACCTCATTAGTATAACTATTTGTAGTATAAATGTTGTAATAACATTTTTGAAAAACCAAAATGAAAATTTCTCCTACAAGAGAACATGGCTTTTGTTCCAATAGCCAGTGGATCTCTTACATGGTTTATCTAACCTCCTTCTACATTGAATACATAAGACAAATTTTCCCAATAAAACATTAAAATATTCCTGTCTTGTCTGAAAAATCTTAGAAACATTTAAAAAAAATGTCGTTTTAAGATAATTTTTAATTGAAGTTTTTTTTAAAAAAATACTTTTCTTTCCCTTTGCTAAAAATCATAAAAATTGAAATTACTCTGATACAGTGTTATCTTTTTCCGGCGTGATATAGTCCGTTAGAAGGTTGCTGTAAATGTATATTGAAAAAAATATATTAGTAATTAACTCATTAAATCCCCAATATTTTCAATATATATTACACACTCACTTAGTCGCCCATATGCAAATTATTATCGCAAAAACGTTAAAAAAGTACGAAAAGACCTAATAAATTACAAATACGTCTTAAGATCATTTTTTTTTTTAATGATTACCATACTATATTGAGGATGAAGTTGAAATATAAATCTAAAAACTTATGAGCTTTTTATAAATTTAGAATCATCGGTATATTCTTTTATTGAATTCATTATAAACTGTATTTAATACCAATTATCGTACATAGTAAAGTAAGTGATGAAATTTATATTTGAATTGGTGTGGTTAAAATCAAATAATCAAACTATTTTGAATATAGAAGCTTGTACATTGTTCTAATTAAATTCAGCTCGATTCAAAGTTCTCATCATTTAGATGACTTTTTGTTGTCATTCCGCTTCCATAAGTTTGATTCGTGATTTATTTTGTTATAATAATTGTTGAAAAAACAGCAAACATTATATTTTACTTTTTAATACTATTGTGATTACGGAGTACTATAATAGAGGTAGGACAATGATTATTCTTATTTGATTAGAATATTCAATTTAGTTTCTATACAGTTTAGTTTATTTAAAGAGAAAATTAAAATATTCTTTCAGATGAACCTCTAACCAAGTTATCAAAGAATGTCATGTGATCCTGAAAAGCAGTTTGGAATAATTACCCACACTACGTCTATGTCACGTGTGTCTCACTAAAATAGTCTAAAACCTAATCATCAAGAAAGAAAATAGTGTAATGTTAAGAGAATATTAGTGTACAATTTTAAATGAAGAGAAAATTATGAGTAACCTAAAATACGAAATGTATAACAGGCTAGAATGTCATCAATACAAATGTTATTGTAATTTATTAACATTATTTGTTCATCAAAATAATAAAACGAGTTGACATGTTGATTTACTGGTAATGTTTTCTCTAAAGTAAAATATCAGAAATACATTATCTTCTCAATTTCTCTAGGTTTTATAAGTTTTATTAAGAGATACGGTGTCATTAATGTATTAATATAATTGGAGTCAGATATTAATATTTATTGAAATTCAATTAAAAAATATTTTTGTCAAGAAAGATGGATTTGCCATATTTTGATACTCGTAAGACATAAAAAAGCATTGATTGAAGATACTACTTTCAACAAGTTAATACAACGAAGAATATAGTTTGCTCTACAAGTTGTCAGATGCAATACCTCTCATGGAATATTTTACATTGGTCGTCGAGTGGATAACGAATGGTCATCTGGATTAAAAACGACCTGATTTCACAAAAAAAGACATTTGAAATTTTGACAAGGCAAAAAATAATAATCAAAACCAGTATAAATAAGATAACTCTCATGTGGGTGTCAGGGCTCAAGGGAATAAAGTGGAATGCTACAGCGGACCTGTTGGATAAGGTTCGAGCCAAAACAAACCATCTAATGCCTGGGAGATGTTTGCACAACACATCCCAGATTTCTCAAGGGTGCAATTGATGAATCAATAAAGAAAAAAAAAACAGATAAAATGTGGTTTGGACAACCGAAAACTACTCTATGTCAGTTATAATGTTTATCAAGGAACCTAAAATCGGAAAAAATAACGTAATATCTGAAGGAGCTTTTATAAACGGCACAGTAAATAATAATAATAACAATAATTTCATGTCCAATTAATGTACAGCAGTGAAATTCAATTTACAATGACTTACAATATGTGTATAACCATAAGAAGTAAAGGAAAATCATTAAAACTATTATCCATAAGTTTTATAGTACTTTACTCAAGAGATTGAGATTACAACCACAACATAGTCACATTACAACACAAAATAAGACTTAATTGACTTTAAACATGTTTCATATTTAATTTTCGAAATTTTGCAAAATAAAATTAACAATGCCGATTTATTTTGTTGTTTTATAAAAACGTATCTCCCAGTTAGATTGAGTTGAGAATAAACAGAAATTTAAACAAACATTGTGGAATGTCACTGTAATGTGTGTCTTTTCAAACATATTGAACCATGATAAAATAATACAAACACTATAAGGACCTATTTTGGACCTGATATCAATTTGTTCCATCCATTGGTCATGGCTATAGCATGACTATAAACTCTTAAATACACTTAGATATTACTTATGTTTAGGTTAGGTTCTAGTTTTTTTTTTTGTATGTTTTCCTCACGGGTAGTAACCCTACCATGAGGGAGTTTATTTTTGTTAACCTGTTCCCATTTGATTACAGGTTTTATCATTCAGTATTATTGAACTGCATATAGGTAGTTATAATTCATCAATTGGTAGGTAGTTTATAAAACCAAAGAAGTCTTTGTTGTACTTAGTGATTGAGTTTTCTTTCTTTTCCGGCCACGTTCCTCCTTGTTAGGTTCTAGTGGCAGCCCACGAGAGAACACACATAGATTAGCCCTTTGTGGTACTATAAAATAACTTTATACATTGGGAGTAATACATTTTACATAACTCTAGTGTCTTTAGAGTAGGGATCTTTAACGAGTTCTTGGGATATTACAGCCTCGAGACCGACAGCTTAACATCATCTCCTAGGGATGGCGTGCTCAGGTTTTTGTCACCGTTCGCGTGAATAATTTGACAGCCAGAGTGGAAAGACATCATTTAAAAAAGTCTTTAAAATAAATAAGAAAATTTTCTTTTTTCCAGAAATTTATGGGCAAATTCATTTTATTTATTACAATCAGTAAACTTTTTGTTTATAAAGATCACTAAATCAAGGATATGAAATCTTAAATAAATATGTCATAATAAAATCTTCTGATGTTTGATAGTCTGATAATTTTACCATTACTCAGATCGAAATTTGGCATGGTTAGATTTGTTTGAAAATATTGTAATATAATGGCCTGGATGCCAGTAATGACCCAGTAAGCCAAATGAAATGTGAGTCACTTGAGGTCACAAATACTGGTAACATTTTATTCCAATTTCTTAGAATGCTTTTAGCTACATGAGGGTCAATCTACAAATAAACCCACGTATTAATGCTAATTTCTTTATGATAATATTGAGTGCAGACTTTTGCATTGTTCTATTTAAGTAAAAAAAATGTTACTTTCACAAACATTTGTTTTTCATGAAATTATATTACAATGAGTTTCTTAATAGCTACCTCATTATACTTTTGAATGCATACTGATTAAATGTGTTTAAGTGCTGAAGTAGACTACACAGCTAATGGATTGATATGTATAAATTTATTTTAAGATTTCTTTTTAATTCGAGAGATATTATAAAAATGTGATTTCAATTTTTGTAGATAAATCAGCAAATGTTCTTCGCGATATAATTAAAACAGAAGCTGGAGTGGAATATGAGAGAAACAAGATTTTGATATTGTACCAATGGCATTTGAAATGCCTCTGCTGGTTGAAACATGGCTGGTTATTAACAGATTTCCCAAGGGACTTCATTGTCTTGAAGGGAACAATTGTCTGTTTGAAGCAGTCGACAGAACGTATTAGTTTGACGTGTTACTCAATTTCCAATAAAATATTACTGCTCCTAAAATTATTCCATACTGTTATTTTATCAAATTCAGAGCAACGCAAAAAAGAAAATAATCTTTTTTTCTTCATCTAACTTATCCGAAAAAGTAGCTCATTATAATTTAGGAATGCTAGTAATACATTTAGTGAAAAGTAATTGGTAAATTGCAACCATCTTTACAAATTTATTTACAAAATATTCCGTCCATTTAGTTCTACCTACTCAGAGTGGAGAGAATTTTAGAACACCTAGACAAGCAAACCAAAGAGAAGAGTAAGAAAGCATCCCATACCTCTACAAATCAACCAAGATAATGCTACAATCTACAGTTTGAGATAAGAAGTCCTACATTTCATGCAACAGTTCCTTAGTGTTGTATATGAAGATAAGAGAAAGTTATTTATTTGAGAATATATTGGTTATGTTATCTACATGAGCAGGCTAGAGTAATAAAAATTCTAAAAAATTCATACACAATATTTCTATAAAAAAATAACCATTAAATAATTACCTTCAACCTTATACTGATCTTGATTTAACTAGCAGTGCATATAAAAATCATTAAAAAAATGTATATTAGGTTTTGGCAATCTGAAAAAGGGATTTATTATGTCTTATGTCTTTAAAGACCTCCTTACACGCAAATATATCAAAAATATGAACGCATATTTACTAATTATTATGATACTTATGCACTAATTGCATAAAAATCTGGTTATTTTTGCTATAATTAATACAGGTATGAAAAAATCTGCAATAAATGTACTATATAATTTATTTTTATGTAGTCGCTCTCACATTGAAAATCAAATGGAACCATAGGTGGCCAATCTTGTGTCAAAACTAAAATTGTTAGGTAATGGCTCCGATTTATCTTAACAAAATTTAAATGCCATCTGGAATGATTAAGAGGATAAAATATTTCGAATATCTCACTTAGGGAAACAAATAATATATCCTCAGTATTCTGGATCTCAGGCATTATACTTTTCATCTTACACGTGACACATAACTTTTTTGACACATGAAATGTTTTCTGCATATTTCATCAAAATTTCAATATTTAAAGGTTTAGTACTTAAATATAAGGTACGAGTATATTTTAATGACACTAATTTAGCAGAACTACTAGAAAAAAGATATAAAAATGTTTACTGTCTGTTGAGCAAAT
Source organism: Hermatobates lingyangjiaoensis (assembly GCA_026182355.1). NCBI lineage: Eukaryota > Metazoa > Arthropoda > Insecta > Hemiptera > Hermatobatidae > Hermatobates > Hermatobates lingyangjiaoensis. The sequence goes on along the minus strand of JAPFBL010000110.1, from coordinate 1,628,419 downwards.
AAGCTAAATGATGACACAAGTAATAACTGATCCTAGAGAATTAAAGTATTAGCTCTGAAAATTTTAACAATTTTTTTTAACGAAGAGTGTTTTAATTCTACCAAGACGAACAAGGCTGGTATCACTTATATTTGGGATTTAATGATGCCTGATCTTATAATCAATGGATAGTGATTATAATTAATATTTAGACTCAATAAATAAAAAACTGTAAATATTACTATGCCAAACAGACAGGAAGAACTTCACAACCTCTATAAAAAGAACATATACGTACCTTTTTAAAATAAATTTAATGCCTTGATTTGTCAATCAATTAGAGATATCAATCGGATATATATTGGATTAATCGGATGTATATTAGAGATATTAATATAAAAAACTCGCTAGAGTAACTTTACAAAGGAGATAGAAGATTAAAACTAACAATTACAGAAACTTACGGAATATGAAAAATTAAAACAATTTTAAGAACTATAATAAATGAACAAAACAAAGTACTTAACATATGGTCTGTATATACCACTAATGGACCATAGGAACAATGTTGATGTGATAGACAAGGAACGGACGAAGATGACAGAGAATGCAAACAAATGAGGCAGATATATTTTTTAACTATTGAAGAAACAAAAATTGGTAGAATGAGATCTACGAGGAAAAGAAGGTTTATTCATCTTTAATTGCATTAACACAAAAATGATGTATTATTTTAACTCTGAGATTAGAAGTAAGAGTAAATAAATAAGATCAACTAGTTTGTAGCTGTAAGTTATACAAGTACTTGTTAATACTAGTCAATATTAGTGAGATTAAACACATGCAATAATCGAAAATGAATAACATTTGTGTTTATTTTCGTCCTGCCTTCCTGCTGGACTCCTCGCTCTTCACACCTCCTGATGACGACGACGGTCTAAATATCAATGTGAGTTATGTCTGTGTCTTTCTAACGTAACTTTCTAAAGTTATATATATATATAACTTTAAATTACACAAAACACGACACAGAAAAAAGAATAAAAAGAACACTTACAGAATTCAATATTTCGAACTGTTGTTCGTCATCAGGAGTAGACTAGAAGAGAGGATGAAGTGAGAGAGATCTCCTCATGTCGAAACCCTTCGCGCTCCGTTCTTCAACGCCACTCTCTCACTTCGTCCTCTCGCCTAGTCTACTCCTGATGACGAACAACAGTTCGAAATATTGAATTCTGTAAAAGTGTTCTTTTTATTCTTTTTTCTGTGTAGTGCTTTGTGTAATTTAAAGTTTTATAGTCCTTGTGAACCGTTTCTTATATTTAGTATATATATATATATATATATGAAATTCAAATAGTAAGGCTATTGTAGAAACAAGTAAAATATTATTCTACCAAGTTCTTAACGATTTTATTAATTCATGTACATTTAATAAATAAATATAGAAACATTGAAAAATTAAATCTGAAGAAAACTGAAGCATACAAGCATAAAATTTCTAATTATGTTGTAATGTAAACTACAAGGTTATTTAAAAGCTGATAGAAAAATAATTACAGTGAATATATTCTTATCAATGTTAGATAATTTAGATGATCGATGGTCGTATAGGAATTGTATACATTTTTTGATGTATATAGTATATATAATATAACTATGACGATATAATATTCTCTATAATGTACAAATAAGGCAATAACAATGGCTGCTTTACTAGTATTCTACATGTAGTCTTTGCTTGTTAAATGTTAGAAAGTTCCTTTTACGTTAATAAATAATTTGATAAGTGCCAACAACAGGTTTATCTATTGTCGTGATTAGATTTAATAGTGTTGGGAAGGTATATGCTGCTTCAACTAAGGACCTTGTTTAACTTCTTACTTAAATGTCAGTTATGTGTTTCATATCACAACCTTACCAGATTTTTCAGAACGAATTAAGTAGTTTGTAACTAAGTTTATTTCAAGTTAATATACTAGGGTACAAATTGATTTATTTTATTCATACAGTATATGTTACTTTAAGTGTTTATACATTTAAATTACTTTTATACATTCATAGAAATATATACAAATAAAAAAATTACAATTTTATATTTATATTTTATCTTTATTTAACTCTACACTAATTTTATATTTACAGTATTTTCCTATTCCAGACAATTTTCTATTCACAGAATTTAAAGTGTCCTTTCAAAAAAGAATTGAAATAAAAATATTAATAATATTTTAAATAGACTACAGTCACATGAAATTTTACTCTGTAAATCACTTGTAAATTAATGATTAATTAAATGTCAAACTGCTTCTGTAAAGATGTCAGACTTAATTTCCAAGATACTTGTCATGAGCACAAAATATATTTTTATGAAAATATAAACATTTCCGATTTGTGATGACCTAGTTGTCTTAATAGAGCTAGGACTCAAATGTTATCAAGATGAAAATAAGTTTTTACTCGTTGAGTTAAGATTTTTTAAACATTTCGTCTAATACATATTTAAAATATCGAGATGTATAAATTTATATGAGGCATTATATAAATTAGATCAATCAATATTTCAATAGATTATAAGTACTTCATATATTACTATTGTTAGTTTTAGTTAGTGTGGTTTCGTAATAGAAAGTTAAACAAGTTATTGAAGTTGTTAATCTCAAGTCTTACCAAAAAAGTCGTCTAATTTTTTATTAAGTACTATTTTACTTCTATTATTAAGTTTTAATATTAGGATTAAACATTTACGTACAAAGTGTTTTTACAGATACAATAAATCCTGATTATTGATTTTAATTAAAAAAAAAAAAATAATTTTCCATTCCTTCTAGGACAAAGAAATATTTACCTTTCATCGTAACTGGGTTTGTAATAGATATGTAATTAAATGAATAGATATTTTTATATATTTCTATCGATTTTGTGATCAAATGTTTTAAAAAATTAACACCCTGTAGATAACACGTATCACCACGGTTCATTGTTAGTAAAATAGAATCTTTGAATCTTGGTCCAGTGTCACTGCATTTGATAGGGCTCACTGGACATCGGTATAGCCAATTGTACCGAGCATTATTCCTCGAGTACGTGTATGACATAGAAAGAATGAAAAGAGTGCTTGCAATCCCTGCAGTGACTCACGGGAGTTAAGTAAAATGAAAGCCCTCCCCCCCGCATTTTTCCCTGCTCTGGTAAGGTAAAAAGTTAAGTATCAGGCAAATTGGTTTTTCTGGATACCTGATTGAGTACGCTGACCTGATATTGATGCGTGAAGTAAGTCTTGATGTGCGACGTAGTATCGTGCGGACCCACCTTCGCGTGGTCACCTTGGGCACGTTTAGAGTAATCTAAAGTGGCTAAAGGGCAGCACGTTAAACTAGTCGGCCTGATTTAATTTTTGGTGGTTATATGACCGAAAGGCTTAGGAACACATATATATTTATACCATAAATGTTGATATTCAACATGATTTGAGTTTGGAATCTATCTATTCCTACATTGCTCGACTTACCAGTAATGAAGACAAAAAACTTTCCACCCATCCAAATCTCCTTGTTCGGGAACTAAATCCTACTCTCAACCCTTCCTAATCCCACGATCCTCAAAGTTTTCTACTTAAACTAAAAATGATGACCACATGACTCCAAAATTATACAGTACCTCAGAGAATGCAAAGCCTGAAGACCAAACGACCACGAAGATGACATATTCCCTTACTGACTGACTCCCCCATTCTTGACATTGTTTACTGACCTAACAAAAACAGCAGGATGAGAAACTAGCAGTAGTGGGCCTCTGGTCCGTAACTGCTATTTACGATGCATACGTTGTGCATGGTAATATTCGTTGGTCGTTGAAACACATATAAAGTCAGAACGGGTATAGCCAATTGTTGCACTGCTTACTCTATTAGATATTTGAGACGTCTATAATGATCTCCTTCTTCATTCAGTATTGAAGCAAACATGATTCCTTTAAAACTTAATATGCTGCTATTTTATCCAAAAAAAAATGCTAGGTTAATATGCTGCAGAAATGTTAGGTTCATCGAATCAAAGAAGCAGTATCTTAAAATTAGTTTCCGTTTTGTAATAGAGAACGGAAAAGTACACTAAGCATTCTTCAATATTATCCAAAGACAATTAGGTTCATAAAGACCCTTTATATCTATATCTGACAATAAATTTTGTTCAAGGCTACAGCATGTAGTTTGATTAATTCTTTGTTAGACAACCATTCATCATACCATGGACAACAACAGAAAGTATAGCTTTCATTGACATAGAGTTTTTACATTTAAGAATTTTATTCTTCTTATATATCATACGAACTCATAAAAACATATCAAATTTTTATCTTAAACCTCAATTAGCAATTAACTTGTATATTGTCCTTTGCTGTAATCAGAAGTTTATAATTTGTTAATTTTATAAATTAGTGTTCTAAAATTGACAGTGTTCTAAATTTATAAAACAAGTACCATACCATGGAAAGCATCAGAAAATACAGGTTTCATTGACATAGACTTTTTACATTTCAAGATTTTGTTAAAAAATAGATTTACTGTTTACGGTTTTATTAAGATAGATTTAAAATAGTAATAGATTTACTGTTGAATAACAGTAACCTGTAATTCAAAATTACCAGGTTAGCATAGTAAACAATCAAAGGATTCTGAAATCATAAAATGTTAGAGAACACCCATTTTTGGTAACGTATATTTTTAAAAAAAAATTACCTTAACTGATTCGCTTATAAAGTAATTTCTGATAAGTAAAGCGAAATAGCTTGTATCTTCATCACAAGCTCTTAGATTTAATCAAAGTAAAAAATTTTTATATTTCATCAAATATCTTTTTAGTTTGTTAAAAATTCGAGCATTTTTTAGATTATTGTCTCTCTTATCTCCATGGTAATGCCAAAAATTTCTGGACTGTAGAGTGAATATTTTAGTAGACAATTTTTTTTTTTTGAAAAACACAGTTTTGCCAAAAAAATTGACTAAATATATAATCGTCCGAAAACTATGTGGTCTATTTTTGTGTGAAATATGAATTTAATCCATGGATACATGCTCGCAAACATTTGTGAATCCATCCAACCATCCACAAAGACACAGACGTCATAAAAAAGTAAAAAAAAAAGACTTCGGAGACCTCAAACAATATAGGATTGTTAAAATCTCGATATGAATTTAAAATTTAGTAGAAATAGTATTTAGTAAAATAAATGTTAGTAATTGTAGGGTAAAAATCTAATGAAATGGTCTATATGTGGAGACCATTTCATTAGATTTTTACCCTAAAATGAGTAAATACCACATAATAACTGATTGCACTACATTAGAAATGTTAGTAACAATAACATTTAAATACAAATGACACATAACGTTTAGAATAATGATCACATGCTGTAACTGTCGGAGAATAAGAATTATATTGCTCTTGGATAATTTTAGAATATGGAAAAATACTTTTTCGTGTTTAACAATAATACCTTGACTACCTTAGGTGAATGAAGAAATTTTTAACGAGATTTAAGATATCCGTTTAGTAGGAATCCATTATACCCTTACAATATTCAATATTACAAATCAATTACATTAAAAACAGCAAACATTCTACTTAGAGTAATATAAAAATTGTTAACAATTAAAAACCATTTTAAAGGACAAGCTAGCCATATCAAAGCAACAATTATTGTTAGATATTAGAAAAAGAAATAATGATTAAAAGAATTAATGTGGATTGTTTCTTTGATTGAAATTAGCCCTATATGCACGTCTTTGTATTCATTCAACAGTACTAATATATGAATGGATTATCCGGAAATGTAGAATAGATTACAATAATCTATTCAGAGAAGAATTAGTTAAGTATTGGGTCTACCACTAATGAAATTGTATGTGGGTTGGTAGTATTCAATGGTTAATGAGATTCCAACTTGCCCTTAGCAAACTGCAAAACCGTGTGTGCCTATGAATAACAGGAGCCTAGAAGATCTGTTCTACCTCCAGCTTGGGAAATTATTCAACATCGCCCTATTAGATATCTTAATATAGAAGGATCATAATGTTTAATAATACTTATACCATATATATATATATATACCACAATTAAAAGAAACGGTCCAGCGGACTTTTTTAAAATAAAATAAATTCAAAACGAAGGAAACACACAGAAAGACACAGACATAACTCACATCGATATTTCGACCATCGTCGTCATCAGAAGATGCGAAGAGCGAAGAGTACCGCCCTGTCTTCCTGCGGGACTCTTCGCTCTTCCCACCTCCTGATGACGACGATGGTCGAAATATGGATGCGAGTTATGTCTGTGTCTTTCTGTGTGTTTCCTTCGTTTTGAATTTATTTTATTTTATATATATATATATATATATATATATATATGTGTCTTTAAAACAAAATACCATTTTCATAGATTTAATACAACAAAACATTAATTATTTGGCATATACGTTGAAACAAATAATTTGGCCTATTATAGAATATTTTTGAGAAGACGTTGAAGTGATTGCAAATGATTACCCGAATGATAAAGCTTCAAGTCTTATATTCTGACAGATCAAACAGTAGTAATTAAACTAGTAAAAATAAGTTAAATCTCATCTGGATACAAGTATGTAAGGGAATACGGTTAATAAACCAGTGCATAATTTAGAAAAGGTTAGAGCCAAAAAATCCTTTTTTGCATAGAGCCTTTTTCCACAACACAACCCAGATTTCTCAGAGATGCAATTTGTGAATGGATTAAGAAGAAAGAAGGCAGAAGGTCATCACAACTGAGGCAAGTTAGCTCAGTGGTTAAAGTACTCGTCTAAGAACTGGTAGGTCCAAGGTTCAATATCCACCTGAGCCCTCAAGTTATTCATGTGGGAGGTGAATAAATCTAAGTATGTCGTTCTTCGGAGAGGACGTTAAGAGGTCAGTCCCAAGTCTATACGATGTCAGGTTCTCGTTAAAGATCTCTACTCTGAATACACTTGACTTAGGCTTGAATCACCGATCAAACATAGAGACCGCAACAACAATTAAATAGACACATTGTTATTCTTTTATAGGTAAAGAGTGAAACATGAGATGACAGTGTGGTGCAGAGTATGAGAGTGACCAGGAGAAGGAAGAGAGAGCGTGACATAAGCATAGAAGGAGGGAAGTGTACAGGAGAGAGGAAGAGAGAGCGTGACATAAGTATAGAAGGAGGGAAGTGTACAAGAGAGAGGAAGAGAGAGCGTGATATAAGTATAGACAGAGGGAGTGTACAGGAGAGAGAAAGAGTATGTGACATAAGTATAGAAGGAGGGAAGTGTACAGGAGAGAGGAAGAGAGAGCGTGACATAAGTATAGAAGGAGGGAAGTGTACAAGAGAGAGGAAGAGAGAGCGTGACATAAGCATAGAAGGAGGGAAGTGTACAGGAGAGAGGAAGAGAGAGCGTGACATAAGTATAGAAGGAGGGAAGTGTACAAGAGAGAGGAAGAGAGAGCGTGATATAAGTATAGACAGAGGGAGTGTACAGGAGAGAGAAAGAGTATGTGACATAAGTATAGAAGGAGGGAAGTGTACAGGAGAGAGGAAGAGAGAGCGTGACATAAGTATAGAAGGAGGGAAGTGTACAAGAGAGAGGAAGAGAGAGCGTGACATAAGTATAGACAGAGGGAGTGTACAGGAGAGAGAAAGAGTATGTGACATAAGTATAGAAGGAGGGAGTGTACAGGAGAGAGGAAGAGACAGCGTGACATAAGTATAGACAGAGGGAGTGTACAGGAGAGAGAAAGAGTATGTGACATAAATATAGAAGGAGGGAGTGTACAGGAGAGAGGAAGAGAGAGCGTGACATAAGTATAGAAGGAGGGAAGTGTACAGGAGAGAGGAAGAGAGAGCGTGACATAAGTATAGGAGGAAGTGTACAGGAGAGAGGAAGAGAGAGTGTGACATAAGTATAGAAGGAGGGAAGTGTACAAGAGAGAGGAAGAGAGAGCGTGATATAAGTATAGACAGAGGGAGTGTACAGGAGAGAGAAAGAGTATGTGACATAAGTATAGAAGGAGGGAAGTGTACAGGAGAGAGGAAGAGAGAGCGTGACATAAGTATAGAAGGAGGTAAGTGTACAAGAGAGAGGAAGAGAGAGCGTGACATAAGTATAGACAGAGGGAGTGTACAGGAGAGAGAAAGAGTATGTGACATAAGTATAGAAGGAGGGAGTGTACAGGAGAGAGGAAGAGACAGCGTGACATAAGTATAGACAGAGGGAGTGTACAGGAGAGAGAAAGAGTATGTGACATAAATATAGAAGGAGGGAGTGTACAGGAGAGAGGAAGAGAGAGCGTGACATAAGTATAGAAGGAGGGAAGTGTACAGGAGAGAGGAAGAGAGAGCGTGACATAAGTATAGGAGGAAGTGTACAGGAGAGAGGAAGAGAGAGCGTGACATAAGTATAGAAGGAGGGAAGTGTACAGGAGAGAGGAAGAGAGAGCGTGACATAAGTATAGAAGGAGGGAAGTGTACAGGAGAGAGGAAGAGAGAGCGTGACATAAGTATAGAAGGAGGGAAGTGTACAGGAGAGAGGATGAGAGAGCGTGACATAAGTATAGAAGGAGGGAAGTGTACAGAAGAAAGGAAGTGAGAGCGTGACATAAGTATAGAAGGAGGGAAGTGAACAGGAGAGAGGAAGAAAGAGTGAGAGAGTGGCAGCAAGAGAGAAAATGAGAACGAAAGATTGAAGTAAACTTAGAGGTTTTATATCAAATATTGAACTACAAAATTAAAGCTATCATTGTATAAAACAATGTCATTCCTATAATTATCAGTATTTATTTATGAACTGGATAATTATTTTATATTTGTTTGAACTTATTTAAACAAAACGTTGATGATCAAAGAGGAACGAGTTGAAGACCTCCTAATTTAAAGACCTATACTCGAAGTAAAGTTGAATAAGATAAACTGTAGGACTCCCAATATAAAATTTTCAGAAAAATTAGAATATTACAAATTATAATTGTTAGAAGTGAATCTCCAATTAGTCAGTAGTTGAAAAGTAGCATAAAATATGCAGAGGAAGTAAACCGGCTGATTACAATTCCTTTGAAAAATTATAAAAAAACATCTGGAATAATATATTTCATTATGTATTGTTCCTTTCACCGTAATCAATTTTTCTCAAATACTGTAATGAAATTAATTATGATAAGTTATAATAATTAATGAATTATAACTTTTAAAATGAAAATTTACATGAGGTAACATTTTTTTTCAAACTGATGGATCACAAAGAAGTAAAATAATTTCCATTTAACTATTAACACTGGTATTGTGTATAACATATTGTATGCAAGGTAAGTGAAGATATATTTAAAAAAAGATAAACAATTATATCATACAATATGATCTATAAACAAATAAGTAGTACCTTGGAACGATGGGGAGTAATTTTGTTCTGTTCTGTCTGACGAAGCGCGGAGAAGACTGACGTGTTGAGACATGAATCAAACTATAGGGTCCAAAAGTTCGCTTCCATTCGTTCTCCTAGGAACACTACCCCCACTATATCTCAACAATTGCGTCTTAATTTATTATGAGGGAAAATAAATGCGTCGTACTATTTCAAGCAGCAATTGTATAAAAGAATCTTGTTTTATTCAATTCAAATGTTATTTCTAAATTTATTTCTTTCATGCAGTGATTCAAGTCAGTGCACTAAAAAATTAGAAAGAAGTTTATGTAAATTGATTACGCTATTAACAAAATAAATTTCATACTTTTACATCAATAACATATTTAAACATATCGTTATATATTTTCTTTTAATAGCCGTAACAAGGTAAACTAATTACCATGGCAACATCTTCATTTATTCGAAACCTTATCTACAACAATATCAGAATAGAAGTACGCTGTGAAGAATATTTGTTCATATTAATATAAAATAATAGAGTATATTTATTAAAAAACATATAAGAAGATAATCATAAGAGCAGCAGTATGAAAAACATATATACATAGACCAGGTAATTAGTTTTGTATTGTTTTTATGTTGATTTCCTAATTATAGTGAAAATAAAAATTGCCATGCTTGTTTTTGGATTGCTGAAGGTTATAATTTCTTTAAATAATATTTCATTATTAAATGAAGTAAGTCATATTCAATTGAATATTATTATTGCTAATGGATTAGCTATTATAATTACAAGAGCTAAATGGATTACCAAACGCTAAATCACTAGAGAAACAATGACTAATATGCCTGATTATATTATATTAGTTCATATTGGTTAGTAAGTTTATATTTACATTTATTTAAAGGTTTTAATAATCAAATAATGAAATGAAAGAAAATAATTACTGATGTCTTCTGAAGAATTATTAGTGGCGAAAGTAAATTTCAGATCATTGATTATTTACTATGTTCCGGATATTATTTTGGGCAAAAAATATAAATAATAAATTGAATGCGTATATTATCATTAACTTTCTTATTAAATTTTAAATTTTAGAACAAAATGTTCCAAATTTTATATTGAACAATTTGTTTTAAAATTTTTCCTTATTTATATATTTAGCGACTATTTCTTTAATTCAAATATTGATAATATGATTCAATATGTAACTGAGCATTACTCTAAATAAATATTTTATCTTCTAACAAAATTGCTGATTTTATGAGATTACGGTAAACCAGACTGAAAACCAGTAAAGCATATTGGTTTTATACTCTAATGTTATACTGTTATATTACAATAATTAAGTATGTATCTAAGAAATAATTTTATACATGGCTGATAAATAGAGAATACTAAACACAACTATTTAAAAAACAATACTAGAAGCGTTCAAAATAATAATAATGCGTTCAATAAATAAAATGTTAATGCATCCTTTCATTAATCAATTTCCACCAAAAATAATGAAAGTTTTCCACAAAATGGGATAAACAATTAAAATGTTCAATCATACTTCTGAAAGAGTGTGACATGTTCAGTGATTACATAATTTTGAACATATGCTCACACATCCAGACATTGTACTAATGTTGTCTAAGTTTCAATTCATTAAGCTTCAATATGTGTAAATAGTTCAATAAAAATCGTTATTTTTTTTCATAATTACCTTTTATAACATAAGTTTATAGTAGAAAAAAACTATGAAATGTTTATTGCAGGAAATAGTTATTCTTTGAGCATTTGGAATGCTGAGCTGAGTTAGTGAGTTTCTTATTATACAATAAAAGTTGAGCAAGTTGTACACTATAATTGTAATTTATTGCAGGAAAAAGTTATTCTTTGAGCATTTGGAATGCTGAGCTGAGTTAGTGAGTTTCTTATGATACAATAAAATTGAGCAAGTTGTACACTGTAATTGTAATTTATTGCAGGAAAAAGTTATTCTTTGAGCAGTTGGAATGCTGAGCTGAGTTAGTGAGTTTTCTTATGATACAATAAAAGTGAGCAAGTTGTTACACTGTAATTGTAATTTATTGCAGGAAAAAGTTATTCTTTGAGCATTTGGAATGCTGAGCTGAGTTAGTGAGTTTCTTATTGATACAATAACAAGTTGAGCAAGTTCTACACTGTAATTTAATTTACTTGCAGGAAAAAGTCAATATCATCTATTGAGCATTACATCGGAATGCTGAGCTGAGTTAGTGAGTTCTTTTGAGTTACAATAATAGTCAGTGAGACAAGTTGTACACTGTAATTGTAATAGCTGATTAGCAAGTTCCAAATAGTTATTCTTTGAGCATTTGGAATGCTGAGCTGAGTAGTGAGTTGCTTATTATACAATAAAAGTGAGCAAGCTTTGTACACTGTAATTGTAATTATTGCAGGAAAAAAGTTATTCTTTGAGCATTTGGAATGCTAGCTGAGTTAGTGAGTTTCTTATTATACAATAAAATTGAGCAAGTTGTACACTGTAATTGTAATTTATTGCAGGAAAAAGTTATTCTTTGAGCATTTGGAATGCTGAGCTGAGTTAGTGAGTTTCTTATTATACAATAAAAGTGAGCAAGTTGTACACTGTAATTGTAATTTATTGCAGGAAAAAGTTATTCTTTGAGCATTTGGAATGCTGAGCTGAGTTAGTGAGTTTCTTATTATACAATATAATTGAGCAAGTTGTACACTGTAATTGTAATTTATTGCAGGAAAAAGTTATTCTTTGAGCAGTTGGAATGCTGAGCTGAGTTAGTGAGTTTCTTATGATACAATAAAAGTGAGCAAGTTGTACACTGTAATTGTAATTTATTGCAGGAAAAAGTTATTCTTTGAGCATTTGGAATGCTGAGCTGAGTTAGTGAGTTTCTTATGATACAATAAAATTGAGCAAGTTGTACACTGTAATTGTAATTTATTGCAGGAAAAAGTTCTTTGAGCAGTTGGAATGCTGAGCTGAGTTAGTGAGTTTCTTATGATACAATAAAAGTGAGCAAGTTCTACACTGTAATTGTAATTTATTGCAGGAGAAAGTTATTCTTTGAGCAGTTGGAATGCTGAGCTGAGTTAGTGATTTTCTTATGATACAATACAAGTGAGCAAGTTCTACACTGCATATAATTTACTTAAAAAATATCAATATACACCTATAAATTACATGGAAGAGGAATAATGTTCTTTTGAGTTAAATAATAGTCCGTGAGACATTACTTAGTTTAGAGCTGACTAGCAAGTTCCAAATAGGACTCCATTAACTGAATATGGGATTACAAATTCTACATTACAGCTTTGTTCTCTTAAAAAATTCAAAACCAAGTATAAAACGTAAAAAAAAGGACTGCATAATCATTTAAGTATAACAAGTTACACTTGAAATCCAGACTGACACCATTGTAATTTTCAATTTTAGTTTTCTATTTGAAAATACATGTATATTTTTTAGGAATTAAAATTTATAACTTTAAAATATTATTTGATATAAGTTACAAAAGCTCAATGTAAAATAGATATTTTTGTGTTACATTTTCTTTTCTACTAGACAATCATACAGAAACAATTTTCCTTATTTTAAAAAAAATCCGGTGCTATAAATTGTTTGATGTTTAAGAAAAAAAAAGCAGTTGGAGGATCACTAAAATTAGTTAATTTTTTCAGCCTCATTTTCATCACAATGAAGGTTTGTATCAAAAACATATTGAATAAAAAACATTCAAAAATCAATTTTATGTTAAATCTTGCGCATCAGAAAAAAATTACTGTTTTAAATCGATTACAAAACATAACGGAAAGAGGTTATGTAATAGTGCCGGATATATATTTATTTATTTATTTAAAAAATGTAAATTTAAATATACATGTAAATATATATAAATATATAAAAATATAAACGCGAGTACTTCGCACTTCTTCCCGATGACGACGGATGTCGAAATATCGAAGTGAGTTCTGTAGTGTCTTTCTGTGTTCTTTTCTCTGTGTTAAAGTATATATATATATATATATATATATATATATATATATATTTCGGCTCTGATGGATATTTATTTCAAAATGTTTTCCAAATACCTATTCATATTTCTTTGTTATTTATCACGAGTACGGAATTATCAACAAAAATCACTAAAATGCATACAAGTCTTTCAATACGCCCCTTATACTTGTTCACTTAAAGGAAGGGTGATATAAATTGTTGTTTTTTACAGAAACGTATTTGTGAAACATATTTATTGAAGTACTTCAGAAAACTAGAAGTGACATTTTATTTTCCAGTCACTTGAAAAAAATGCATCAAATTATGTTTGAGAAAATGTAAACCTACAAGCTTGTATAATTTTTATCTGAATTTGAAAAATAAACGCGAAGGACATAATTTTTTGAATAAATTGAGTTTAAAGAATATGTAAATTAGGAGTTGATTAATTTTTACTGTTGAACAAAATAATGTTATCAACACTGATTTCAACAAACTCAAAGTGGTAAAAATAGAGGAACAAAACCATAGGATAAACTACATAATTGGAATTAAAGTAAATTAATAAAGTAAACTGTAATATATAAAATAAATTACAGCTTTGAAATATTGTTTTTTTACTAAAGAAAACATTATTATTGTTTTTTTTACTTAATTGCTTGCAAACGTTACCATAAGGTTTGTAAAATAGATCGATGAACGGGTAACTCAGTCTATTATTGACATTGAAAAAAGTTAACAATATGACTTTTGTTGTAAAAGTGGATCTGTTTTAGCTTTAATGTGCATTTTTATCATAAATTTACACACACACACACACACACATACACATGTATTAATGTAGACAGTTACTTGCAAAATATGTCATTTCATGTAATATAAAAATGAAAAAATTATTTTCATAATCTTGCCGAAAAATTAATAACATAAAACCAATACTAACAATTCTGATAATTTCAACAATATTTATTATGTAATCAGGTATTTTGCATTTTTTTTTCTTTATAAGGAACAACATGTTTTTTAAAAGGTGAGATATCAAAATGTTCAATAATTTCTTGCTAAAAGTGCTAATAGAAAAATAGTCTTCAGGTTTAAGTTTTTTTACCAGGATAGCCTGTAATTTACCACAGCAGAATTCATACATTTCTTCTTATCATGTCAATAATCGAAACAATATTTATTATACACTGCTTACAATTATCTCTCTTATCATTCAAATACTTAAATTTGCGACACTTATTTTATTGTATTCAGGGAAACTCCCAACGTGTATGCTTGATGAATACTTGCTTATATGATTCGAAACAATACTTCCATTAAGTTATATTTTTTTAAAAATTACTACACAAATGAAAATTTGCATAATATATAAACTATATAAATAACTTATATAGGTTCAGTGCAATTAACTATTTTGCTACAAATTTGCTTCAATCGTAGGCTGCAGACTAATCAAGATTTCAGCGCAGGCACTAACCAATCCCTGCTCGTTCTAAGTCCTAGTCTTCTACTTAAAGCATAATTATTTGTTAATTATTTCTCTCTAACTCACTTATTTCATGATTGGTTATCCTTTGTTCTGTGGAATGTCTGTTAGTCTCTATAATCCTTAATCACTTTTCATCTAATCTTATTAGATATGCTTTACCAATTTGCAGGTTCATTCAGACGTTAATATATAATTGTTTCTTCTTATAAACAGCTAATTCTGACCTTACCGTAAAAGTACATTACCATATATAGAAACTGTGTCAAATTTTTTAAATATTAATTAATATATTCTTATTTCGAACAAAGAATACATATATCAATATATTCTAGTTACCTATCTTTTGTCTTATGGCCATGAACTCGGAAATCTCGTAGAATACATTATAAGTTAAAATTAAAGTAGTATAAACATAATAATATTTGTATAAAAAATAATAAAATAAAAGAACATAAACTCCAAAATAAATCAGATGTATAAGTAATAATAATAATCATATTAATACATAATGATGAAAAATTTAATAATAAAAAAATATATATTGAAGTAATCGTACAATTAGAAAATGAGATAAAGAAATAAAAAATATAAAAAAATACAAAAAGTGGTAAAAAAATAAATAAACAACTAAAACAATAAATAAAAAATTTCATACTATTTGAAACAGCCTTATCTCTTTAAATTAACATCTGAATGAGTGAAGACTCATTCCTGGTTCATTTGTCTGACTTGACTTGAACCAGCTACGCATGTGACAACACTGTAGGTCTCCAACCGTCGCTTCACAAGTGCGCTTATCTCTTCTCTCCTAATGACGGTTAAACCGAAAATTAGAGAGTCTAAGTGTGTTCCTCCCATTACTGTGTATCTATAGCTTACTGTGAAACGTATATTTATATTAGTGTAATTTGGAAGCAGCCCTTTCTTTATACAAATTCATTGTATTAATAGAGATCCATAATTCATATTTATCATTTTTAATTTAATCTTATGATATTATCTTCATGCAATTTTCACAACTTCGCATTTCCTGATTTTCAGAGTTCTCTTCTGATGCTTGGTGTCTCCTAAGGTCTTCAAATAGTTTTTACTTTATCACATATCGTGAAAGTATACAGACATGAAAAAAAGTACCAAGCATCGCACGATAACTCCATCAATTAGGTGATGCTAAGTTGAAAACCGTTTATAGAAAATATGAAAAGTTTACAAAAGTGATGAACATTAAATACGGCGTTCCTTTCAGCAAGATATATATGAAATTTATTTCTACCAGAAATAATAAAATATGTTAAATGAATTCTAATAAGAAAAGAAAAAGTTATAACTATATGTCGAAGGTTTATCTTAGGTATTTTCTCTAGAAGATTTTACTAATGTCGTAAGAGGTAATCGGGTTGTGAATTTACAAACTCCAGGTTTTTCTTACTTGATGAAGTTTGTTGTAAAATTTACCATTGCTATCATACTAAGTGTATGAATTTTTGGAAGTTTTTTTTTTTACATTTTTAATGATTGAGAGGAAGACTTAAATTTAGAATAGAATACATAGAATTATATCTATTGGTTACATTTTCATCATTGATAAATAGGTGTATCTTATTTTCTTCAGTACCAAGTATCCGTAAACTTTGAAAATGCAATTGAAAAAATAAAGTTTTTTATATTTTTATTTTCTAACTGACAAAAAGAATTGACTGTAGTTGTGATTTAGCCAAAGTAGAATTCAAGTCGTGGGTTATTTTATTCTTTTTGTGGATACTATAACATTAATAATAAGTGTAATATATCAACAAACTTGAAAACTTAATTCCTATTCTGAAATATAATTTTTATAGATCCATAAACTGGTATTTCCTTTTCAACATTTCTAGGCTTATGACGTTTTAATTCTAATATGATTTCACGAGAGACGAAAAAAAACTTCGTTTCTTTTCTACTTTACTATAAGTAAAATATAGTGAGCGTAAAAAAAACTTGATTCTGAGATTTTGATGGAATAACATGTATTGAGGGAGCAATTATGCATGATAAGAAATCCAATTTTTGTTAAAATTGAATTTATAGACAATATTTTTTTCACCCAAACTACTAATTCTAGAGTACTGAAAATTTGGTATTACATTTGAGAATATAAAAGCAATAATAGAAGAAGAAGAAATCATCAATTTTTTTAAAAAAAACAGGCAATTTTATCCCATAAAATTAACATTTTTTACTTATCATTCAAACTTAAGGTACATAAATTGTTTTTAATATTGTTAAGGTTATATGTTTTTTTATACAAGAGATAGCGCTGATAAATGAGCTATATTCTTCTTCTTGAATAGACTGTAATTAAGTTAATGTGCATCTATTATTTATTACATACAAGATTTTGCAAGGAATGTTTCTATAATCAGTAGCCGCATGTGTTTTTTATTATCAACTTTATATTATATAAAAACTAAACTCACTACAAAATCAATTAGTTAAAAGAAGTTAAGTTTATTACTTAAAATCTATACTTGGGTTTGGTAATAGCTTACATATTTTAAAATAATTTGAGGACTGAGTGCTTCAAGGAAAGAAAAACAAGTATTTAAGAAAGAAGTTAGATATTAGAAACCATAAATTTTCATGCCATAATCAAAAAAAAAAAGAATATATATATATATATAACCATACTGGAACAAAAAATGATTTTGATGGAGGCGATTTTAGATCTTTTATTTTATTTATTTTTTTTGAATACGTTTAACAGCATTTCGATGCTGTGTTTCTATTAGACCACACAGGTCAACTCTGTACCATCTCTCGACGCTATGATTTTAGTCAATTTATGACTACTAAATAACCTGCCTTTCCCGATACTTATTGAAAGAGATTTATACATTCTATTTATTCATTACTTCGAGTAGGTTGATAAATATTCTCTGTCTCCCAAAATTGCTGCAATTTGTTGTTCTAAATGTTTGTAATTTATTAAGAGAAAGAGCGTGAAGGCAAAGTCTTCATCTTTCAGCATGTATATAGCCCAGAGATAATGAGTTGCATAAATAATAATGTGGAGTCTATTTCAAATTTTGTTTCTATCCACATGTAGAATATACAAAACAAAAACTTGAGCATTTAGAATTATGTAGATTGAAGAGAATGTTTTAAGGGTAAGTTCATACAGATTGAGCTTGTCTTTTCTTCATTTCACACGATCGGTATAACAAAATGAGTGTTGACCTGTAATTCTAGGAATTATAGTATGTTAATAGAATGATCCTAACAAATAAAATAAAAGCCACACACAATATTACTGTTCCCATAGTAAGTTAGGGCGATAAAATTATTTTATCTACATTAAAATGAAAAATGTTTGAAGGAAATTCACTGAATGAATTGTATTATGATGCACAATCTAAAACTGCTGGATTGTAAATTTGCACAGTGTCACGTACTTTGGACAACAGCTGTGTCCAAAAACAGTTGCATAGAAGTTTTGACCTTTAAATATTATTATCTCCATTATTTAAATAGATTAATTTCAAGCTTTTTCACATTTTCAATACTTTGAGAAAGGAATTTTTGAAGACTATTCTCTACATTTATGATCTCTCTGACGATGTGTTGACGAAAGGCCTTAGAGCATTGTTTCCAAATTTGTTTCATTGTGGTAAATTAATCCATATATATATATATATATATATATATATAAAAATTTAAATTACACAAAGCACGACACAGAAAAGAGAATACAAAGAAAACTTACAGAATTCAATATTTCGAACTGTTGTTCGTCATCAGGAGAGTAGACTAGTAGAGAGGACGAAGTGAGAGAGATCTCCCCACGTCGAAGAACGGAGCGCGGATGAAGAAATAAAGAGTCAACCGAAGAGAGCAGCACTAGCGTAAAAAAGGAGCTAGGCACTAAACGTCGGAGAACGGAGAAAGCAAAAACAATAGATAAAATAATAAAATTAAAAATTATAAATTAAAAATTATAAAAAAGGAAATAATAAAAAAATAATAAATAAATAAATAAAATAAAAAATATATATAATAAAAAAAGGAAAAAAAAATATATAATAATAAAATAATAAAACAAATATATATATATGAATATGAATATATAAGTTAAAAATAAAAGGAAAAAACAAATAAAAGTTAACGCTTCTGATTTAAACCGGGATCTGATCGGGCCCCCAATAACCATATGTGGGCCTCCTCAGACGCTCTTAATGTCAAACTACGGTCATCAGTGGTCACTAGCTTAATGATTTGAACAGAAAAGCAGTCATTAAAAGAAAGGTTATGGCTGTTGGCATGGATAGCTACAGGAAGCTGTTTGCGCTGACCGACCGAAGCTCTATGGTTGTTCAAACGCTCATTGAGCTTGGTAGAAGTCATACCAATGTAGAATGCTCCACATTGTCTACAGTTCAGTCGGTAGACGCAATTCCTGGATGAGCAGGAGGTGTTAGGTGGGACGCGGAAAGAGTTGGTTGGTGAGGAGAAGAAAGGTGAAGGGTTAACTAAAGGACAGGTAAGGCAGAGGCGACGGCCGCATTTCTCCATACCAGCACGCATCACCCCAATCCCAGGAGTTTCAAGGGATCTGTGGGAAAACAGGTTTCCTAAATTGGGAGGCTTTCTGAAGGACAGGCGAGGGGGTTTTCGGAAGACGGAGGAGGTGGAGGGGGAAGAGGACAGGAGAGGAAAAATGTCCTTGATGATATTCCCGATCCTATGGACCCCAGGAAAGAAAGTAGTTACGAGGAAGGGAGAACTGTTGGGTTCAGCGGCAGTCCTAGGAAGATATTGATTGGTGGCAGGTATTAAGCGTTTATCAACAAACCTGGGAGAGTAGCCCCGCTGGACGAATTTCTCCCTAAGTTTGTCGATATGACACTGTCGTTGATAGAGGTCACTGCAAATACGGTGTATGCGGATGGAGAGGGAACGAGGTAGGGACTTTTTTGTGTGGGATGGGTGACAACTATTGAAGTGTAGATATTGTTGGGCATTGGTAGGTTTTGTGTGTATGGAGGTGGTGAAGGTCCTGCCGCTTAGGGACACTACTACATCTAGGAAGGTTAAGGAGGTATAGGAGAAGGAGTGGGTGAAATTGAGTGATGAACAGGAAGTTTTGAAGGCTTCAATAAAAGTTTCCAGAGAATCTTTGCCATGAGGCCATACGAAAAATATATCATCAATGAACCGGGTGTAGGCAAGGGGTTGGAGGGCATGAGACGAGAGGAAATCCTGTTCAAGTTTGGCCATGTAAAGGTTGGCAAAGGAAGGGGCCATTCTGGTACCCATAGCAGTTCCTCTGGTCTGAAGATATAAATGGTCCTCAAAACTGAAGACATTGTGCTGCAGGACAAAGGAACTTAGCTGAAGGACAAAAGCGGTGGAGGGTATGTGGGGTAAGGGTCTATTGTCTAGGAACCACTGTAGGGCCGCCAAACCCTCGCCATGGTCAATAACCGTGTACAGGGATGTGACGTCCATAGTGGCTAGAAGGAGAGGGTGTTCCAGGGATTCCGGTAGGGAGATGTTATTGAGTATTTGGAGGAAGTGGAAGGTGTCTTTGCAGAAAGTGGGGAGTTGGGTAACTATGGGCTGCAGAATGGCGTCAACGAACGCTGAAATGCGCTCAGTAAGACAGCCATAGCTTGAAACTATGGGTCGGCCAGGAGGGGGCTGATCGGGCATTCTATAGGGTTTATGGATTTTAGGAAGTAAATAAAAGACAGGACAACGGTAATTAGTGGGGATAAGCAACTTGATTTCTTCTTGTGTAAGTCCCTCCTGGAGGGCAGAACTGTGAATAAACTCACTGAGTTTAGTGTGGAAGAGAGAGGTA
Source organism: Hermatobates lingyangjiaoensis (assembly GCA_026182355.1). Classification (NCBI taxonomy): domain Eukaryota; kingdom Metazoa; phylum Arthropoda; class Insecta; order Hemiptera; family Hermatobatidae; genus Hermatobates; species Hermatobates lingyangjiaoensis. Next base: position 1,607,688 of record JAPFBL010000110.1, on the reverse strand, counting down.
GGGTTCGTGTCAAGAGGCTCGTAGAAGTCACGGTTGCTCAAATGTCTCATGGCCTCTCCTCTGTAGGTTTCACGGTCCATAAGAACAACAGCGGACCCTTTGTCAGGCGGCATGATAAGTAGATCAGGGTTGTGGGTCAAACTTTTGATGGTCAAACGTTCAAGATGAGTAAGGTTATCTTTGGGTTTGAGGGAGTTCAAAAATAAAGGGCTACTGACTTTAGTCAGCAATAGAGTGATGAATTGCTCAAGTGGATGAGAAGCAGGAAGGGGTGAAGGTTCGCGGGATGATGGGGGATTAAATTTACGAAGGGAGGGACGAATCCTACAGTTACCGGACGATAGATTGTCTCCTTTGGACTTCCAATAGAACTGCCAGCGGAGGGCTCGACAGAACATTTGGACATCCTCGAGAAGTCTGACAGGATTCACTTTGGGCACAGGACAAAAGGAAAGTCCTTTTGAGAGGACTTTCTCTTCAGTGGGTGAGAGGGTGTAGGAAGAGAGGTTGCAGACAATAATGTCCGTGGTGTTAGTTGGAGAAGCGGGGACAGAGGATCGATTGGGCGCGGGACAAATAAAAGATGAGGGATGAAGACCAGCTTCTGGGTGTTGAAGGGGAGAAGTAGGATGCACAAGATGAGAGTCACTAGTATAGGAGGGTGAGGTGGAAAAAACATTATTATTTGGTAAACTGGAGCTGGAGTGGGGTAAATTTGGATCAGGTGTATAATTGGAATAATTGAAATGCGGATCAGATGTAGGGGCAACAAAAGGTGATGACAGACCACTGGCCTCTCGCCCATGAGTCGGGGACCAGGAAGGAAGGAGACAAGGACTGTGGAAGGGCGGCCGGAAAGGGAGAGAAATGCCAGCCTTTAAGTAACTATTGTACAGATTGGAAAGTTTTCTTAAAGAAGAAAAGCGTTTATTAGTAAGATAAGTGTGAGCCACTGACAGCCGTCGATTAATTTCAGTTAAATGACAGGAAGAGATGGATAAAAGGATTTTAATGATAGCTGAAATTTGACTCATAAAAAACGAGCGGAGTTGAAGATAATTTACTAGTGTTACATGAGTCAATTGAAGGGAAGCGATAAAACCAAACTGGGATACTTGACACCTAACTTGATAAGGCATGGCTGAGACAGGCATTTTCAAGGTTAGACCGTTAGGGGGAATATTCATTTTCAAACAATCAGAAAGAAAATCAATATGAACTGTACATTTAGCAATTTTATGGGATAGACTATTTATTTGATTGAACCAATAGCTGATGGGACTAGACATGATGAGAAAAATTAAACAAACAAACCAATTAAAAAGCGGGAAAGCCAAAAAGCGTTAGACTTAAAAAGAAAAAAACTAAATAATAAGAATAACGAAAAAATAAATAAATAAATAACATAAACAAATATACAGAATAGAAAATAGACAAGTATAAAACACAAAGAAAGAAGAGTTAGTAAAAGAAGGCACGAACTGCGCAAAATTACTAAAAATAAGAAACGGTCCACAAGGACTATAAAAATTTAAATTACACAAAGCACGACACAGAAAAGAGAATACAAAGAAAACTTACAGAATTCAATATTTCGAACTGTTGTTCGTCATCAGGAGAGTAGACTAGTAGAGAGGACGAAGTGAGAGAGATCTCCCCACGTCGAAGAACGGAGCGCGAATGAAGAAATAAAGAGTCAACCGAAGAGAGCAGCACTAGCGTAAAAAAGGAGCTAGGCACTAAACGTCGGAGAACGGAGAAAGCAAAAACAATAGATAAAATTATAAAATTAAAAATTATAAATTAAAAATTATAAAAAAGGAAATAATAAAAAAAAATAAATAAATAAATAAAATAAAAAAAGGAAAAAAAAATATATATAATAATAAAATAATAAAAAAAATATATATATATGGATATGAATATATAAGTTAAAAAAAAAATATATATATATATATATATATATATATATATATTAGAATACGTTGGCAGCAGGTCTTCTCTCAAACATATGTTGTTAAAATTTATTAGTCAACCTGATTGGCATTTAAGCTGTTTACTACAAGGCATGCTCTACCTGAAGATGACCAATGTTCCTATGGTCGAAAGCTCGTATAATATTGAAGATGTCTCTAGGACAGATGCTGTGGCAACTGCAGCCAGAAGAATGAAAAATCGCCCGAAGGATCGAGGCCACCAGCTTAAAGTTAGTGAGTGCAGAAGCTGCTGCAAATTTTAACAATATATATATATATATATATATATTATATATATATATATATATATATATATATATATTGTGTGTGTGTGTGTGTGTGTGTGTGTGTATGTATGTATGTATATATTTATATATAAAAAGATTCCAAATAAACACGTGAAATAACAATCAATGATCAAACCACAATAAGAAATGGGAAAACAAGACTAAGATCTTTCAACCGTAACAAGCATTCTTCGTTAGAGTCAAAAACCCAAAAACCCACTCAGTTGGGTTTTTGACTCTGACGAAGACCGCTTGTTACGGTTGAAAGATCTTAGTCTTGTTTTCCCATTTCTTATTGAGGTTTGATCATTGATATTTATATAAGTGTGTATAATGGTCATCCTTTACTTGTGAAATACCTAATTTGGAAATATTTTAATTTAAATTTAGAATATCAAAATATGATATTTAGAATCGGCATTAATACTGTTCTTAAAAAATGAGTTTTTTATCTCCATATTTGATTTGATTTCATTAGATTAATTCTAGATTTCTTCAACTGTTTTTCAGCAATGTACAAATACTATTACCTGTAAGAAATGCAGTTAACTGTACTGGTTAAGCAGCTTAATGATGCATACTTCTCTTTGCATTTAATTGATCCATTATCAGTTAATAACAAATTTTCTAAGCTAATGTTAAAAGTGATTGTATACAGTTGCAATTAAAACAAAAAGTGTTTAAAATATGTTTAAATTCATTAACTATACCATTTCTAACTGAATATAGATATAATAATTGCTTAAGCTGTTATAAAGTAAAGACTTAGATTTATAAAATCTTTGTTTCAGTAATTGAAATTCCATATGGAATTTATATCAAGTATGTATAAGCTATCTACTAACATGAGCTTCTGTTTTCAGATTAGACACACGTTAATTAAATGCATGCTGTTTAACTAATTGATTTTTAACAAGCATTAAACTTTGAAATAAATCTTTCATATATTTAACTCCAACTAATTACCTTAAAATGTTGGATTTTAATCGGAGGAAACTTAATATTTGAATTATCCCTCACAATATTTGATGTTGATATGGCATTATAGATAACTTTTTGTCTACAGTAGCATCATAATAGTTTTTAAATTTTAGTTTTTAATACGAATTACTTAATGTTCAACTTTATAATATGAATTTCAACATTTAGTTCTATTTTGAATTGTACTGCATCAAATTTATTCCTACCTAATTTTAAGTGTAGGAATCAAACTATGTTGCACCATTGAACAAAACATAATGTCAGATATATAGTTCTTGTTGCTATAAGAGATAATACACTTTTTTTTGAGAGTATTTGAACTTGAGATTTTTACAATATGCCCTTGAATTAATTATATTAGCACTAATTCATTAGGTTATTACTCCAGAAAGTTTACAATGGGTTACAAAAATCGATTGAAGGAATAATTATTATAATCGTTAGACCGACCATATGTGGAACTATACCTACTTAAGGCTTTCCTGAAGGAGCTGTTCAGTTGCCTGAATTATATAGATTTTTTGAAGGTGACCTTCTAGATAAATTAAATGATCAATTTTACTATATGTAAGGATAGGTGGATGAAATTATTATTACAAGAAGTGCCGTGCAAGGCGGCATTACCTATGGGATTATTGTAGATTAATGTAGTGTTAAAAAGTCCGAAAGGACACAATATTTCATGAAAATAATAATTCTACATATAAAATAATAAAACATTATGAATTATGTTTAATTTTTGAAAAAACATCTATATTGTGTTATTAAGGCTAATTTAAAACTTTCTATACAGATAATGAATTATCTGAAAAATCTAAATTCATCTTTGCTATGAATAAAATAACTTTCTTTTGTTGGAATAAGTTTCCAACTATCAATTTAATTATCTTAATTTTTGAACACATAATTGCTCTCTCATGTAAATACTTTCATTCCCCTCTTATAATACTTGAAGCAGTACTTTTATGATATATTATTTGTTTTAATAGTTCAAAATAAACACATTTATCATATAAGATGCTTTTTTTTCAATGTCATATAAGTGTGTGGCATCATTTCATAATTTTATTCCTTAATAATTGAAATATTTCTGATATTTCAAAGAAACATATTTAGTGTTACATTCATACTAAACAAAAAGCATTAAGTTTTCAATTTTGCACTCTTGTAACTCTATTTTAGAATTATGCAATTAACTATTAACAGCTCAATGGAAACAAATGCAATTAGTTGATTTGTAACAAATATTTCTTCCTTTGACATGTCAATCATAAGATTCATGAAATTATTGTTATAGGACAATATAATAGTAATTGCAATTGAGACTTAATAGCTGCTCTTTTTAGAGTAATGTCTTCATTTTCAATATTCAAAATGAATAAATTTTTTAATGAGATAGAATAATATCCGCGTAATACTTAAATCCAAATGTAGGGTAAAAAGTTAATGAAATGGTCTCCACATATAAAAATTTAATGGTATAAACAACGCGTTTCGTACACGTAGTGTTCTTCCTCAGGCATTAACTAAAAAATACAATGTCATCAGAGAGTTATCTATAGTACAAAGTAAATATAGTACAAAATAAAAATAAAATAAAATAAGGAAAAGAGTACGAACCTAAGGGTGAGTGTCCGTGGTACAACTGCCTGGGAATAGGATGGACGTGGGTGAGGGTATAGGGTGTACATCTGTTTCACATTGAAAGTCAGGTACATTGCATTGTTATTTTTTTTTTCCTAAAAGTTAGGCTGAGCCTTTACATTTGCTCTAAGACTAAGTGGAGGAAACATATTGAAAATATAACACAGAGAAGTATAACGAAATACAAACGACAAATATATGAATAAAGAGAAAATAGAACTTTTTTTTATGTGTTAATTGGCAGATGGCATATTCTTAGAGAGTTCAGTGATATTGAACTAGTAATAAGATGTTTATTAGGACATTATCCCAGCATTGAAAAATTCCGAATCTCTAACCGAAGTAATTCTAAAAGATCGTAAAACAAAGAGAAATGTTTAACTAAGATCGTATATATCCTTTAGAGAAATCCTACTATGTTCAACTGATTTTCTTAATGATTACAGTGTAATTATTCTTTTGAAAACCAAGATCAGATTGTTGAATAGTTTATAAAAATGTTTTTCTACCTCATTATTCTCTATTTTTTACAGAGTTCACAATTTGCTATTAATCTCTCTGTTCCGTGGATCATACAAGACAGAGAAAACTTGCATGATCATTAAAATTAATTAAATTTTAATTTTATGATATTTTAATTATCATAATTATGATATGATTAATTAAGATGTTCGTCAATTTTAATTAATTATCTCATTTATTTTTCACCTATTAATTATTGCATATTTTTTCATCTTTATTATTAATTGAAATTTCATATTTATCAATAATATAGATATTATTTACACAGATATTTACGAGAAATATTTACACAGGATGGGTAAAGTTGATAGCCCTCAATGTAAGCACTGTAGCTCGGGGGAAAACGACGATGCAGAGCATACCTTCTTCTTCTATGCTAAATGGGGAGTGCTGCGCCAGGAATAAATAGCATCACTGGGTGAGGTCACTCCAGAGACCATAGTTCAAAAGATGTTCCAAAATGAAGATAACTGGTCAAAAGCTTTGTAGAGCAAACTTTGTAGAGGCCGTTCTCCGTTATAAGAAGAATGAAAGTGGTGTGAGGCAAGGGCAATGATAATTCATAGGTGAACGAATGGGGACAAGAAGGTGAATCCTATTCAGGAGGACTGAGGCATCGGCATGAAGTAATGTGCAAACGGTTTCCGTGTCGGGTATTGCCAGGAAATAGGATGTGGTTTTTTAGTGGGTTGGGACCCCCAACCCCAAATACCCTAAGCAAGACGTCTTGCTAAGGGATCTGATAAACAGATTTTTCCACATTCAACGACGAAAAAAAAATATAGATATTATTGTGTAATTTTATACTTATCTATTATTAGATATGCCTAGGGTAATTAGGTAAAAACACCTCTTCAACAGTATAATATTTATCGTATTGAATTGATTAAACCTTTACTCATCTCGAGAAAAGTGAATAATTTCATAATATTTTTATAAAAAGCACATACAAATATGTATGACAATATTATTGTTAACACTGGAATATTAATTCAAGGAAGTTAAAGGAAGTAAGTAAAGAGTCAATTCTGACAAAGTGGAATTGCTAAAAAACCAGAACAGGGAGGATTTTGGAATAAGAGCAAATATAGGAAGTAGCGTGAGGCAAATAGGACTCAGTAATAAGAAGCATTAAGTGAATGAGGAAACAAAGTAGACCAAAGTATTATGGAAATTTATACAGTGATTGGTGCATAACGTGATCAGATAAAGATTCCTGGCCCAACCGGCGCCCCATAATTCCACACTTTATATTTCTAAGCCCATTACTGCTTCTTTACTTCAATCTTTATTAATTCTCTTCTTTTTTTTTCCTGATTAAAAAAATAGAATACATTTCTATCAATACGAATGTAATACCTCCTGAAAAAAAATATTTTGCAATATAATATAAAAATGTCGTTTTTAGCAAAATTATAACTTTTTTTAAGTACATGTTACATAATAAAAATATTCAATACAACACATTATATTAGAATACTCCTGAGAATACTAATATGAATTAATCATATTACCAGCAGCATAATTAATCATAAATATTCATTTACTTATTTCAACCATCCACCGAAGATACAAAATAATTGTTAAAACATTCGGATATACTTTTTAAGTAAGAAAAAGGGGATTATTATCCTAATTAGTACAATTGTTTAATTAATTATCTCTAGATATTTCATATTAAATGAAGAATTGAAACCTTATGATTTTTAACAAATTAAGAAATATGTTGTGAAAAATCAACTCTTCATTCTTTAAAAGAAATATGAAATTCTATAAAAATAAAGATGTTGGGATTCAACTCTGACGAAGACCACTTGTTAAGGTTGAAAGATATTTTTTTTTTAAAAAGAATTTTCTCCTTTCTTATTGTGGTTTGTAGTTTGGACGTTGATTCATATTTCACGTGTTTATCATTAAAGCTTATTATCTACAAATAAATCCATCTTAAAAGTAATGGTAAGAATCCTTCAAATTACAAAAACGCTCTTGTGTTTACCATAATATTATTGATATTTCAATCTTTTCAAATTTTTATTATTCCAAAAAAATTCGTGTTTTACAATTTTCATATAACGATATATTTATAAATATTTATTTCTTTATATAATTATATACAGAAAATAGATACCTATGTCATATAAATGTATATTATTACTAATTTTTAATTCTCTTTGAAATTAAAGTCCACTTTAAAACTTATGGAGTTAATAAGAGCATTACATTTACAGGTTGTAGCTGATTTTTACGTTTCTAGAAAATATTTCTAAGCATTTTTTTATGATCCCCATGTGTTTTTTTTCCTTTATGCGTCTGTGAATTTGTTTGTGCATCTTATTTTGAGACACATCTCCATTGGAACCACAACATTGAAAAAAGTGTAATTCCAGGAACACTATTTCTGGAACTATTGCATTTCTTTTAAGCAAAGCCAGTTGAAAAATGTAATGCATTTTATAATCAATCATTAATTGATGTTATTAAGGAGTGAAGTAATAATCCTTAATTTTATGGTAAAGGCAAGCAGTCATTGCTTTATAGATTACCATTTTGCAAGAACTACTTCTATTAAAGCCATCTCAAGTAAGGCTATAATCATGACCATCAAATCAGTAAATCTGTCATCAATGCTCTATGACAGGGCTTCTTAAACTTTTTTCATTCACGACCCCATTTATGATTGTGAGTTTTCTGGCGACCCCATATGAATATAAAAGAAAGATAAATAAATATTTGTTGATGATTTATTTATTAGGTACCAATATTCATATACATATGAAAATATATATTCGCACGCAGTCATTGAGTGGTAAGTATTAAATTAAAATTTAAGGAAAAAATTTAATGAGATGTATGTGCCTGTTTTTTATTGCTTAACAATTAAATCTTGGTTGAGTTTTTGATACTGCTGGATGTAAGACCCTTCTACATTTTTTAGCGATGAGCGATATTGGGATTTAATGTGTTAAAGCTGCGAAAGTAACTTCGCAAAAATATATGGTGTTAAATAGCAGAAGAACATTTAACGCCATATTAGCGATTTTAGAAAATTCAGTTCTAAATGTAACACATAAGGTCCAATATCACTGAAAAAAAAATATTTTTTTGCATTGAAACAGATGATTTCAATGGTTACCATGTTCGTCTTCATACTGAACTGAATGCGAAAAAAAATCATATTTCTCATGAAGATTAACATAGTTGCAATTGAAATCATGGGTTACAATACAAAATCAAATATTTTTTGTCAGCCATCTTGTTCAATTTTTTTTATATGAAGTATTACTCCCGTGGTGTGACTGCACAAATACACATCCAGATGTTATAAAATCATGTATTTAAATATTTGACATTAAAATCTCTCGCGACCTCAGAATTGTTCGACGCGACCCATTTGGGGTCGCGACCCATAGTTTAAGAAGGCCTGCACTATGATACTGTAATAGGCAAGTAATACATATTTCAGTCAGATTACGTTTCAAATTTGAAAGAAGTCTCAAAACCAACGCAAGTTTCATTACCATATGGCTTATTCATATTACTTCAGGAGTTAGATAAAAATGAACGAATGCTTTCGTGGACGTACAATCTTTGTATAAATGTGGTTGCGTAAATACCATCAGTATCATTTCAAATGTTCGTAAAATGATTGTAAATTGTTATATATATATTATTATAACAATTGCTACTGTTACTGTTATTGTTTCTTCCTCCCATAGCAATATTAATTACCCGTGCCCTCCTCATACCTCCTGCACTTCAGTCAATTGTGTTTACCGTCTGGATTGTACCCAGTGTGATGCATTCTACGTGGGCATAGCCTCTACTAAACTCAACTTACGTATCAATGGTCATAGGTCTTCCGTTGGGCAACCCAGAAACTTGCCCATTGCAATTCACGCTAAATCCCACTTTAATTTCTGCTTCCATGTCCAAGTCCTTCATCAGATCCCTAAACCATTCTTCCGGGTAACTTTAAGAGCTTCAGAGGAGACACTTATTTGTCTTCTTTCTGTACGCTCTCCTCCTTGCTTCAATCTGTACCTTTAATTTCGTTTCATTATTTATTTAATTTTTTCCCGTTTTTACTATTTGTTATTTCTAGTTATTTTTCATTTTTTTATTTTATTTATTCTATGCTTAATCACATATATTCCACACTATTTTTCTTTCTTTATCAAGGTTTTATCAAACAGTCAAACACCTTTAAGCCAACATTTCATATACCTACATTTGTAGATATCTTCAGTGCTAAATTAATACAAAAAATAATTACAGAAACGTAACGTAAATTTGTAAGTTACATTATTTTTATGAATATACATTATTAGCAACAAGGTAATAATGTACATTCATATAAAGAATGTGAGTTATACATTTTTTTTCATGTTACTAAAATCAATTTTCTTATTGATGTAGTCCTGAAGATGTCTACAAATATAGAATGAAAGGTTGGCTTATTTTTCTGGTTTGATGTTCACTCGGCTTTCGATTTTTCACATGGGAGGTAAAAAAGGCTGAGTACGGCATCCCTCCAAGAGGACATTGTCTTCGGTCCTGAGCCTCTATGATGTCTGATACTTGTTAAAGATACCTACTCTAAATATACCTGAGTCAGGTAAAATTTAGGATTTTCAATGTAGAATCATTAGGGCGAGACAATATTCTCTCGAGGAATCAGTGTCAGAAATGTAGGTTGTTCCAGCAAACCTTCAATTCCTCTCTAAATATTTAATCCAACTGAATATAAACAATCAAATTGGCTGTGTAACTTCTATTATTGGTAAATATTTGATCGTTTTTAGCATAAAGCATTTTCAGTGTTATCATTTTCTGTTCATCCTGTTCATAACTTATAATAATTGCAACCTCAAAATCCAACTTTCATGTTCGTTTAAAATTCGAAATGGAAGAGATATTGATATTAAAAAAGTGATATACTTTTTGGATATTGAAATAGTTTTTTAAACACATCTCCGAATTTCTTTAATTCGTCATAATAATAATAATAATAATATTTATGCAACGATTAAACGAAAGAACACGAAGAAACAACAACAAACTCAACTGGTGTAGATATGTTTCTGCCTTTTTTTGTCCTTTACTAAATGTAAAATACAGTAATAAGAAATAAATTGATCTCGAGATTTTGACGGATTAACTAATTTTGAGGTCTCCAAAGTCCTGCCTTGATGTATTCTCGATAATATCTGAATGTATGTAGTTTTTTTGGCACCCTAAAGGTAACACAATTTAAAGAATCAAAGCCAAATTTTAAACAAAGATGTCTCCTATAGTGTACATGTGTCTTTACTGAAAATTGTTTTGGACCATAAATTCTCTTTGGTAACCGAGATTAATATTATCTTTACTATAGTAAAGTTGAGTGTTGGCCACTCCAATTTTTTTTTATATCTATTAAATAGAACACAAAATGACATTACAAAATTTGTTTATATCTTTATAATAAACATAGAAGACTATTGGCTTTATTTTAGAGTTTTCTTTTTTTGTTAATTAAGTTTAAATTTTAAAAGAACTTATGAGTTAACATGCTGCTTTTCATAAGTATTATACTTTTAATTTTAAACAAAAATGCCTCATATAGTGTATACGTCCCATTGTCTTTGCCAAAAATATTTTTGGACCATAAATTCTTGATGGTGAAATATTGGCGATATTAAGACATAAATAAGTGAAATATCATTTTTCAAGGAAAACTTATTTATTATTATGTAAATCTTTATTATTTTATCACAAAATGGTTGTAGAACAATTATTTTATAACTAACTGTTGTTTTAGTATCAGTGTAAGTCATGGAAAAGTGGTTTACCTATTATTTAGAAATAAGTATAATTTATTAGAAGATGTATATGTCTCCAGTAAAAGAGTATTAAAATAGTAACATAATAAATTACAATACGATAGTTTAAATAACCATAAACTTCATGTGAGAAGCTGTTAAAAATGTTAAAATTAGATTAATTATCACATTAATAATGGTGCATGTTATAGAATTCTAATATAAAGAGTAATAATAAAAAATAATAATCATATTAATAAAAGTTAAAAGAATGAGGTAATGAAGGGCGGAGCCATAAGCAGAAATATGGAGGGTATAGTTGAAATTTGAGTAGTAGTTGCTGCTATTAGATTAAGTTTAGTGCCAGTCCCATTGCCATCGACCTTTTCACCATCACCCTTTATTTGAGACCTAAAGGCCAAGGCAATATTGATCGCTGGATTGTCAGTATTAAAGTAACCTCTAATAATTACAACTAGTAAAAATGTCAACAATAGTAAAGTTTTCATAATTATAGTGGGCGTATTTAAATGCAAAACGACCTATCAAATTCTAACCAAGTTCAAGTATGAAATGGGATGTTTTTACAACATACATACAAATTATAAGATAATAAATGAAGAAATAATATTTTACACAAAATACAACTAATTTGACCCTAGCTGAAGAATTTTTGTTATTGCACAGAGACTGTTCACACAGTTTGAAGTATATATATATATATATATATATATATATATATATATATATATATATACAAGATCCTACAGCGTGCTTGGTCTCCCTTTCTCTTTTCTCCTGAAGACGAATTGCACAAAAATTTGAATTTGAAAGTTTGTTTCTTTACTTTATATGCTCCTATCTTCAATTTTGAACTGTGATATATATATATATGACAGTTCAAAATTGAAGATAGGTAGCACAGAAAGTAGAAAAAACACACTTACAGACTCAAATTTTCGGGTAATCCGTCTTCAGGAGAAAAGAGAAAGGGAGACCAAGCACATTGTAGATGCAACGGCTCGTAACCATACTTTTATGGTTTATATAATATATGTATTGTTAAACGACCTTTGTACTGTGGCAGATTCAATTTCATAGTCGATCTTTCAAGTTTTACTCACTTTGATTTAAATCTTTCTGGTATTAAATACACTAGTTCTCAAATGATTTATTTTTCATAATACATTTTCGGAATCCTGACCATTTCAAGTTGAATCATATTTATATACAGAACTTTCACACATAATACATATATTCACTATACTATACATTTCTTAAATTAAACAATAATTTCAAAAACATCAAGAATAATTCTATCACCAAAATAAACTTTGCTTAAAGCATTTTTGACACTTGCCAATCAGGTGACTCTTAACTTCATAAAATCCTTAGGTCCATCTGTTGGCATTCAATCTGATTTGTGTTGTTCAACTTGAAAGATCGACTAGAAAATTGATATTGAAAGATCGACTATGAATGAAATCATGCCACAGTACAAAGGTCGTTCAAACAAAAATGCATAAAAGAAGGATTGCTCTAAATTACACGTATACATATATATATATGTTATATGTATGTATTATATATATATTGGTATACTTTGGGAGCAGACCTTCTATTAAACATATATCGTTAAATAACTTGCCTGATTCAAGCCTTGTATGTTTTTTACATACCTTCTCAAGTTTTCTGACATATAGTAATTTCTCCATGTTTCAAGTACCATATAAACCAACTCACGAAATTATTTGTTTTCATTTTCCGTATTTACATTGTGTCCAACATTTCGGTCTACACTGACCATTATCAAGGAATTCTTTTTATAATATTTTACAATTCTTCATACAATGCTTATTTACACTAACATCACTTAATTCAATTCATTTAAACATAATAATAAAATACACTTTTAAAATTTACAATCTACATATAAACCTAAATATAACCTTGTGTTAACAGGTTTCTTTCTAAATACCCTACAAGAATTTTACACAACAATACTTAAATCACTCAATTAAATGCAGCCCCGTATGGTTATTTTCTCGATATAATACTTCAATCTTATCTCCCAGCGTTTTTCTATTTAGTTTGATTTTATGTATTTTCATTGTGTGTTCTTTCGGTGCTCCAGCTGTAAGGTGCATCGTAAGTCTGCATGAAAGTGTTGTCGTCTTAGAACTAATGTAGGTCGATTTGAGGAGCTCACAGTCTCCTATAATGCAATTGTTTCTATACACTACATTGGATTTTGTAGTTGTGTTTTTTGCTGTAGGTCGTTCCTAATTATCAGATTTGCTGTACTGGAGCTGTTGTAGTAAATACTAATATTTAGCTTGTCTGCCAAGTTAACACATATACTACAACATATATATATATACAAAACTATAGTCTATCGGGACTCGGTCAGTTCTTCAGGCTCAAATTGAACTCTCATTGCCAACGTTTCGGTCTTTATTTAAAACCTTTTTCATAGGTAGAAGTATAAATTTTGAAACACAAAAACTAAGTATTACATTACAAATTATTTTATAAAGAAAAATATTATGTGGATTTCAACAACAACTGTAGTCTGAATGAACACGCGACACTGAACAGAAAAAAATGTAATGTAATAATGTAACTGTGTAATGTAATGTAATAATGTGAAGTTGTAATGTAATACTTAGTTTTCCTGATTCAAAATTTATACTACAGCCTATGAAAAAGGTTTCAAATAAAGACAAAAACGTTGGCAATGAGAGTTTAACTTGAACCTGAAGAACTGACCGAGTCCCGATAAACTATAGTTTTGTTTCTATTTCACGGTCGATACTTTTATCAATATATATAATGATTTTTTTTCTTGACCCAATGTGCATATGATATAATGTTTTTGAGAGTTGAGGTTTTATAATTGATAATACTTCTCTCTGCGACGTTTTGACACATATTTATTCATCTTCATGGCTACAACACGTTTCTACAATGAACACTGTTACCACTACAATTCTGAATATTGTTTACAATGTAAATATTTACATGAATGCTGATAGAGAGTTAATGATTCATAAATCTGGTATTTTAACTATGAATTTTCACATTACTAGATGGATTTTTTTTACTACTATTAATTTTTTATTGCTTTTCCATTAATTAGAAGTTAAAGGAACAAATTTTTGAGGAAAGAAAATAGTGATCTCTATACATCGGGAATAACGTATTTACAATAAAAAGATATTAGTAATAAAAAAAATTCACATATTAATGTGAAAATCTATAATTGTTATAACAGATTTTTCAATCATTACATCTCTTTTACAATTCATGTTAAAATTTACAATGTAAACAATAACCAACGTTGTAGTAGTAAGTAATTGTAAAAAAAGTGCCTAGCCCTGATGATATATATATATATATATATATATATATATGTGTGTGTGTGTGTGTGTGTGTGTGTGTATGTATGTTTGGCGAGAGAAGTAATTTCAATTATAAGACCCCACCTCAAAAAAATTTATATATATATATATGATGTAATTTTTTGAGAGTTGAGGTCTAATGATTTTAAACTAGTCCTTTTTGCCGACGTTTCGATATATATTTATGTCTTCTTCAGGGCTACAACATGATTGTTTTACAATGACATAAGAAATGAAGATGACATAAATATATGTCTGAACGTCGGTAAAAGGACTAGTTCAAAATCATTAGACCTCAACCATCAAAAAATTACATGATATAAATATTGGGTCAAGAAAACAAATCATGATGTATATATATATATATATATATACATTTGTAAAAGTTGGGAGCAGTCCTTCTTCAATACATACTTTTAAAAACTGGATGACTGTTTCCACTTGATTTAATTTTGTCTTATATTTTTCCAAATTACGAAATTTTTTCTTCAACTCAGAACTCAACTTAAAAATTAATTCACCATAATTTCTTATTTTATTATTGAACATGCTTCGGTGTACGTTCACCATCTTCAGCAAAACACACAATTAATTACAATTACCTTAACAAATGAATCTAATAGTTAAATTACATTGCAAAAACAATAAGTGAACAAGTTAACTGAAGGTTACACAGACAGGTTAGGGGTTGTCAGTGTTGGCATAACTAGCCCTAGGTTTCCAAACAAGCGCAACTGGTTGGCAAAATTACCTTTGTGATCGTTCATGCTAGGAGCTTTTTCTAGTATGAACAGCGCTTCTAAAATCCTGAGTCTATTAATATAGACTCAGGATATTAGAAGCGCTGTATCCAAATTTCGTAATTTGGAAAAATATAAGACAAAATTAAATCAAGTGGAAACAGATATCCAGTTTTTTAAAAGTATATATATATATACAGAACAGGGTTTCATTGTGAATACGTTAAATAAATGTCAACACCTGAACCACATTTGGAAAATCAGAAATGTTACTTAGCTCATTCAATTGAAATAGGTAGCGACTTGTAACCTCACTCATATTAAAGCAAGTATGCAAGTATGGAAATCTGTTGGACTGATTACACTTAAAATAAACTGTAACACACTAACGCAAACATAACAAAGACCCATGTTTCAATATTTCGACCGTTATGAGGGTCGTCCTAAGGAGAAGAAGTGAATTAACGGATCTCAATGGTCAGCAAAATAACTCACTGTGCTAAAGTAGGTGTAGGCTAAAGCTGTACTGCCACGAAGGAGCAAAATAAATAAAGAATCAAAAACTCGAGATCAAAGAAAAAAACAGCAAAATAAATGTGAAGAACAGAAAAAACAACAAATAAATGAGGGGAATAAATAAAAAATGTTTATTTATTCTAAAAATTGTAAAAAATTTAAGCTTGTAAAATAACAATAAATAAAGAAATATTAGTTTAAAAAAAATATAATAAATAACTAGAAATAATATAAAAATAAGTAAATAAACTAAGAGTTTAAATTCAAGCCAGGTTTGGAGCGTTTTTTTTAATTTTTTCCCCTTATTTATTTTTTGTTTTAACTTTCACTTTTGTATTATTATTTTATTTTATAATGCTACATTTTTTGGCATTTATACAATATATTTTTAATAATTGTTCGTACATATTTCTTTGTCTTTTTTTTTTTTTTTTTTTCTGCAACTCTATTCAGTTTTAATTTTTGATTTGATCTCAACTCCTTGATTCTTTTTTTTATTTTATTTATTTTTAAACTGATATACATTTTATTTTTATTTTATTTTAATAATTTTTATTTTATTATTGTTTTATTTTTTATATGCTTACAGTTCTATATTTCATTATATTTAATTTGTTAATATTCTTTACGTATTTTTCATATATTCTGTTTTCTTCTCCTTTATTCTTCTTTAAATGTCTTAATTCTCGACTCCTTATTTATTTTTTATTATCTCCTTCACGCCTGCTCTCCTTTTGCCCTTACCCTGTGAGTTCTTTAGTTGACTGTCGTCCCTTCGTCAATTCACTTCTTCTCTTGATAATGACCACTACAACGGTCGAAATATTGAAAAGTGAGTTTTTGTTATATTCTTTTTGTGTGTCACAGTTTATTTTTTGTATATATATATATATATATATATATAAGCGTATATAACATTTTACAAATGTAATTACTTTTCACTGTAACTGAAATACTTACAAAGTAATTTTTAAATTGGAAAGCATTAAAGTATTTCATTAATTTCTTAAATTGACTATGACGAATAAATCAATATTGGGTATATTGGGTATAAATAACCATGAAACCAATGACATACTCTGAAACATTATAAAACTGCTCTAACTGTTTCCGATACCAACATTTAATCAACCTAAAGCACCTGGAAATTATTGTATAAAATATCTGCATCGTTTCTATCTTTCTCATCGATAGTGATTCTCATTATTAGATAAATACTTCAACGTTTTATTTTTCAGTGTCTTAGCTATAATTCTTACTTAAAAAAATTAGCATGTGATTAATATTATTAATATTAATATTGTGATGATTAATATTAATATTAATGACGTGATTAATGTTAATTATTCTTATCGAACATGAATGTTGGATGGAACACTGAATTATACAAATTCACCGGTTTCATTAAAACGTTTTCACTGTGTTTAAACCTAATTGAATATATGAAATTACTTTTAAATTGTTTCCAATTTACTGTTCTAATATAATCAATTATAAAAGGCAGGAATCACTTCAGATAATTCTGTATTGATTAGTTTTTGATTTTTGCCACGAACCCCTTACTATTTGTTGCAAGATAGAAACAAGGGACCGATACTGATGTAAATAAACTAAGGTATAAAAGAACTTTGCATAACTGAAATAAAAAATAACAAGTATATGAATTTCTAAGACACATTAAAATATGAAGTCATTTTTAAGTTATTTTAGTTGTTTAGTTGTTCGTAACTGTTAGTGTAATTTCATAATGTTTAGTTAAAATAATACATATATTTTTATTTAAAAATTATGACTAACTTTCAAAAAAATCTGTTTATTTAGGCTTTTGTGTACAGTTCTGGTTAAAGCTGAGTGTATTGTTAAAAATTCTTATTTTAAAATACTCACTTTTACCTCTAATGTTATAGTTTATTGCCTTTACTTTTAATAAACAAATATATATGTCCTATATATAAATATTCTATATGTTGGGGTATCTTAATACCACCAACAATTTTTTAATTACCCTGAAGATGACTGGAAGCCAGTCGAAACATATCGGTTCCCACTTAATTATATTCTCCAACGTTTGGATGAAGGAAAGAAGAAGGTGTTCCGAAACCTTAAAAAACTGGTGAAGAAAATGTCATCAGTGAAATAAGGTCAGTTATTCAATGATAATATATGTATATATAAACTAAATCCACTAAAAGAACACACATATTAGAGTTTACAAAGACTCACACTTATATTTTGACTACATTTTCATCAAGTAGACAGATTTAGTCCCTTCAAAGACAATTGAAGTCCTTGATTGTCTTTGGACGGACTCACATATTTCAGGCTAATAACAAGGCAGTCTAAATATAGTAGTAAGCCCTAGTGATATGTTTTATGTGGTCCTTTGAATTCAGTTTGTTTGGTACGTGGAATTGTTTTATTTAATGTATATATATATATATATATATATATATATATACGTATGAAGTGAAGAAATCACTTGAATTATTACACATGATATGTTGAGCGTTTCCTACAATGATTGGGAAATATTAAAATACGATGCATTGGACTAGAGAGTCATATCTTTAGGAGACCCAACAGATGTTATAGAATGTAAATTACATATTTGTATAAATAGATATTAATTCTAAATCTACTAAATTAGATATTATAGATATTTTACTCTAGCCAGAGTATACATGATCTATTGATAGATGTTTCGATATTCTTAACCAATTCCAGGTATGAGGAGACAATTAGGCAATTATTTTCTGAGGCACATATTGCAATTTTGAAACAATTTAAATAAATAGTATCCAAAAGAGATATGAATTATTTGACAATTTTATAATAAAATTACTACAATATGGTATTTTGAATGAAGCAGACTAAGATTACTACGTGTATTGTACGAAGGCAATTTTATTTCAATTGGTCTTTAAAAAATTATAAGCATACCAAAATAGAGCTAAGATTTAATGGTATGTTTTGCTCACTTTGTCCCAATTAAACAACTGTTACTGATTTCTTGTTGATAATTTCGTTAATACATTTAATCGCAGTAAGCTTGAGTGTAATGAACTCTGAATTTATTACAATTATTATTTAAAAACTAGGATGATATTTATTTAACTGTTTTCAAAAACTTTAATCAGGGTTCTATGAAAAGTGAGAAAGAGAAGTAAGTCTTGTCAATCAGTTAAATGTGAAAGTGGTAGAGAGATATGGTATTGTTTTTCTAGAGGTTAAGAGGAAACATTTGAAAGCGAAAATTTTGTATGATGTAGTGGTATTGTGGAGAGGTTGTGGCACATCCATTAATGTAAAGTAATTGTCAGTGTTTTGTCGTCAACTGCGGCGGCAACAGATGACGATCGGCCGGTGGTGCGACCCATGCGCAGTTGAGCACATCGATTCACTTCTACCCCCATCTCCACTTCAGTATATAAACGAGCCTCCGGAGGCTACCCTCTTAGTAACGCGACTAAAGCAGACGCAAGCACGTATGGGGTCCCCATAACTCTGAGAAGGCGTCACAAGTTCGTCTAAACGCAAAGTCAAAAACCTGCCCCTTTCGCAGGCTTCTCTTCGCTCAAGCGCAAGCCATAGCTAGGTATGTATCGTAAATGAGAAGTCAACTCTATGACAACCTCTGTTTTCAAATATTTCTTGCTTTTCTAACTTCTTTGTTCAACATTTCCGAACAAACATTTAAATTTTATTGTAATAGTAAATGCCCTAATTGACTTTAATTTTGTATGACTTGATACCAGAAGGTCCTTAGAGTAATGGAGTGTGAATGTCAATTACAAATATTAGACACAAATACTTATTATTGTGGAATATATTTTTGATGAAACTGTCTTATATTTTTCATATATATTGCATAAAACGAAACTTGAATACCCGATTGTATCTTATTGCTACACTTTTAAAACTGAATTTGGCATGTTTTTTTTTTGGCAGAATGTAATCAACTCAATTTTATAATTATTCTGGTTCAATAAACTTAAATTCACACTGTTAGTATTACGTAGCAAGAATGGTGAAACATATTTAAAACATATTTTAAAAATGCAGCGTTTTCAACTTTTGATATGAACATATTTTTTTCGTACTCATGAAGTTCATTTTTTATAGATCTAAAGCGTTCAAATTTCAATGGTTTTTAACTTATTTAAATTTAAAATTATATAAAAATATAATACGTGGTTAAAACAATGCAATATAAAACTGCTTTTGGTTCTAAAATATCATATTAACCATCAATATTATTAATTTGATTAATAAAATTTGTAATGGTAAAGTCATACTTATTTTTTTTACAAAATAAATGAAGAATTATCTTTATTACGGTATTTTTCTTTATATATCATGAAGTGACGTAATTGAATTATTTCGTAACAAAATAGAAATAGTAATTTTTCAATTCTATAATATTTAAATCAAAGCCTGATTGCATTTTTTTTTTAAAAAAACAAAACTGAAATGAACAAGTTAAAACTAAACTGAAAATCAATTCCTTTTACTTTCCATTAACATTTTCAACTTCTAGATTGTGTTTAAAGAACGTAATACTTTTGCCTATCTTATTTCTCTTGCCTATTTGTTCAGCAAACAAACCTGTTTGTCTTGGAAACAAATTTGATTCACAGCAGAACAACGTTTACCAGTATAACCTATCGTGTGTCAAGACATGGTATCACTTTTATCTTAAATATAAATGGTAGAAAGTAATTATGATTTGGCAATATACATATTACCAAATGATTACTGATTAGCGATCACTTATTTATACAACAGCAGAATATCTGGGATGGACAACAGCTCTGATTAACTGAACTTCAGTGAAAAAAATAATACCAGTATTTGGATTAATGTTTTTGGATTAACATTAAACAAGCTATCAGGTATGTGCACAGCACAGTGTTTCAACTACTTTTACATTTGCAAAAATACATTACCTTGAGTAATATTGTTGTATTTTGACGGAATATAAATACGCATTTATTTTTCTTAGGAATAGTTATTCTACATAAAGTAGCTTTTTTGCTGTTTATATATGTAAACATACTCCAAATCATTTACTATTTTATGTATTATCAGCATTATTATTATCCTTATTACGTTACTGAATAACACGCTATAATAATAGTTACTTTAATAAAAGTGAATGAACATTCTATCCAAATAATTTAGTAAAAGCAAATAATCAGTTTGTTATTTTATTATTCTACGATATTTTAATATTTTTAAGTAACATTCAAAATTAGATTGATTTATAAACCTTTATTTAAAGACATACATTTAGAATAACAAATAGAAACCTTTCTTTTTTTTAATATGAGTTGAATTCATTTTAGCTCCAGTGTGAACACAATCTACATGTTTTGTTAGTATATTTCAATCTTAGCATTATAAATATGAAAAGAAACAAATGTGATAAAAGAAAAAATCAAACTTATAGGAACATATGATGCATGATAATAAGTTTTGATTCAAATAAACGGCAACATTTTGAAATGCATATGTTAAAAAAATAGGTTGTGCAATTCACAAATGTATTCAATATTTCTCAAGAAATATTATACACACAATTTGTTAAACATCTCGATATATGAGTAACTAGTATGGGGAATCTGTTGAGTATTACAAAATCATCCAAGGCTTAAGTTATTTCATACCTTTGTGAAGACGTATCGTGTTAGAAGGCTTCAAACTTATGCAAGGCTTCAGTTGCAAATATATTTTGCAAAGAAAAACACAGATTATCAAGAGATCAATTACTTATAATAGATACCATTCTTAGGGATATGCCAAATTTACACTACAACATACATTACCATCTTGTATAATTAAATGAGGTGAACATATTATTTTGGTTTGATACATATAATTCTATATATTGTATTTTAAGAATTATTTCAAAAGATATAACTAAATTGTTTTTAATGAACCTAAATAAGTTTGTCTATATATAGTAGAATAAATAAAAACATAAATTTATTTACATTTTTTTACCTTATAAGTTTTTTCTGGATATTACAATTTTTCTGGTTACATGCTTATATATGTTTATGTAAGACGTTCTAAACAGTATAATTTTTATCTGTACAATTCAGACTAAAGAATAAGTCATAAGAAATAGGGATATACTCAATACATAATCACAATAAAATAGTCTCTTTTTTTTGGCACAACCGTTTCATTTTGAAAGGAAATGGAAGATAAAGCACCCTGTTAATTTATGTTCCTTTTGCCGGTGTGTTTCGTCCTCCTTTGAATTTCTACAAATATATATTCTCTATTTATCATAATAATTGATACAACTGCGATACAGTTTTTTTATGCCTTCCTGTTGCTGTTTGGTAAAGAACGAAAAAAAAGTCATATTTTGATTTGAATTTAACAATTTTGGTCTATTAATTGATAATATAGTTGAGCATATGTCTTAACTGAAACTGAAATATATCTTAAAGCGAGTTTTGGTTAAATAACACATTGGGTAATGACACCGAAAGAATAAGTTTAACTTTTGATGAGTGAAATATTGCGGAACTACGAGTCACAGTCATTCATACCAATTCTATATACGTATACAAACTAGCTTTACAGAAAAAATATAAAATTAATTACAGAAACTTACTACTATATTTCGATTACCTCGTCATATGGAAGATATATGCGAGTCTCTCCGCAGACAGGTAACGACTGAAGAGGTACTCAGTTTAGTCAACTTACGCAGCTATGGGAGACAAAGATAAATAATGCAAATAATAACAAAAATATACAGTAAGAAAATAAATAAAAACATTTAAATCAAAAACTATTAAGAATCTGTAAAAAATAAACTATAAATAGAAATAATTAAGTAAATAAAAGATTAAATAGAAAAGAAGAATTAATGATTGATGTTACGTCCAGAAGCAGATGTACCTCCGAGGACACTTATTATTGCTTCTTTTAAAGCTCTTAGTGTGACATTAAGACTTGTTTCATTAAGCTGCTTAATAACCTGTTCACGGAAAGAGTTATTGAAACTAAGTCTATAAGAACTGACATGAGTGACAACGGGAAGGATACTGCTCTTGCCAACAAATGTTCCGTGATTTCTATATGCAATCTTAGCTCGGTAGAAAGCAAACCTAAATAAAAAGTAGGTTTAAAGGCTAGAGAGTGAAGATATATGAAAAAATAGATCTGAGATAGCATGTTTGGGATGGGAAATGGAAGGTACCTCGCTGAAGAGAGAAGAAGCACAGAAAGATGAAAGAACTATAGTGAAAACTACTTGATAACTGTGCTCAGCCTATGAGAATCAACAAAATCAGTGGATAGGAGGAAACTAATATCACTGCAATACATTCAGGTTCAAGAATTATGATTCACATTAGCAGTAAATATACAGCTTATATACATATATACTTAAAATAAACAGTGACACATAGACTGAAACATAACAAAGACTCACTTTTCAATATTTCGACCGTAATGGCGGTCGTTCTCAGGAGAAGAAGTCAATTGACGGAGGGACGACAGTCAACTGACTAATAATAATAATAATAATAATAATAATAATAATAATAATAATAATAATAATAATAATTAAATGAAACGGTCCAGTGGACTTTTAAATAAAAGCCAATAAAAAAGAAGATAGCACACAGATAGACACAGGAATAACTCACTTTTATATTTCGACCATCGTCATCATCAAGAGTCTTTGTAAGTGTGTTTCTTTACTCTGTTTGTTAATCTTCTTTGATGTTCAACTCGTATTGTGTCCAGTTGGGATTGTCTTTCCAGTAATTATGTGAAGTATATATATATGGTAAAAAGACTAAGACCTTCAAACGTAACAAGTGGTCTTCGTCAGAATCAATAAAGCAACTTAGTTGGGTTTCTGACTCTGACACAGGCCGCCTGTTACGGTTGAAAGGTCTTAGTCTTTTTTTCTCATTTCATATTATGGTTTGATCATTGATTGTTATTTCACGTTTTTATGTGAAATATTGTTATATATATATACTTTTTTGTTAGAAATATGATCCGAAAGGGACAAATATAGTTCAATGTACAGAAAGAAACATAGATAAATTAAAAGCACGCACCTAAGTCTCTAATTTTAGTTTGAACCGTGTGCTCTAAAGTGTGTGCTTTTAATTTCTCTGTTTCTTTCTATACATTGAACATTGAACTCTCTCTCTCTCTCTCTCTCTCTCTCTCTCTCTCTCTCTCTCTCTCTCTCTCTCTCTCTCTCCCTCTCTCTCTCTCTCTCTTTCTCTCTCTCTCTCTCTCTCAATACACACAAATATATATATATATATATATATATATATATATATATATATACTCGTATATATATGATCAAACCACAATAAGGAATGGGAAAACAAGACTAAGATCTTTCAACCGTAACAAACGGTCTTCGTCAGAGTCTGACGAAGACCGCTTGTTACGGTTGAAAGATCTTAGTCTTGTTTTCCCATTTCTTATTGTGGTTTGATCATTGATTGTTGTTTCACGTGTTTATGTGAAATCTTCATATATATATATATATACTTTTTCGATGAAAATACGATCCGAAATGGACAAATACAGTTCAATGTACATAATGAAATATAGAGAAATTAAAATCACAAACTTACAGTCTCTAATTTTCGGTTGAACCGTCTTCAGGAGAGATAAAGAAGGGAAACCAAGCGCACTGGTACGGAGACGAAAATTAGAGACTGTTAGTTTGTGTTTTTAATTTTTCTATGTTTCTTTATGCACATTGAACTGATATATATATATATATATATATATATATATATATATGCTGAGCCTGTCACTGCATGTGTATCGTTCTGATAACTTCATGAAGTGATTTCAGGTTTTGTATTTGCTGAAAGCAGTAATGAAATGTTATTTATACTCTTTGGTTGTACCTCAGGATTAACATGAACTATTTGATATTCTTGGATTAGTAATTTTGTTTCATGTCCAGTAATAACTTTTTCTCATAAACTAATTAATTAATTTATTCGGCATATCTCCTTAAAGGTTTTCATTTCTTCCAAATAACTGAAATTCATTAATGCTTTAAATATTGTTCTAGTAATACATAATATGGAAAATATACTTACCAATGTATAATTCTTACTGGTTGTGTAGCTCTAACGTCACTTATCGTGACAGTATTTTGAGTATGCTTCATGCACATGTCTAGGATTGATTGAGTGCAAAATTGTCTCATTGGCTGTTAGAGTTGAAGCCATCCATACTCCTATTCTAGATGTGCGTACAATGTTTGTAGTGCAGTTCGCATAGCATAGATGTGTTCAGAAATACAATAAAACCTACTCATCTCCTCTAGATAGCCGTAGGTACGAGTACATACAATGTGGTAGTAGCAAAAGACTATTTCAATGACACCTCTAATCACAAGATCTAATTCTGCCATGATAAGTAAATTGCAGAGTTTTAAGCAAAATAAAATTAAAACAATATTTCATTTTATTGACACCATAAACATGAAGAAACCGCAATTAAAAAAATATAAATGATAGAATAGACCATTAAAAAGATTTTTGAATTAAATGTGCAATATAGATAAACAGAAGAAAGGTATAAAAATAAAGAACTCTCAATTAGTTTTAATGGTACACATGCGAAGATTTATATGCTATTTAGTTTTTATTGATGTATACTGTATGCAACAATATGTTACTGTAATATAGAAGTACTCCATTAATTACAAGAATAGTAGTATAATCTATATATCCTAAGGTTTTATAATATTATGTACTCTATAGTATATAGCATTTCATCAGACAAAACAATATGAAAACAAATAATTTCCTTCTTTAATATTGCAAAGTATGTAAGTTCTTATAGCATAATAAATTAGCCACATCATCTAAACAATTTAATTATAAAACTAAGCAACAAATATGAGTCTTAATTACTTAACTGGGTCATTATGACTTTAAGTTACTTTCCTCCCAGTAAACTATAGGGATTATGGAAAAAATCTATCTCGAGATTTTGATCGATTTATATGTTTTGATGTAAAACAGTTTTTTTTATGTTATTCAGATGATATCAGTGGTGTCTTTGCCTGTGTCTGTGTATGTCGGTATGTATTAAATCTCTGAGGCACACTGCAGTCAGAATTTAGTGGATGAAATTCATATTTTACATAATAATTAGAGCTAGAATTTAAATCTGCTCTACTTTTTGTTGGCAAATTGAATATTTGTGAAGTCAGTTTTTAGACTGAAATTTGATTTTAAACAGGCATTTTGTTCCTAATCTGTTATATATACAGCGCTGAAAATGTAGCGTTATTATGACAATAATAGCGTTTTTCGAATTAATATAAAATTGTTCACTTAAAATTGTAATTAAAACATTGTAAAGACGATGCAGTTCATACAGATTACCAGATAAATATGAAGAATCACAAATAAATAGTATATAGTAACACAATACAGTGATTTCATTTTTAATTAGACTACCTCATTGAAAAGGATAGGTATGATGATTTGAGAATAGTTTTTGTAGTCCAAAACACTAAGTGAAAAAAACTTCTTTTTTTTCAAAATAACAACCAAAAATTAAAGCTTCAAAAAGTTTAATACATTTTGATAACCTCAAAAGACAAAAAGGTATAAAAACTGAAAGTTCACCTTGGATTAATGGATAACCTAATGTATTTGTCAGTTTAGTTACTTCACATTAGGTGAAGTACAATAATATTGATATAATTTATTTTGGAAATTTTTGATGAATTTAAATGTTTTGAAGCCACCAAAGTTCTTTTTTTTAATAATATCTGCGTTTATGTGGGAGGGTGTTTATCCATGTTTGGGAGACAACCTTTTGATGTATCAAGTTCATTTTTCAACAAAAATTGAATCTTATTTTTGAGGTCTTGTTCTATTATTTTTAGGTAATATTACTTAATAAGGAAGTTTCTTTTTGGCAAAAATCTGGCTTTACATATCAATTTTACTTAAACTGCTAGTAGGTACTAAAAGTTCGAAACATTGTGATTCGCATGAATTTGACAGAAGCTTGTCACTGAAAAAAGCTCAAATTTCTAACATAATATGGAAAATATTTATAAATTAAATGATAAAATTTTAGATTTTTGATTGATTTGAAATGCTCGTGACAATGATAGGCATCATACTAGTTGATAGATCATAATAAAAAGTTTCCGAAAAAAGACCTGTTTGAGGACAAAGCTGCATAATTTTTATTTAACTGGGCTTAAATAAAATTAATCATATTAATTAATCAAATTAATTATATGATTAAAAAAAGATGATTTTTTTATTATAAAGGACTAATTACAAAAAACGATTTTTTTTTTGACAAAACTCTACATAAAATCGTTATTATACGAAAAGAAGTGTAAAACTTTTTCCGTAAGGTGTAAAATGTGTAAATTTTACTGAAGAAGGCAAAAGATTTATAAAAACTGACAACTCAACTTTTACTATTACAATATTTTCTGTAATTGTTTACATTGAATTATATATTTCCTTTCAAACCCAAGTCAAAACATAATCCTTGATTTAAGGTATAGTACAAAAGATTTAAAGTTAATTAAAAAAAGTTAATATTACTTGTATATATCACAAAAATAAATAGACATATATAAGCATACAAATTACAAATATTTTATTCCAGGGTGGAGGGTGTTTGAGAAAATATTTCGGTCAATCCAACTATTGTTCACTTCAACATATCAGAAAATCAAACTTATATCCTTGGCACGTTTAAGATTGCCATAAGTTCTGAGTAATAATTCAGCATAAGAAATGTACTTTTTTATTAGAAAAAGATAGAAAAAACATCACATGGGGAAAATTGCCAGAATCAGCAATTTAAAAATAAAAAAAAAAATGGTTTATGACTAAGTATTTGAGACTTATAGTTATTACCTATGACTTCTTATATAGAAGGCGTTTTTAATGGAACGTACTTACTTTACAATAAATCAGTACTAATTCGTAGATGTATATAATTTTTAGATTGAAAAATTCAGCAGAAATAAAATTAATTCATACAACTCTGACAAAAAAAGATTTAATAAAAGGTTAGCATATACTACAAATGATACTGTCTGTAGTCACTGTTATAGCAGCTAAAATCAGGTACGTGTGATGTCGTTATTCTGATGCTTTGTTATGAATGATTGAGTAAGTATATTCTAAGTAATCATGGTTGCGATAGGAAAGGTTATTCAGATGACCTTGTCTTTCAAAAAAAAAGAATTCTTGATGATACTGTCTTTGAACTTTAAATTAATAATTTAATAATTAATACTCTTTAAATTATTATTTGATTGGTAAAGGAATTTTCGGATACAAATTTAACAAAAACTGTGTTTATGCTGTTATCAGGTGAAAGAAAGAAGGTATTAATGTCTTGCTATGAAAAAAACTAAGATATAACTCTGAAACGTATAAAAATCACTTTCGATTAAAGACCTACCCTGAATAGATATGTAACAGATATGTTGGTTAAGGCCACAAATAAACCAATCTGGTTACGATGAAGCACCATTGCAACAAATAAAATCATTATTGATTACCTATAAGTTTTATATTATCTCAAAAGAAACAAAACATCAATTAATTGTCAACGAGTTTGGCGTTATTTTTACTCACTCTAATACGGAGTGTACGCGCTGCAATGTTTTTAGATTAACATATTCAGCAATTTTAGCTTAGAAATTTAAATTATAAAAATTTAAGCAAATAGAGTACATAAAATTGTTATAACAGGCTTGATAAAAATAAATGAAAAGTTTCATTGAATTAATTAGATATGTAAAAAAATTACATATCTTAAATTTCAAAAGTCAACACCCATTATACCTATATTTTATGATGTTTTCCAAAGGATTGCATTTTTGTATACAAAAAAGAATGTTTACTAATTCCTAAGCTACTCTCCTTAGTAACTTCTTTTTAGAGTAATTTAAAGCATGGGATAGATACTCGTTCTTCATTCTTTTTGATGAAACGTCTTATATATTAAAAGAGTATTATTACAGTAAGCATTGTAACTACGAGTATTAAGTTCTTTTTGCAGAAACATAAGTAACTGCTTATTATTAAAAAATAAGAAAGGAATTTTCGATTTCTAATTAGAATGGAAGATTAACAATATCAGCTCTAAAAGTTGTGGTTAACAATTAGTAAAGTCTTTAAGTTTTTATTAAAATTCACTGTTGGCTGTTTTGGATATAGAAGAAGATTTTGACAACACGGATTAAAATCCCATGAATCATTGCTTATTTATATATGTATTAATACAAAAACTATAAAATAGATCAGTGCAATGGAATGCAAGAATTATTAGTGTAAATATAAAGTCTGCAACAACTGAAATTGCGACCGATAAAGACAATCATCAGAGAGATGTGCTATTGCAAGTACTGAGGTAATAAGTCTTAGAAAAACTACATGCTACTTTAAATAATCAAGGTAACGTAACGAAGGCATGAATACACAGATAAAACTGGCATTATAAAATGACTCCTTGATACTACTTTTGAGCTTATACACCATGTTGTAAACTTCGCAGAATGATGGCCAAAAAAAAATTCTGGTTATAAAATTTGTATTGATGAAACCTACAATTCTCGAATGGGTAAGGGAGAGTCGTCAATTATTCAGCTGGCTTTTTAAATTACAATTAGCTTTTTTCACAAGAGAAGTGAAAATATCAGGAAATGTTCTAAAATATAGAAAGAAAAAGGATCAAAAGATTTTTTTATCAACTTAAACAGTTTGAGTGTTTAGTAAGCAGAAAGAATAACTGGTTTATTAAACATAGTTGTAAAAACTTTTCCCAAGAATTCTGAATAGTTGAAAAACAACGGTAGTGACTATCATATCAAAATTTCATAAATATTTCTAAGAAAAATCTTGAAGAAAATGTAGTTTCCTTAAAGTAATTTTTAGTGCTGTTTAACTTACGGCAGATGAGATGATTCCTACAAGTACAATTTCTTTATGAAAAGTTATAATATACCTTGTTAAAATTATGATTATTGTATAATACAGCATAAGGAGAGTTACAAAAAATGAGTTTCTACTTTATTATTAAAATTAATTCAAAAAGTGATAATGCGTTTAAAAGAATGGCTAAGATCAATACTTGACTACCTTTCAAAACTAAGTTACTCTGACTGAATTAGTTCCCGGAAAATAAATTCAAGATCATAATGATTTCTGGTTAAAAAAAAACTTTGTCGTTTCTTAGAGAAACGGATATTTCTCTAAATATGACATCAATTAAGTTATTTTCTTGAACATTCATGGAAACGTTAAGAACTACCCATTATATTCTTTAATATTAATGAAGTGAAATTAAATATTAATAAAATTAAATATTTTATTTAATTATTAATAAAATCAAAAGTGAAGTTCTACGTACTGATAAGACTGGTAAATTGTGTCAGTTGAAATTGAAGTAATAGTTTCTCTGTTTTGTAAATATTTCTTAAGTACAAAGTGTCCTAACAATTGTGAGTTGATGTAAATACTATACTAAAAATCTGGAGTGGCCTACACTCTACTTTACTATAAGTAACTTAATGTCAAATTTCTTGAGTATATAAAACATAACGTCTCATTTAAGCATAACGTAAACATCTAAATGGGATATAATTATTAGCCTATCATTCCTGAGGTAGTACAGATAGTGATTGAAGGACATATCATTTTATAAGCTTATTTTTGTACATCACAAATAATTTATTATTTGCAAATAATTGAATTAGTATAACTACAGCAGTAATAACATTTTTGAAAAACCAAAGTGAACATTTCTTGAAACGATTTATTCTCCTACAAGAGAATGGCTTTCGTTCAAACAGCCAGTAGATTTCTTACTTTAGTTGACATCCTTCTACATTGGATATTAAAGTAAAATTTTTAAATTTAAAACAGGAAAATACCCTTTTTTTCTCTGAAAAACATCTTAAACTGCGAAGAAAATGTTTTAAGGTGATTTGTTAATTAAAGATGTACGATAATTACATTTATTAATCTCTAAACGAAAGATTCAGATTATGAATTATCATTTACATTTTTGGTCTTTTATAGAATTATCATACTGGGAATTTTAATTTTTAAAATAATAATAATAATTAGCTTTTTAGTATTTAATAAGATCATTTTCCTTCCCCTTTGTCAACTAACATATATACGATTTTTTTCTGAGTGAGTGTTATCATTTTCCTGCACAATATTATTCCTCTTACATCTCATATAATTCAATAAACAATTTAAACTGTTCCTTAAGAAAATCAGTTTTATCTCAGTGGATTCGCTCAAAAAATTTCTAAGTCAATGTAAACAATGTAAAAAAATACAAAAAATTTGACAAGTATAGCAGGTGATCTCTTAGTCTAGGGTAAACAAAAAGTTTTTATATCGTTATTGCTCTTTCCCGTAATTGAAACTTCATGATTTTTTTTTATAAATTGCTAATTTTTTGTTCCATTTTTGGTCAAATTTTGATTATTTTTTAATCAGCCGTTTAGCGTCAAAAAAACATTTTCTGAAAACAGTTATCGGACTGTAACGCGGCATTAGTGAATGTAATTTTGAAAAAAAATATCTCAACTCATTCTACACATAATGTTCTATTTGTAGGCATAGTTTCATTATTGTCCGTCAAACAGTATGGCTTGTATCGCTCTCACAAGGTTTGAGATTGAATTATAAGTCAAAATTTGTACATTTTATTGAAAAAAAAATATTTCCTGTTGTTTTAAAATTCTGAATATATTTTTCGTTTGTTCCATTTGTAACCTCAAATATACTGTCAAAATTTCAAAACTCTAGGGTTATCAGTTTAGGAGAAATAAATGTTTTAAAAAAAACGGTTTTTGGCAAAAAAAGTGACTTTCCCATCATGCATAATTCTTCCCAAACAATAGGGATCTTCGTCTAAATGGGGCCCATTTTTGTGTAAAATATCAACTTGATCCATCAAAGATTCTGGACCGTAGCGTGGTAACAAGCAATGCTAACACACTCACCCACCCACCCACCCACCCACACACACACAGACATCATCGTAAAAACGTCATAAAACGACTTCTGGACCTCAAAACATGTAATTCCGTCAAAATCTCGAGATCGAATTTTTTCACGATCACTATACTTTACTTATAGTAAAGTAATAAAAACTGAGATGCTATATTGCAAAAACTAGTAGATTACAGTCATTTGAATTTAACAAATTGTGTAAATATTCTCTCATAGTAAAGAAACATACATTTCTTGCTTAGATGTTTACAAGAGACAGTATTTATTTATTTGTTTCTACTACTTTATAATTTGACAATTAGAAGTTTGTACTTATCATTTAAATACTCGGGTAAAAGGAATCCTGCGGACAAACATTATTGAGACCAAGTACCATGCTTTTGCTTCGTCGTATTAACATAATGTCAGGCAAGGTTCTGTAGTACTCTTCTTTTTAACCTATCCCTATATAAGGGGAGTATCTATGTAGATAGAGTTTGTGCAGGTAGGTTTCGGTGAGTTGGTGACAACCAAAATAATTTTCCGTCATCATTTCTTAAATTACGATAAATGAGCCCTTGATGTGGATTCATGATTTTGTTAAAAACATAAAATAGTAGGCATGAATAGTAGAATAGTAGGCACCTTAGCAGGTTGAAACTAGCTCCTAGTCCATCATGCCCATGTAACGCGGAGACACCCCAATCTCCTAGACACTTGGTGTACGATTGCTGTTTGAGGGAACCACAAAGACTGGCTCTCATACGTAAGGTTTTGGTATGTGGAGAGGAGTGGCCCGTTAGGCCTTCCTCATTAATTAAAAAAGTTTATTATAAGGAATTTGTAAATTTTTTGTACAGCATAGATATTTAAGAAAAAGATAATTGTTGAATTATGAATGAATGTAAAATAAGTTAAAATAAGTATTTTGTAGTGTTAATGAAAGTAATGCGTACTCATATGTTAATGTCATGTTAATGAAGTATTTCGTACAATTGACGATGATGCATGTAATACACAGTGGAACATGCTGAAATAAAATACAAAATAAAAAAAAAAGTAGGCATGAGAAGTTCCTAAGAATTGTTTATTGAACAGATCGTAAATTGGGTGGTTTGGCGGAACCATAAAGTTTTATAAATTGAGGATGTCGCAAGAACTTTCACTCGACGCACTTTTTTAACAGTTATTGTGGTGAAGAATTAAATAGAAATACTGACAATAAACAATATTTTATGTTAGTTCTGATACAATATCCTTCTCATAAATGATATTTTTAAGGTGTCACTCGTGTCCTTGAGAAGGCATTGAATTCTCTACAAGTAATCCCACTCTTACACTAGGTCACAAAGGATATGTACAAAATAATATCACTCTACAATTAAACCTATTTGAACAATAGGTCACACAAAATATTATAACTCTACAAGGAATCCCACTCGAAGATTAGGTCACACCGCATATTATCTTTCTACAAGCAATCCGACTTGAAGATTAGGTAACACAGAATTATTAATACATAATACTATTTCTCTACAAGTAATCCCTTTCGAACAGTAGGTCACACAGACTTATTCAGAATATTATCTCTCTAAAATTAATCCCTCTCAAACACTAAGTCACACAAAATGTCACTCTATAATTAATCTCACTTGAACACTAGATAACACAGAATTGTTTAAAATATGACCTCTCTAAAAGTAATCCCATTTAAAAACTAGGTCACGATGAATACTATTACTCTACAAGTAATCCAACTCACAGATTAGGTCACACAGAATATTATCATTCTGTAAGTAATCCCACATGAACAGTAGGTCACGAAGAATATTATTACTCTACAAGTAATCCCACTCGAATATTAGGTCACACAGAATATTATCTTTCTTCAAGTAATCCCACTTGAACACCAGGTCACGAAGTATTACTCTTCGTAATCCCACTCGAATATTAGGTCACACAGAATATCATCATTCTACAAGTAATCCCACTAGGCGATCCAAAATATGTACAAAATACTACCACTCTATAATTAATGCTATTCAAACAGTAGGTCACGAAGGATATTATTACTCTACAAGTAATACCAGTCAAACACTAGGTCACACAGAATATGATCTCTCTACCTTTAATCCAACTCTAACACATTATATAAAGAATTTTTTATCTTAAGCTCAGCAAAAAAAAAATAAGCATAATTGAAAGGGTAAAAAAATGGTCCAAGGATTTAATACTTAGACTATTATTGGTCAGAAATAAAATGAAATTAAGTATTTAATTAAATGATAAATGACCAATTAGAATTGTTGGAGCAATATTCCTACTTCAGTATTTGTTGAACAGAAATCGAACACTTTGATTAAAGTGAAACCAACAATCTATAAATTGAGCTTTGGCTTGATTGAAAACTGTGAGGATTGTTACCGTTTCCACTGCCCTTTATTTATTAGATATCGATATTCCCTGAGTATTTTCTTATAACTCTCTCTCTCACGACGGCTACAATACTAAGATACCTCATTTCTTTTTAGCAAGCATATTATCGAGTTTATGGCTTTCTTATACATTTACAGAACACAATAAAATAAAACAGAAATCATTATGAACCCTTTAAATCTATTCATTTTCTCAATAAGTAAGTAAGGACATTTCATAAAAATTTAATATAATGCGTAATAGATTTTTGACAGATATTTGGTTAAATGAAACGTTTAAATCAGACATGTTGGTTTTAATGAAAATGACAACCGTACTTCTACTAAACAAAAAGAACTATAAAATTATATTCCAATAAAAATATATATATATATATAAATATATATATATATATATATATACTTTAACACAGAGAAAAGAACACAGAAAGACACTACAGAACTCAGTTCGATATTTCGACATCCGTCGTCATCGGGAAGAAGTGCGAAGTACTCGCGTTGAGAAGCAAACTGCTACTCAATCAGAGAAGCAAACTCTGAGTAGCAGTTTGCTTCTCAACGCGAATACTTGGCACTTCTTCCCGATGACGACGGATGTCGAAATTCGAACTGCGTTCTGTAGTGTCTTTCTGTGTTCTTTTCTCTGTGTTAAAGTGTTTATTGTCCACACGGACCTTTCATTTTATTCGAAGTTTTATATATATATATATATATAAAGATTTCACATAAACACGTGAAATAACAATCAATGATCAAACCACAATAAGAAATGGGAAAACAAGACTAAGATCTTTCAACCGTAACAAGCGGTCTTCGTCAGTCCAGTTGAGTTTTTGACCCTGACGAGACCGCTTGTTACGGTTGAAAGATCTTAGTCTTGTTTTCCCATTTCTTATTGTGGTTTGATCATATATATATATATATATATAAAAATGTCATATTACTATTATAATGTCAGAATAATATAGTATTTATATTATCATGAATATGTCATGAAAATTTGCATAGTAATATAAACAAAAGTAAGTATACATGAATAAATAACAGAATAAAATCATTTCAGGTAAAATAAAAAAATATAAGGATTAAAAATGTGAACGAAATGATAAATTTAAATAATTATGTTTCTATATTCTTATATTGAGTGAATTTATATGAATGTTATTAAAAATCATCCTAACCATTTCTAGTGATTTCTTTGAATTGGTAAGACAATCGTAGTTTCTCATTACTTCAAACTAAATATATTTGATTCTGCAAGCTTATAACTGAAAGAGACTAAAGTTCTATGATCAGATGAAAATCAAGTTTTTTACCCTTTGTACCATATTTTGTAAAATAACATCAAACGTGGAGTTCTACATCTAAGTTATGACAATGTTATTCTGTCAGAGTATTTTCTGGTCTATAATAACCTAGACTAAAATATAGGTTAGATTAGGTTGCAGTGGTAGTCTCACAAGGGATCACACGTAGGCCGAGCATTGGCCCTTTGTGATACCACATAATGAAGATTGATTCTACAGTAGGAATCTTAGTCTTAAATTTTGCCTAAGGAATCTTTAACTTGTACCTAACACCGTACAGGCTTGGGACCGACGGTTTAACATCCTTCTCCGAGAAACAACGTGCTCAGATTTATTCACCTCCCGCAAGAATAATTCGAGGGCCAGGTGGGGATCGAACCGCGGCGATCGAGTACGTTAACCACTGAGCTAACCTGGCCCCCTAAACTAAATATAACGTTGCTTCACTTTTCCAAAGGTACGTTTATTCTGTTTAATCCAGAATTTTACTTAACTTAAGATTTGATAGACAATTATGAATATCTATTGAGCATGGGTTTGATTTGAAAACTCTGAGGATTGTTACCGTTACAACTGCCTGTGTAATATTCATCTTATGATTAGGCATGCATAGCGTGCGCATAACATTATTAATGCACTTGATAAAATTATTTGAGTGGACTCAAAACTTTTAAATCAGTGAAAGTTATATCTTAAAACCATCCATAATTTACCTACGTAAACTTACGTAGTCACTTTATTTATATACGTATGAATCTAAATGGGTAAACTATATTGTTTATTAAAATATTTTATAAATAAAATATCATTTCTGCCTATTTTAGTATTCTATTTCTATCCATTCTTAAATGACTAAAATATTCATTACATAATATATAATATTTTCATAAACTTCGAGCATACCTCGTAAATTTTTGATAGAGTCGTCTCAGTAGTTTCTGAGAGGCAGCATCATGGAATATGACTAATCATATTTAGTAAATCCAGGGATATACGATCGTAAATCCGTATACGTAAATACGTATCGTAAATACCCACTCTATATATGTATAGTTCACTAACCTCATTAGTATAGTTTACTAACTTAGTGGTACATTCATTACTATAGTTATTCAAATGACAAAGTATTCATCCTAGTCATGATAAGGCCTGACTTTTGCTGGACGTTCGTTGGTTCAACATCAACCTGTGTCAGTAAATGTTGAGGTCGATTACTATGTAAAGCCTATCAATTCTCTCTTATATTATATTGACCGTGTAATATACAGAATAAGTAGCTCCACAGAGTACCCAAAGTTAGACTGACACAAAACTAGAATGAAAAAGTAAATTCAAATTCCTTTGTACATCAAAAAAGTTCAGAAAATCACCCTATATGGTAAATCAAATGTCAAACCAAAATAGCTAGAGGATTTGTGGACGAATTATTGATTCACAAATCTTGACTAATAAATCATAAATTTAGTCAGTCTTACTTAAATGGAATAATAATTGCCAAGACTAGGGAACCAGTACATATATAATTATATAAATAACAATTGTTGAAATATTCAAAAAAATAAATCTCATTTATAATATATGCTAGGGAGATATATAGTACCCTTAAAATAAGAATTTCTTGATAACAGACGATATATTTAATTTGAAGGTGCTTTTAATAATTGACTTTGTTTAAGTCTTATTTTTGAAATAAGTTTCTAGTAAATATTATTCTATTCAAAAGTCATTTGCAGTTCAATAAGTTTTCTTGTAGTAAATATCATTCTATTCAAAAGTCACTTGCAGTTCAATAGTTTTTCTTCTAGTAAATATCATTCTATTCAAAAGTTACTCGCAGTTCAATAGGTTTTTTTCTAGTAAATATCATTTTAGCTTCCTTTGATATTGACTTTTTATTAATTGACGCTCCGGTTTTAAAATCAATACATGCTAATTATAGCTGGGTTCAATGAAATGGTAACATACTACCAAGAGACATCCACAGAACAATTCAATATCAATGTATTTTTAGATGGATAGAATTGGTTGAGTTTTATAAATAACTTCTTTTTTCTATCTTATGGAACTATAAGCTTGAAAACAATATATTGGTGATAAGAGAACACCTCAAATAGCATTTATACTAAATATATACCAAGGACATTGTCATCATATTAGTAACATAAATGTAATTGCTTTAAACATTTCTAGAAGAATCATGTTTGAATTTAATATAGAAAGAGTTATAAGAAAAATGTTTGTTAATTCATAAGAAAACTCATTCTTAAAACTCATTCAACCCATAAGAATGGGTTGAAATATGTAATAATATCTTTAAAAATCAAATAAAACAGCATTATCTTTGAGGTTTAGGTACGAAGCCAATTACATAAAACTTTTTTGACACTATCATTCAGAGAATGTATAGATTCACATGGAAAAGTAGTGCAGCCCATATTAACAGTAGTTAGCATTAAATTTTATTCTAAATTGAATGATTTTTTTTTTAGTCAGTTCTCACTATTTCCATTTCCAGTTTTCGTAAATAGCTTCCT
The DNA here is from genome assembly GCA_026182355.1 of Hermatobates lingyangjiaoensis. Taxonomy (NCBI): domain Eukaryota; kingdom Metazoa; phylum Arthropoda; class Insecta; order Hemiptera; family Hermatobatidae; genus Hermatobates; species Hermatobates lingyangjiaoensis. The sequence goes on along the minus strand of JAPFBL010000110.1, from coordinate 1,569,519 downwards.
TTCCTACTATATTTAGAACTAGATTGGAGCATATATTTCTGGTTACTAACTGTTTTCCTTTATTCTAGACAAGATTCCAGATAGTTATACTTACTTTCCTCTATATTGCTCCATTTGTAGTTTTATATATTGTGTCAGCTGTCTCTTCTGTTTGTTAAATTATTGTTTCAATTCCGCTTTGATTTTCTCTATCTTCCATAATAATATTTGCATTTAAACTATTGTCAACATTTACTTTGACTCTGTTTAAGTCTTACTCTTGAAATAAGTTTTTAGTAAATATCATTCTATTCAAAAGTCATTTGCAGTTCAATAGGTTTTCTTCTGTTTTTGCATGTCTGTTTAGATTACCGGTTAAGATTTGGAAGGTGATTGTTTCTGAATGACTGCAAATAAATATTGAAAAAAAAAATGGCTCGCGTTGGTATTCATTTATGCTCTGGTAATAAGATATTACAAATGCAATAAATTCTAACAAGTCACGATATCTAATCTGTGATTTTATTAAAGTACGTTGAATTATATTTGGTTCGCATCATGAAATTAAATAGCTGTGATCAGCATTCGTTCGTTTTAAGGATCAAGGTTTCAATTCTGTCCTTAAAGTAGAAAACATCAATATTGTAGAGGATATAGAAATTCTCTTTTAGATTTCTAAATTAAATCTAAAATTTTTTTATTTTTCTGGGAGTTTCATGATGGTGATTCTGTTGGTCAAGCTTTTGCTCTTTATAACAACTTCAGCAGATTAAATACTTTTGCCCTAATGAATAATCTCCATATTCTTGTAATCCACATCCTCCTAAATAATTTATTTTTTCCGTTGATTATTACTGCTTCGTCTTTCGGAGATCTATAATGACAACCTTGCATTTGACAAGGGAGAAGCCAATAGCAGTCCTAGAGGTGCTACTATTCTACTACAATAGTTCTACTAGTGTTCTAATGGACTGTGATGTCCATAAGGAGTTGTCAAATCCTCCTTCTACATCCCACTTTAATCACTTCCTTCTACTTTTCGTATTGATCTGTACTGAAAATAGCTAGGCCCAGGGTAAGACTCTCTCTCAGGATGGCATTGTCATACATATTCCTTAACATCTGCGATGTCCACTGTTTTATTTAATTTCTAAAATACACAAAGAGTTCCAAACATCTGACTCCTGTCACCCAAGTAAGCCCACAGTCTCTAGTTATGGCTGTATATCTTATAGATTATGGATTGATATTAGTTAATCCCTACATCAATTAGTTTGCAAACAACCAAATTTTTCTAAGGATACTTTTAATTTCCTTGAAATCCAAAAAAATTCTTTAGTTAACGTTTACTGACTACCAGAACCTCGAAGTTTCTACCTTTGTAGCAATATCAGAGCAAGTCTAAGCCCGTATAGACCCTTAAAATTCTATATAAACCACGTAGAAATCCCTTGGTTTATGGTTAATGATAATAAATTTAGACAGGAAATTGGAGTTTTTTAAATCAGAATGGTATGTCAGTTAGCATCAGGGGAATGTGAGGAATGTACAAAATTTACCTGGTTGCTACCTCTATAAGAATGTTGCCTGCAATAATGTTTTCGATTATAATTTTTCCCTAGTGCACTTATATAAAAAATTGAGGTTACATAATAAACTAGTTAGAAAACTAGCATTTATTTTTAAGCAATGTCCTAAAAATACCTGAAGAATTAAGTGAACTGATAAAATATTATTGGTGATTAATTAGATTCTCCTGAGTTATAGTCATATTTGTTGAGCTATAGAACTTTTAGCCCTCAGGTATAAATACATAGGGTATAAATAATTTATAATATAAATTATAAATACATAGTCTCAATGTACAGTTGTAAGCATAGAGCACAATTTAAAATACTTAATCTTACCATAGAATTATATGCACTTAATCACATGTATGTTATTATCATACGTGGACAATTTTCTCAAGGTATACATCTGTAGACAGTATCTATCTTTTCTCTTGACAAACATCAATAAGCACAGTAAAGATTAATTCTTTACTGTAATAGTGTCAATGCAATTCTCCAACACTTTTTAAGTGTTCATTTAAACAATCTGTCTTTAGTATTAACTAAAGCCACTGAAACTTCATAACTTTCTAGAATAATATATTATATTTTTTTGTATCATAAGTAACAATTGATCTGCATTAATTATTACTTGAAATATGCCTGATACAGAATTGTTGTCTAAGTTATACTTTTGAAGACTTTAATGCAGCAATTACCACATTTTAAGGTTTTTTTAAGCTTTCAAATTAAATATTCATGCACATCAGGAACAAAATGTTGCTAAAAATATGCAATATCGAGTATATATCCAAACTTATACAAAATTTGGTTGATGCAGACTACACATTTTGCTTGGAAAATATGATGAAAACACGGCTACATGAATATGCCTTAACTGCTTTACCTATTTCGAAGATTAATATAATATTTTGTATGATTTTTATCCTCATATAATATAAAAAATATTACATCTTACGATGTTATATGAAAGAATATTATTTAATTAATTAACAGTTTAATTAACAAAAATTTGAACTTCATTTCACGCAGAAACACTCACTACCAATAATGTGCTAAATGGGAAAGGTTCATCTGAAGATTTTTATGGTTTGAACAACATGAATCCACTTTTTTATTTTTTTTGATTATGGACTTGAAATTTGTAGGAAGTACTGAATTCGAGAGGAATCTGTGTATTTCTTATGACCAATATGAAAACGCATTCTTTTAATCTAACTGAGTATTTTTTTTTTGTTAATCTTGTCTAGTTCTGTTCATTGTAATCCATTTAATGAAACCAGTCACAAACTGAACTAACAAATTCAAAAATTTCACAATACTAACACTCTTATTATATGCCTCTCAGAATGATAGGTAACTATGTTGAATTCTAGATTGATTTGTTACTAATTCATTTCTATGTTTTTTACTTTACTATAAGTAAAGTATAGTGATCGTGAAAAAATTCGATCTCGAGATTTTGACGGAATTACATGTTTTGAGGTCCCAGAAGTCGTTTTATGAGGTTTTTACGATGATGTCTGTGTGTGTGTGGGGGGTGGGTGGGTGGGTGGGTGGTGGGTGAGTGTGTTAGCATTGCTTGTTACCACGCTACGGTCCAGAATCTTTGATGGATCAAGTTGATATTTTACACAAAAATGGGCCCCATAAAGACGAAGATCCCTATTGTTTGGAAAGAATTATGCATGATGGGAAAGTCACTTTTTTTGCCAAAAACAGTTTTTTTTTAAAACATTTATTTCTCCTAAACTGATAACCCTAGAGTTTTGACATTTTGACATTATCTTTGAGGTTTCAAATGCAACAAACGAAAAATATATTCAGAATTTTAAAACAACAGGAAATATTTTTTTTCAATAAAATGTAAAAATTTTGACTTATAATTTAATCTCAAACCTTGTGAGAGCGATACAAGTCATACTGTTTGATGGATCAAAATGAAACTATGCCTAAAAATAGAACATTATGTGGAGAATGAGTTGAGATATTTTTTTCTAAAATTACATTCGCTAAAGGGGTGTTACAGTACGATTTGTGTTTTCAGAAAATGTTTTTTTGACGCCAAACGGCTCGTTAAAAAATAATGAAAATTTGACCAAAAATGAAACCAAAAATTAGCAATTCATGAAAAAAAAATCATGAAGTTTCAGTAACGGTAAAGAGCAATAACGATATAAAAACTCTTTGTTTATCTTAGACTAAGAGATCACCTGCTATACTTGTCGAATTTTTTGTATTTTTTTTCATTGTTTACATTGACTTAGAAATTTTTTGAGCAAATCCACTGAGATAAAATTGATGTTTCTAATGGAAAAATGAATATATATTATTGACTTATATGAGATGTAAGAGGAATAATATTGTGCAGGGAAATGATAACACTCATTAAAAAAAATTCGTATATATGTAATCTGACAAAGGGGAAGGAAAATGATCTTATTAAATACTAAGAAGCCATAAAATTCCCAGTATAATAATTCTGTTAAAAACCAAAAATGTAAAAGATAATTCAAAATTGAAATCTTTCGTTTAGAGATTAATAACTGTAATTATCATACATCTTTAATTAAGAAATCACCTTAAAACAACATTTTCTTCGCTGTTTAAGATGTTTTTCAGAGAAAAAAAGGGTATTTTACTGTTTCAAATTTGAAAATTTTACTTTAATATTCAATGTAGAAGGATGTCAAGTAAACGATGTAAGAAATTTACTGGCTATTTGAACAATAGCCATGTTCTCTTGTAGGATAATATTTCGTTTCAAGAAATGTTCACATTGGTTTTTCAAAAATGATATTACTGCTGTAGTTATACTAATGAAATTATTTGCAAATAATAAATTATTTGTGATGTACAAAAATAAGCTTATAAATTTATATGTCCTTCAATCACTATCTCTACTACCTCACAAATGCAATGCTAATAATTATATCCCATTTAGATATTTATGTTATGCTTAAATGATACGTTATGTGTTATATACTCAAGAAATTTGACATTGAGTTACTTATAGTAAAGTAGAGTGTAGGCCACTCCAGATTTTTTTAATAACGCATAATGTGAAGTATTTATTACAAATTGTTTTTCAACCATTACTATTGTATTAAAAGTGATCCTTCGCATTAAAGGACCGTCATAAATTGTAATTATATTTTAATTAGTCAATGATTTAAAGTTAGTTTAGGTATTTAGATATTTGTAACATATATTCATCACATTTAGTACCTTTCGACAGCAATTTGTTTTCCAATTCACAATAGTTTAAACATTACTTGAAAAAAATTTAACAAACTAACTGCAGTTCTACAAAAACAAAACTATAAATATTTTATCAAATATATTTTTTATTTGATAAAATTTTAAAATATTATTAAACCTATGTTTATTTCAAAAAATAACAATTTAATTTTAGGTAAAATTACAGAATAAAATTTATACCACTAATCAAATTTTCTAACAGTAGTTTAATTTACATTAAACTAAAGGTCAATTTTATTGACATTAAAACTAATAAATCTGTATTATTAGCCAAAAAAAACAAATTGCCAAGAAGTTGTATGGCATAAAATGATACTTATTGCAGTACTTCAGAAGTCCTTGCTCTGTAGGAATGCGCACCACATTGGAACAAAATGGGAGATACTAGTCGTACATTCAGCAGAGTTAACGAGACTGCCTAACCACTTTTAATCATTCTAATTAAAACATACAACTCACACTTGTCTAGCAGCTGAATACCAGCAATAATCTTCTGAGCAAAAGTGAAGCAATGAAAACAAAACTCTCATAGGCGGATCGAAAAACTACTACGGCTGTTCTGTATCATTCATGCAAACAGAAGCTTTTATAATAAAGTTTGAGAGGTTGACAGAACTTCAAAAACCCTTGGCTATCTCAAGAGGATCCATATTCACCATATATATATATTAAAAGGTCTATCCAATCTAGTTCTCCACGACACTTTTTAATATACGAGTATAATTAAAAAATTAATTATATATTAATATGATTAATATTTAATTATATTAATTATATAATTATATAGGTCATCTGCATGACACAGAAGAAAAAACTTCTTAACTTTAGGAAACATGTTATAATTATAACAAATATTCATGGGTTAATTTAAAAAAAAAAAAAGAATATGTAGGGGTGTGTTTGTGCAACTATCTGTGAGTGTGGGTATAATACTGGGTGTTTATCAAAATTTTATTGGAAGGGATACACAGTCCACCGTTTGGAGAATAAAATTAATACAAATTTAAAATATCATTTGCAACCAAAACATGTTTTGCATATATTTTGAAGATATTAATTATGAGAGTTTTTTGTATGTTTGAACTACTTATTTTACGATATTGAAATGTTTCTATAGAATTTAAACCGAATTAATATTAGTCTTCACTAATAAGAAAGAAAAATATAAAACATCATGAAACAATAAATTTAGCCATCCCTGTTAATAGTTATTGAATTCAAAGATTATGAAAACGTTAGTAGTCAGATGGAAAAAAAAATCATAAGGAAATGGAGCAAAAAATATATCAGAGAAACTGAATCAACTTATTTTTCCTTGATAAAATTATTTATTAGGTTCTGTTTCAACTTATTTTTATACTATTCCCTATAAAACGTTAAAATTTCTTACTATTATCTAATTATAGTTGCTTTTATATGATAAAAATTACAAGAATTTTGGACCACTGAAAGGGCCAATATGACCTTAAAACTGTAAGGCCTAATTTAGGCGTTAGGTCAGAAGATTTGAAAAAATAGCACGCTTTTAACCTAAATTACATTGTATGACATTTTTGAAAGGTTTCTGTACAGTTGATTTAAATGTAAATAATTTAATATAGGTTTTATGATTGTTTATAGAAATACTATAAGAATTATAAGTTCCAGTGTAACATTCTTGGTTATATTTTTCCTTGATCAGGGACTTAACAAGCTTTTTTATTGCGTAATCCAAATTTTGCTAAATAATTGATAAACGATTATAATTATCATTAAGTTATATGTTTATATGATGTTAATAAAAATTTGTTGTATACATGGCATGATAAATATGTAGAGTGTAAATTATAATTTTTGAACTATTACGATTAAAGGAAGCCTTCTTTTGCTCCCTTGTATACAATGTATTGTGATTTCCTCCCAAAGGAGAGAGACAATCAGAGTTCTTGGTAATCACACATTTTCCTGAGCAACTGACACCATAATCGCTGAACCATATTGTGGCTCATTTTGATGCCGACAGTGTAGATGGAACAAGCATCAGGAGAGAGACTTTGTTGTACAATAGAGCTGGTAATGCTGAGCTGTTTTGAAGGGTATAGTTTATTAGCAGCGCTAATAGAAACGTCCCAGCTATCACGAAATAATTTCTCATATATCTGATAACTGCGTGTATCCAAATATAAAGTAGCCATTTCTTGCAGCATGTGAACTATAGCCGTAGTGTTGGCTAGTTTATACCAAGTATCACAGGATACACTTCTTGCAAGATTTCTGTAATTTTTAAAGCAATACAGCACTATAACCTTCTGAATTGTGGCATATTTCCTTTTGTTTAATCATTTGATCCTCACCAGGCTGCATAAGTAATCAGGTATGACTCCACCTTCACATAACTTTCAAAGCACTGCTACTTAGTCTCCATCTCAATTTACTTATTCTTGCTAAGCTGTTTGTAATATAAAGGACTTTACTGGTTATGTAATCGGTATGTTTTGTCCAGGTAAACCTACGATTCAGGATGTCTCCTCAAAACTGGAGCTTCTTGACAATGTCAAAAGTTTCCCCATTTATCAATAAGTTAACTGGCTCTTGGATTCTCTTTCGTGAGAAAATTAATGCTCTGCTTTTATAACTGTTAAATTTGATTTTGTTTGTCAAAGCCAAGGAGTGTGTCATTGATAATATACGATTTCTATTGACCTATGACTTCCATCGCTGCTTTCTCTAAAAATAATTATTATGTAATTTGCAAACGCTATGGTATATTATTTACGTTTTGAAGTGATTCGTATATGATGTTCCAAAAGCCAGGTCCAGAACTGAAAAGTTTCAAATAACTTTTTTAAATATTTTTGCTTTCAACTGAGTTTCCTATTTCAAGAGTGGCACAACTTTCAGATAAGTAACTTTTAGTAAGGTCATATATTTTTTTGGCAGTTTCAGCATCTTAACTGATATAATATTATGAACCATCAAGTTGAGAAAACTTATTTGTATATGCTTAAGAATTGAATCCTTAAAATTTGTACCCTTTTGGTACTGACACATAATTTGTACAATAAAAAATATTTCAAACTACTTTACTCTTCATATTCACTAAAGGCTGATGTAGGTTAGGTTAGGTTAGGTTGCAGTGGCAGTCCTACAAGGGAACACACGTAGGCCAAGCATTGGCCCTTTGTGATACCACACAATGAAGATTGATTCTACAGTGGGAGTCCTAAATTTTGCCTAACTCAAATGTATTTAGAGTAGGGATCATTCTCGAGTACCTGATATCGTACAGGCTCGGGACCGACGGTTTAACGTCCTTCTCCGAGGGACGACGTGCTCAGATTTATTCACCTCCCGCGTAAATAAATCGAGGTCCAGGTGAGGATTGAACCCCGGTCCTATCAGTTCAGAGGTGAGCACGTAACCACTGAGCTAGCCTGGCCCCAAAGGCTGATGTAAAATAGGTTGTTGATTTTCAACAACCAGGATTCTGTTTTGTTTTTTGACTTCTAAATTGTCTTGACTTTAAGCGAGTTTTCTCCGTGTCCTATGGTAAGTATTGTTCTTTAGAAATTTCTACTGCATTAAGCATAATTAATTCAGCCGGTATGTTAAACATAAACAAGTCAGGGTTTCGTTTAGTAACCACATCTGCAGTCATAACATCCTTACATTTCGGAGTTTATTTCAAAACATATTTTTTTCAATTTCTTCTTTTGTTTCTGTTTTAATCATTACGGAATTTTAGCCAACTTTTTTACATGCGTGTATTCTAACTTTAAGCTTAATAGATTCCATAAGCGGCCTACCTTTGTCCTTTATTTCATTAGAGTTATTATTTTCATTAGACTCCATTATGATTTTAAATTAGTTCTCATTGTTTTACTTACACTGTCTTTAGCCACTTGGGTGTACTCTGACATTCTTACTTGGGGTTGTATTATTTTGTTGATAGCCACATGTAGCTGTTTTCTGATTCTCATTCCAAGTTATAGTAAATTATTTTCCATATTTATATATTATTTTCTATTTCTCCTGCAACATTCTTCATTTACATTACCAAATTATTTTTTCCATAGATTTTGTACTATTTAGACATGTGTTGTTCAATGAGTCAATTGCGCTACATAGCGCAAGGTGCATTTTGATAGTTTAGTCATAACAATAACCGCCAATAAGGGTGATCAGCCAGCATACAGATAGGGGTGGATGAGGGATGTCAAGTTCCAGAGTTTATGACTCCTATAAAACTCTCATCCTCACCTAAAAGCAACAGCAATATACTCAAACACAACCGTCACGTTTGCCTAAAGCCGACAGAAATACACCCAATTACAGGGTATGATAGAGCGCCAACCAGGAACAAGGGACACCGAAGGTACAAGACAAACCCACAGTTGCACCACTGAGTAGCAGAAACTGTTCGATTCACGCCTCAAACCAAACTCAAGGAAGTATTACATGCCACAATGTTTCTTTTCAATAGACTGCATTGGTTATGAAGATGGAGTATACATATTTAATTCATTTCAAGGCCTTAGTTTATTATTGTTTGGAGCATACATCTTCAAGGGTATTTATCGAACAATGTAACAAACACTCTACAAGACTGCAGAATTTGATAAACCTAAACACAATGATACAATCATATTCTTTTTTATTCTACGTCTATTAGTAAACAATATGACAGTATCATTCAAACAGCCTGATATGATTATGTTTTTTTCGTAAAAGATAAAGTCGCAGGATAAAAACTCCCAGCAATCAGCGATAAAAATGTCACAGGGATATACTTAATCGTGCAGCACAACTAATTACATTAGTGCTAACTAATATTAAACGTTAGAAAAGAGAGGTTTTTCAACCTTATATAAAAATTGTTCAAATTTTGAACCACTTTCTAGCTTATAATAAAAAAAATTGCCTGTAAAGTATGATTGCTAAGTATACTAAGATTGTTAAGTATGAATCATTTCTTAATTGAAAATATTGAGAGAGATAATATGAATCTAAAAGAGCAACCTTTTATGTTCACCTGAAGTTACTTGTTTAATTTTAGTATATGAATGGAAGAGTTTTTTGTTGCATTAACAAAATGAAACTATTACAACAATATTTGGTAATAAGTGTATTGATAAATTAAATATTTTTTAGCTTAAAATTTTCACTACTTGATGAACTACTATACATGTAAATTGTCAAGTTAATTTCTCTAACTAACTAAGCATATTTTGAGTACGATTAAAATATCTGGAGGAACTAATACAACTAATTTTGTGATTTCTCCCTTTATACCTATAATATTTATATAGTATAGTATTTTTACATTAGTTTGATAGCCCTGATTACTTGTAATTTTTGTTATTGTCTCTATTTTATCTGACAGTCTTGCCTGAATGATACAATTTAAGTAGTGAATAATTCAATGGACTATGCTAACATATGGGAGAATAAGGTGGGATGAGGTAGTATGGAAAAATATGTCTGTGTGTTTTGCATATGAAGGGATTTATTTCATATTTCCCAATCCAAAAAATAGGATGAAGTAACTAATTGCACACATTCTGATGTATTGAATAGTGCATTTGGATAATAGTATTTCAGTTGTTAATGTTTCAAAAAACTTAACAATATTTCACTTAAATAATAGAATGAATGTTACATAAATATTAATATATAATATATTATATATATTTAATATTATATATAAAATTAAAAAATAATTTTTAAATAAATTTCAAAACCACAGGAACGATAACTCCTCTTTTCACAATCTTTCGGATGCAAAAAGACGAAAGTCCCCAGGAAAAGGGGTTCTTTTATTTAATTTTTTTTTTTATTATTATATAAATTTTAAGTATAAAAAATTATTTTTTTTACCACCGATGGAATTTTCGAAAAACCAGAATGGATTGTTTCCATTATGTTAAAAATATAAAAATATATTGGTTAAATAAAATAATTTTTTAAAAAATTAAAACCAAATTAAAAAACCAAGTTTAAAATTTTAAAAATGGGAACCGGGTTCCATCCAACATACTTTCAAATAAAAAGAAATAAAAAGAATGTAACAGAGAGGTAGAAAAAAACTCACATGTATATTTCGATGAACGACGTCATCAGGAGGTAAAGAGTCCTGCAGGAAAACAGGATGGCGAATCTGTAAATACAGAGTTATTATTATTTAAATAAAAAAAAATCTAGAGTGGTCTACTGTTAACTTTACGATAAGTAAATATATTAACAAACTCGTTGAACACAAATAGGGTTTTAGTTTTATTTTATTGTAACTATCGTGTAGACATAATATCAAAAATCTCTGGTAAATATTACTAAAGTCATAAATGTGCGGTTTAATTATTTCGTTTGTTTCAATGTGGGTATGTCCATGATATAGGTGATAAGAAACAGGAAGTTTTTTATTTGGAAGTATTTAACATATTATAATTAATCTGATAAACGAGTCTTCTATCTAATCTAACTCACCCGACCGCATTGAGACGTTTCTGGGATTCTTTGCCGACGACACTGCAGTGGGCCTAAGGGGCTATTGTGGGTTTGCAACCAAAAACTACAAAATTTCCTTGATGGGGCCCTACACTGGTTCACAACCTGGAAACTAACTCTAAACCCGGCAAAGAGTGCCCCATCCGTTTCTGTAAAGGTACACCTCCTCTTCCACCTCCTGTCTTCATTGGAGATCGAGCCATCCATATGAAACACAGGTCAAATATCTGGGTTATTTAGACTCCAGATTGACATTCAGGCAACATCTCCGAGCAAATCTAAGCTGGGGTGTTCTTAATGTGCAATCTTTATTCCATTCTCAAGTCAAGTATATCCACAGACAGTGAAGGACCTTGTCTATAAGGCGGTCATTCGTTCGACTATGACATATGGATGCTCAGTTGGTTTGGAGCGGCGCCCACGAACAAGAACTGCATCCAAGTTGTACAGAATAAATGTGCCCGCCTTATAGTAGAGCGCCATGGTATGCTAGAAATTTGGATATTCAGCATGATTTGAGTTGGGAATCAATTGATTGCTACATTAGTCGACATGCTAACAATGAAGACAAAAAACTGTCCACCCATCCAAATCTCCTTGTTCGGGACCTGAATCCAACAAATAACCCTTCCCAATCCCATGACTCCTAATAGCTCCCTTCCTGAACTAAATATGACGACCTGATGACTTATAAATAATATAGTACCTCATATAATGCTAAACTGCAAGACCATACGACCACGAATACGACTCCTTTCCCTGACAGACTAACGCCCCCAGTATTGACAATGCCTACTGACCAAAACAAAAAAAAAAAAAGCAGGATGATAATTTAGCAGTAGTAGGCCTCTGGTCCGGAACTGCTAATTACGACGTGCACTGTCGTGCATGGAACTCTTCGTTGGTCGTTGGTCGTTGGAGTCTTATCGGACTCGTACACATGATGCTATATCTTTACTATTGTACTTCATTCTAGTGTTTCTAAAATTTACGTTAGATATTAAGTTCTTCAGTAAGCTTTATAATTTCCTTATGAAGTATCTCATACACTTATTGGTTTTGGGAAAAATTTGTTGAAAATTATAATCCTTTATAAGCCGAGTACGTCACAACCAGATTGAATGTGATCTGTAGCTCCAAATAGTAGGAGTATTTTTATTATGGGTATTATAATAACGAGGTATTCCATACAGAAATGAATACAAAAGATATAATGTTCAGTAAATTTATAAAAAAAGATGATAATAAAAATGAATGTTAACATTTCAACAGATAATCCATGGTTTTATATTCGAATACGTGTAAATTGTCTGAGCTCCCTTCTGAATAAAGCCATTAAAAATAAGCTATTCCTCAAGTGGTTACCGGAACACATGAGTATAGAATGGAATGCAGCAGTGGACTGGTTGGGAAATATTGAAACGAAAAAAATATTTTTCTGCCTGGAACTTTTTTTTTGTTCAACCTAGTTGAACTGCGTAGTTTTATTAAAAATACAGTTAATAAAAGGGATGAAGACTGAAGCAGGTTAATGGTGAACAGAAAAGTCAGATAGAAATTAATCTAAAAAAATAAAGGTCTTGCAGTTGACCTGTCATTTGAGGAGACAATAAAAAACCATCAATGTAATTATTTATAATGATATATAAACGATATATGATATATAATATATATGATACGATATATGATATATAATATATATGATGCGATATATGATATATAAACGATATTATTCTATGATATATAAACATACATGGAATAGTCTATCTTTAGGACTTCTACTTATGAGACCTGAAATTAACATCAGACGAATGCAGACCTTGGCGAGAAAGAGGAAATCCTTTCATCAAATTCATTTTGTACATCATGTTTATAACTCGTTAGTGATTTATGACTAATCATACATAAAATCAGAAGATGTGAGAATTCATTCTTCAAGAACAATCATGAAGTTCATGGAAGAAAATGAAATCTAGTAATAATTAGATACGGCTATAGTATGCTAATTAGGACAGATATGGCAGCGTTTACCACTAGTCCACTTGACTCAAACTCTCAGTTATAAAAATAATAATAATAGGAATACCAATTATAAGGTTAGTAATAAGAAAATTATATCAGAATTTTAAAAATCTGGATTAAACTGTGATATAATTCACAGACAGGCAAATATTGAAATTTAATGCGAAATTTTAAAAAAAGAAATCACTATCACTTCTTCATACGTGTTATTTACATTTGTGATATTTTATTAATCATAATAACGTGTCTCTTTAATTGAGTTTTATTGATTGTTGTGATATGATAGTTTTCTTTTGTTTGCTGTTTGGGCAATAATACTCAATTTTGCCAAATACTAAAAATCTATTTATGTGATATTTTCTAAAATTCTTGCTCTATCAAACTGTTAATGAAATAACTGGTAGCACATTAAAAGATAGAGGTAGTCATAATTTCATTATTTATATTAGAAATAGGGAAAACTGTCATACCAAGATGTTCTTGGAATCGTTGGAACGCTTTCGTACGTTGTGCATCTTCAATAGCGATTTAATCTTCTGTGTTGCGATTGAAGATGGACAACATCCAAAAGCGCTCCAAAAACAATTTTGATATGACGGTTTTTTCTATTTCTAATATAAATCACACAATTCTCAGTAGTAGTAACAATATGCGTGAATATAATTCCATAAACTTGTACTTTTTTTTTTGATATTATAGGTAGTATATATAATGATAGGTATTTTAGATCGTCTGTAGTAAAAAAGAAAGTGAATAAGAAGTAGGAGTTCCCTGATAGGGGAAAACTAGTGTGAAGTTGCGTGATATAAGGTCTTGTCAGGAACTAGCCGATAAAGTTATCGCCTCCAAAAGGTTTTCTTGTTCGTCTGACAGATACCACCCCATTCCACATTTCATTAGTATTTTGAATATTTAGCTGACGCTTTTGATCGCGTGAACTCCACCTCTACCAACGCCTGCTCTTAACTAACTTGTCAGTTTGCTCCTAAACCTCCTCTGTTTGTCAAATTAAACAAGTTTCCTTAAATCATTTTTTACTGACAGTTTCTTATCATTGTTAACTAGATTTCTTTCATTTCATTATCTATAAAACTATTTAAAGTATATGTTTCAATTTATTGCTTTAAGTTGTGGATCAAAAGAATTATTTCTTTAGTGATTTAAACCATTCCTCTTGAATGATCTTTCTCTCTACTAAACACATTTTATGTGTTAATAAATATACTAATATAGGTACATATAATCTGTTCCTGATATAAAATACATTTGTCCAAATTAATTCAGTAGGACCAAACCAGTCATGGGTTAGAGAAGTTGAAATAGTGGAAAAGATTTGAAACAAGTTCAATTTTTTATCGAAAATACTTCTATTTCTTCAAAATAGAAAACCCGATTTTTAAAATTAGTTTTTTGAAAATTAGAAAAAAATCACATCTGAAAGTTAAAGATTATATACGACCTCAATATTATTTTTGCTAATGTGAGCAGTTATTACCTACAGCATCTTCATTCTTTCTAACCATTGCGATATTTCTAACCTTTCTAAACACCTTTTAACTGTAATATACATAAGTAATTAATGTAAGTAATTACAGTAATATGATATAAATACATAGGTTATGTTATATATATAATTGTTATATATATGTTATAATATATATATATATAGTTCAATGTACATAAAGAAACATAGAGAAATTAAAAACACAAACTTACAGTCTCTAATTTTTGGTTGAACCGTCTTCAGGAGAGACGGTTTTCTGGAGAGAAAAAGAAGGTAACCAAGCACATTGGTACAGAGACGGTTGAAGATATTTCGGATCGTATTTTCATCGAAAAAGTATATATATACATATATTTTTATATATGAATATACAATATTACCTTAAACCTACTAAAAAAAAACTTGACATGCTATTGTGTTCTAATCAGACTATAGTGCTGCTCTTAGCGACCGTTTAAAGAACTTTTGATATCAAACTTGATATCGAATGTTCGTTAAACTGTCGCTAAGAGCAGCACTGTAGTTTGATTAGAGTAAACTGGCCATGTAAAGTTTATTTTGCAATAGGAAAATACCAAGGTAATAATGTAAGATCATATGTATGAGATAACATGTTTTTTCATGTTAATGTGATTATTTTCGTATTGATAGTTAATCATATCTACAGATATAGAAGAAACGTTGGCTTAGACAGGTTTTACGGTTTGACGCAAGACCAAACCTTGATAAAGAAAGTAGAATAGAACGTTTAGATTAAAATAGTGTTTAATATATATATATATATATCATATAATAACTTGCCAACTTTAAGTCTAGTATGTTTCTTACCAATACCATTTTTTACCGGAAAGTATCTTTCCGGTACCATATAAATCAACTCACCGAATTATTTGTTTATATTTCTATTTTCCATATTTACACAGGACCTATGTTTCGGTCTACACTGACCATTATCAAGGAATTCTTTTTACAATTCATAATAAAATACTTATTTACATTAACAATCACTTCGCTTCATTCAAATATAACTAATAGAATACACTTTTCCAATTTACAAAACATTCCTTAATTCACTAATAGTTTTTATGTATAACTATTATGAATATTATGTACATAATAACTATTAGTTAATAAAGTAATGTTGTGTAAATTGGAAAAGTGTTTTTTATTAGTTATATTTGAATGAAGCGAAGTGATTGTTAATGGAAATAAGTAATTTATTATTATGAATTGTAAAAATATTGTCAAAAGAATTCCTTAATAATGGTCAGTGTAGACTGAAATATCGGCCCTGTGTAAATATGGAAAATAGAAATATAAACAAATCATTCGGTGAGTTGATTTATATGGTACCGGAAAGATGGAGGAATAATATAAGAAAAAAACTCGGGACAAAACTCGGAAGGTATGTAAGAAACATACTAGACTTAAAGTTGGCAAGTTATTTAATGATATATATACGTGTGTGTGTATAAATAAAGTTAAAACTCTGGAATTATGATAATGATGACGCATATGTGTGTGTCTTCGTGAATGTTTTTATGTGATCATTTACTGAATGGAAATTAATGAGTTAGAGATAAAAAGAGAAAATATATTCTTATAAATTTTCATTATATAAGAGTTAAATTTTTCAAAATATGAGATTTAGATTAAAATCAAACATTGTACCTATAACGCAATAAAATATGTAATATAATATTTTGAAAAAAAAACACAAGAAGTGATCTACACGTTCGGAGTACCCGACCGTCACCTTATAGAGTTCTGAGAGTGACAAAATAGAATGAATGTTATATATGTGTGCAAAATACCTTCTCTTATGTTTATTACTCGTAGTTAAGCAATTTTTATAGGAATCATTTTTCCAATCATACTTTGAAATCAAATTGATATCTGTGAATTTTACTTCAAGAAATTCTAAAAGAAATAAGCAGTGCTATTCTTATATGATATGCTGTTTTTGTTAATATTAAATTGTTCCCTTATGTAAGTTTTAAAATGCTGATATTTTTATCGATCATTTTTAATGTGATCTGAAAGCTTTTCAGAAACCTTTTCTTTTTAGAGTATAATTCGGAAGAATTAAAAGTCAGTTGAACATTACTTACGAGCAAATAGAGTGTGTGGACCTTATGCAGTGATGGAATTTACTGTTGTGCCGAGATTTAGAGGCGTTCAACAAAGGAGGCATTAAGGTGAATGCTCTGTTTGGGGACAGAGGTCGGCCGGGCTTCAAGATTAATGATCTGGTCGCAAAACTAGGCATTTTCTCAAGCAATATTCTCATCTGACTGACTTAAGTTATTAACCCTCAGAACACCCTTCTGACACCGGCTAACATAAATAAACTGCTTATGTGTTTTACTTACCTTTATCTTGGTTTATTTACTCAATATTAATTTAAAATTAATATTTTATGTAAATACCTTAAGATACTGGTAATTATAATACATTTGAGAAATTATTTTTTACATAGTTCTTTCAATTTCAGTATTTATATTACATAAAACAATAACAATGTGTGTGAAATATTCTTAACATACCATAAATATTGCAGTATACTCAGAAAATTATTTAGTCAAATACCTTACAACAAAATGGTAAAAAAAAATGAACGTTTTGAGAGATTGTCTCAATTAAACACATTTGTAGAGAAAAAATTATTTCAATGGAGTTATCCTAATAGAATTCTATATAAACCTAATTTATAATAGAATTATAAATTCTATTATTTATAAAATATTCTATTTTCATTAAATTTATAAAATTCTATAAAATTTATCTAATTTCTTCAATGGAAAGATGATTACATCAGCTAATATTTTCTACTATGCATCCTTGGACATTATTATTTATCTCCACGAACCTGCAATGTTATATAACTGCTGGAAAGAGCAATATCAGGATGAATATATTATTTATTGGTAATAGAAATCATAATACAATACTTCAGATCAGATATTGAAAATATAATAAGTATTTATTGTATATGTTTTAATATTTTGGTTTATTGCATAAACGTTTTATCATTGACCCAGTTGATTAATTAGGTATTAAACTGAGCGTTCTTTAGTTGTTTAAAAATAAAAAAATCGTGATCTGGTGTATTAAACGAATATAATTAAAGTTATTATGTACAAGTTATTATACTCCACTTGCATTCACAACAGTTTATATCGTTGATATCACTGTAGAGGTTGTTACATACATAGTTACAGTAATCACTCGTCACAACTCCCACACGATCATACACAATCTAGAGTTTTGACACACCATCTTTTTCAAGATTTTTATAACAGTATTTGAATATTATGAATTTATATTTGTTGAATAATTTCAGTCAAAAACACTTAATGAGACTTAGAAATATTATACCATATACTTTGTTCAGTCAAACGACACAACATGAGAAAATGGATAACTTAGTGCAGTGAGTAATATGTAATACTCTATAGGACAAATCATTATTATAGTTATTATTATTTGAGAGTGACTATAGCACTGCGTCTTAAAAACAATTGTACTTCTCTCCTCCTGTAGTAAAGTACCCCAACAATTAGCTTCAACGCCTTCAAGAAGCTCAGCACTTTTTCAGGGTCCAGTGGTAAAAGTTGTTTTATGGTTTTGTTGAGGGTCCCGAAGCACCTACCTCTGTGGACCAAATTTGCCTGACAGTCAGCCACCAGGTGCAACAGTATTGCTTCCTCTTATTTACAGAATCTGCACAAACAATCATTGATAATGCACTTTCAAGCTCCTCACGTTTCGGGAGTAAGTGATTTCCTTTCTCCTACTTTGAGACTGTCTTCTTCAGGTTGTTAGATGCACTAGTGGGAAGTTGGCTCCCATTAGTTGGCGCTTTTTAACCCTCTGAACTTCTGGAGGATGGTCTCCGGATTTCCTTCTCCTTAGTATCATAAAAGAAAAATCACTGCAGCTCTATAGGTTTTATATTGTCCGCTCTGGCCGATCACCGCATACCAGAGTAAGTCTATTTATTCGAGGGGGTCGCCTGGTGCCCTTGATGCTCCGTTCATAGTAAAGTAACCCCTGTATCATCCATCCTTCGGAACAGATCTCATAACACCTTAGATGGGGGCTGGGATAAAAGGACAGGATTTGGGAAGTTGGAATGATGTGTAACGAAGGTGGTCTGGCCCAGCCCCTGATCACCTTCTCCTCTTCTTTCGTTCGTCTCAGCATATAGTAGGTTGACGGGGTAGCCTGGTGAAGGTAGAAAGTCGGAGTTGAGTGCTAGAGGTTATTAGAGTTGTTAAATGCTAGAGGCATAATCACTCCATTACTACAACTGAGTATAACATACTCAAGCATGAAATATGCTATTTTTTGATATAAAATAATAGTTTTATCATATTAGAAATTCATTCTCATCATTTCCTTTTTTAGAGATTATGAATTCTTGGTAGTATGCTTATTATAAATATTTCCGTCAATATAGATTGTTAGCTAAAAAATCATACCCTCGAAAATTAGGTATTTTAGGAAAATCTGTAGGTTATACTTTCAGAAATGGTAGAAGTTTACTATCAATGAACTAATAAAAAAAACAGGTGAGAAGGCAATATTAATATTCAGGTTTTATGCGTGTGCAGTGCATGTTACAAGATGTCTTATTAAAGCGGTGGAGAACCATTGTGGTAAAGATTTAAGTTTAAGTCTGCTAGTTTACTTGATCTGTCTGAATTCTATTCTGAATTTTGGAAGTAAAATCTTTAAGAAATCTGAAACTATAATATTAGGCACAAATATGCAACAAATAATTATAATTCTTTAGAGGCTCAGTTTAAAATGACAAATTAATAAGATAAAAAATACCATTAAACCACTAAATGTTTTCAAAAACTGAATACTATTTACAGACATTTATAACTCCTCAAGAAATTTCATCACTATTGTAAAAAAAAATACATTGGCGATTCCCAAAAGACGTTTTTTATAGTATATGATTATAAACACATTTGAATATTCCACTAATTAACTTTGAGTTGTTAACTTTTATATGACTTAATTGAGATTTAATTTTTTTGTTTTTGTTTTAGAGCTGCGTCTAAAGTTATATGCTTTTTAGTCTATTGCAACTTGTAAAAAAGCAAATTTACACAAATTGTAACAAAAGAAAATTGTGTTTCAAAAATTTGAGTTGTCTTGAGGGAATACATCACTTATTGTATTAGTTTTTCCATTTTTTCTACATATTGTTCATTAAATATTAATGCCGCAATGTTAGCCGCAACTAACATAGAATTATGTTAGTCTAAGGTTATTTTATTTACTCAATATAATACATATAATGGTCATTACCATTATATTTTTTACTTTGTTGTTAAGGTTTATATTTGATTAAGTCAATGGAAATAGCCGCATATAGTGGAGTGTTATGTACTTAATTTGTGTAAAATAAAATGAAAAGATTTATAAAGAATACTAGAATCAGTGTAGGCAGGCTGTCAAAAAATATTTTATATATAAATATTTTTGGGTTGTTTAGTTTTGCGTTACTCTTTTTTGTTACATTCTATTCTGTATCGAACATGGTTTTTCAGATTATTAATGAAGGTCTGTCTGTATTTCAGCTGTGTTTGAATGCCTTCAAAATTGACCAAAACTCCATAAGCATAATAAAGAAGAAATAAAATTGTTTAGAATGTATAAGATTTGATGTAAAAAATGTTGTTGAAGGAATGTAATGAACGGATGAGTAAAGAGAACAATAGTGTTAATTAATAGAAAGAACAAATTTGCATTTTTCCACAAAGCATATGCAATTTTATCATGTTAGTCGATAACTACCAAATTAGATTTGCTATAAGCACTGTATGGCTTATGCTGCTATAGCTTTCTCAGAGTAAAAAAGGCAACGATAAGCAGTTTCCTAGTTTCAGTCAATGAGAAGACTGGTGTCTGTTCAGAGCCACCAACAATGCTTTGCTTAAAGAGGGAAAAGAGC
The DNA here is from genome assembly GCA_026182355.1 of Hermatobates lingyangjiaoensis. NCBI lineage: Eukaryota > Metazoa > Arthropoda > Insecta > Hemiptera > Hermatobatidae > Hermatobates > Hermatobates lingyangjiaoensis. The sequence continues at coordinate 1,548,728 of JAPFBL010000110.1, read as the reverse complement.
AATTAACTATAGTCTTTTTGCATCGTTTTAATAAATATGTGCTTTACAATATTCCTTAGCACTATAGTAAATGAGAATAAAAGAAGAAGAATCTTAAAATCAGTTTGTTTAAGGAAGTAAGAGAGAATAGTAAAACCGTATTAGCACAATACTTAATAGGTGGGAGATTAATTGGAAAAGAACTTTTTCATTCCAAGGTATTTACCATAAAATGAGTAGCACAAGGGATATAGTATTAAACTTATAGAATAAAAAATTGATTAATACCTTATTTTCTTGAATTATAATTGAAACATCATTTTCCTAATAGTAAAAGTATGTTTGAGAATTACTAGTAAAGTAATACACTTATTTTTATATTACATTACTTCTCTTATAAAATATCTTTGTGATACTTTTCAACTGATGTGAATTCAGAAATTGGAAAACTTCTTATCTGTAATTTGTGATAACAGGTTTTGACATAAACTGAATTTCATTCCAAAGTCTCATTCCTGTGTAATGTAGTTTTTCTAAGTTGTAAAACAAAACTACTTTTTTAATTTTTTATATAAATTAAAATAAAATTCATTAGTTTTTTTAAATAATTATATGAAATATTTTACACCTTATTTTGTCAAATTTTTGTTACAATTCTTTAATAAATCCTATCCCTATGGGTAATGCGATTACATTCCTAACGTGGCACTGACTATCAAGAGAGTATACTAGAATTTGTTTCAAACTGGCATACTCGTATTTGTTATACAGCACAGCAATTGAAAATTTTGCCTAGCTTATGTTTGAATTTATCACTAAGTAAAATAAGTTATGATACTAACACGCTAGTTCTACTATGTTAAAAATCACCTGAATATATATTGTAAAATGTTGCTATTTTTTGGGTTGTTTTAAAAATGAATCATTAAATTATTCAAAATAAAATACACTTTTATGCCACCTTGAGTATCATTGTAATTTTTTTGTATGAAAAGGTTTTGAATTGAAGATATATAAAGGTAATATTCCGTTTGTAATTTTTTTTGAGAGAGTTATACTTGAAATATTCTATTCAGTATATTTGACATCACATTTTTAAGACTATCCTATTCTTGCAGTTTTTGTTTGAAGTTGAATATAAGAAATATCTTAAATACATTTTGATATATATTAAACAATTTAACATATTTTTCACCCTTTATTTAAAGACAAATGTATTCGAGCTGTGTGGGAATAAAGTAATATATAAATGAAGCATCTTAATCAAAGATGAATTGTAGATGAAATAGAAATAGACTATGTAAAATAATGTGTGATACTTATTCGTGATTAATCTGTAACGTCACTGCAAAGTGGATTTAAATTACTTTTGCTTTGATTATGTAAAACTAGAACAACTTTTTGCTAATATGTCATGATTTAGCCAAAGTTGGAACATGCAATCTATCTAGACAGCCACCGCATGATTGCCTGAAGTGCTTTACAATGAACAGAGAGATGTTTTCACTCATATTGGAAATCAATATTTCAGAAAATAGCTCATAATATCTAGTAAAGATTTACTTTAACTTTAGATGGATAAACAATTTAAATTATCATATTATAACAAAAAAAAACACATTTAAAGTTATGTCGTAGAAAAATACCTTATTAGGTGGTGTTTTATTTTTCAAAAAACTCGTGGGTTGATAATCGGCACATTTGTGAGCATATACATTGGCAAAACTGCCCTTCTAATGTATGTAGAATACATCAGATATCTAGATATACCACCTATATAGTACAAAATAAACAAGAAGGATCAAAAGGTTTTCAATCAGTAGATCTAAAGAGTTGATCATTTAGACGTTGAAGTTAGTTTTTTTTAAATCTGGCTATTTTCAGATCAAAGAAATACAATATGAATAACTTTTTCTATGCAAATATAAGTTTATATTAATACACTCTCCAGTTTATTCAGGTACGTTTAGAAAATAAATATAAATTAAAATATCTGTTATTCTGTCCAAAAAAAAAAACAGATATTTTATTTTTATTGAAACAAATATAATTATTGAGACAATTAATAATTGGTTGTATTCATAGAAATTATACTTATCTATATATTATAGCTCTATAAATGAATTTTAGATGCGATTGTTTTATTAATATGTAATAAATAATTATATGATTACTGTTTTGGCCTGTTTAAACTTAAATTGCTTTGAGGATCGTTATTCTATTTAATTTAATACCAATGGTCTCCATGTATGCATGATAAAGTTATGATCGCTGCTATTGCAACTTCAAACTGGTTAAAAAAACACGATTGATTAGGTATTTTAGTTTATAATATAAATTTGTCAAAATAGCAGTAGCTTTACAAACGAAAATTAGAATGAAAATAAAGATTTTATTGTTTATTATCACCAGGATGGAAAAAATCCATTATCTTTCATTTGTGATCATTTGATCAAACCACAATAAGAAATGGGAAAACAAGACTCACATGGTATTCATCGATAAAAAGATTTCACATAAACACGTGAAATTGTGGTTTGATCATTGATTGTTGTTTCACGTGTTTATGTGAAATCTTTTTATTGTGATCATTTGTAAGTAACTGAAGAATACACAGTTAGTATGTTTTGTACATGGTTATACTTAGTAAGCACCTCAAGATGGACTGAAGAGTTTCAACTTCACTGATGGTTCAATATTTTTATTTCTGGTGTGCTTATTAACGCTAAGAGCAAATTTGCATTATGCACTTTTCCAAAGCATGAAGAGAAGTCCTCTCATTTTCATCCATAGATACCCAACGCTTTGTTATTTTTAAAGTGAGCATCAATCATTTTATATGGGTGCTTAGTTATCAAATTGACTTTGAAAATTATGATGTAATGCGCCGTTCAGGCATGAAGTAATATTTGTTTTGGCTAATTAATGAAAGTATACTATCTTCTGCTAGAATTCTGTTTCAATATAAAAAAAAAAGCAACTAAACACCCCTGGTAAAATAATGAGCTGTAAAAAACATGATGACGTGAATTGACATTTTAAAACTACTTATTTTAGAAAAAACATGCGGGATAAATAAATTGTTTTATTACGTGGTTCGTTACTCATGATTTCTTTACAAACTAAATTAAATACAAATAAAACCGCAAAAATTGATGTATGAAAGTGAAAAATTAATAATACTGCAAGAATAACAATAACACAGTATTATTTTAAAATTGGTTCGTTACACCTTTTTAATTTTCCTTAATTAAGAATGCCTGGTCTGATGGCCATTGTTACCGCTCTCCTGTTTCCATTCATACCACTTAATAAGTCTCATTCTACTTGATTATCATCGTAGATTTTTGGACAAAATAAAGTTAATTATAGGGATAATAAAATTGTTAATTTCTAAATTTGTTATAATTTTCCATAGTAAAATATTGAAGCATGGTGGTAGGTCATACTCTCGCATTATCTCGTACATCGGACAAGTCATCCTTTATTACAAGGCTTTCACATCGAAACAATATGCTTCATTAATGCTTGAAGCAAGCTTGTTATCCTATCCATACTGCAGTCAAAAGATAATTAAATATTTTATATTCAACATTATAACGAACATTATTGTGAATTATTCAATAGCGGTGTTTCATTTTGAAAATGTTGTAGTTGCTAATGCCGTAGTAATCTTTCCAAAGTTTTAAAAGTTTTACATCACAGAACAATTGTTATGAACTTGTACAACAATCAGTAATTTTTATGTTTACTATGAGCAAATTATTGTGATTGTGAAAAAAATTCGTTCTCAAAGTTTTGACGGAATAACATGTTTTGAGGTCCCAGAAGTCGTTTTATGAAGTTTTTTTCACTGAATTGTTTTTTCAGGCACGCAGGAAAATATAATACTCGCTTAGAGTAAATTTGATTTTTATGATTTTTTACAAAGGGATAGAAAAGTGTTTTCCTTTAAAAAACACAATCCTGCCATAAAATTCCCAGTATAGTAATTTTATAAAAGACTTTGTATTAAATCTTCAATGAAGAAGTAGGTCAGGTAAACTGCGTATGAGTTCGACTGACTATTGGAACAGTAGCTATGTTCTCCTGTAAGAGAATATTTCCCATCAAGAAATCTACACTTACTCTTTTCAGAAATGTTATTAACGGTGTAGATATTATATTCAACGTGGTGTGATATAGAAAAATTAGTATATACCAGTACATTAATAAGTGGATCAATCGTTATCTGTACTACCTCCAAGAATTAAAAATAAATAAGCATCTCCAATTTGGGCAATTATGTTATACCTAAATAGAGCATTAGGCATAATTATTGATATATATATATATATATATATGATCAAACCACAATAAGAAAAGGGAAAACAAGACTAAGATCTTTCAACCGTAACAAGCGGTCTTCGTCAGAGTCAAAAACCCAACAGTTGGGTTTTTGACTCTGACCAAGACCGCTTGTTACGGTTGAAAGATCTTAGTCTTGTTTTCCCATTTCTTATTGTGGTTTGATCATTGATTGTTGTTTCACGTGTTTATGTAAAAACGTTTAATATATATATATAGTTATATGTATTATACTACGATATGTATTATTAGTATAGTTATACTCTGAGTTGTACTCTTTTAAACTTGACAGAAGATCCTTATTTTTCTAAAGGTTTGTTCTAAACTTGCAATCACGTAGTATACTTAGTAAGGTTTATTACTAAGTATACTTACTAAGGTACCTTTATAGGTACTTCTTATTGCTTTGGACCATTTCATTACCAGCGCTGGTCATAATATTACAGTTATGGTGCTACAATAACTTACTATATACAACAAAGACGAAACATTACACATTCTTTCCCTTTTAAAGGTGAATTAACAATATAATTTTGATGTTACTCCTTAGATATGAGTAATAAACACTGATAAGACAATTTACCTATTACATTCGTTAATTTGGTTTGGGACAATTTCTCTATTCATTTAATTTTACTCAGTCATTACCATTCACAAGTGCACGATGTTGTTAGTAAAGACCAATGGGAAGACATATTTGGTATACTCTATTTTCCATGGTGATATAACACATATCAGAAACCAAGTATATAACATCAACTCAATGATCAAACTACAATATGAAATGGGAAGAAACGCTAAGATCTTTCAACCGTAACAACCAGTCTTGGTAAGAGTCAAAAACCCAACTGAAACACTAGATGCAGATCATGGTGAGAGGTTTGAGTTTTTTCAGTTGGATTTTTGACTCTGACGAAGACAGATTGTTACGGTTGAATGATCTTAGTCTTTTTTTCCATTTAATATTGAGGTTTGATAATTGATTGTTATTCCAGGTGTTTGTGTGAAATCTTGTATAACATCAACTATGTAGGTAATACTCAGAAATGAGTTTATTTATTTCTGTTCGTACAGTTTCTAATGTACTATATTTACAGTTGCTAATCGACTTGAAAAGTAGCTTCGAGATGATTTTTAACGATTATCATCTATCCAATGAGAAATCCTGCCCATAGGCCCCACAAGAGAGGAGTGCAGATAGTCTGTCTGCACCAGTGCCCGTGAGATTCTAGGAGGCACATGAATATCTAAGTTAAAAATATAAGTGGGCAATATGCCTTAATAGGATATTATTATCATCCGTCATACCTCGTCTATCGCTGTTGAAGTCGTCCGACCGGTTTCGCAATGGCTAGTTTATCAATGAGACTAATGTTATCTTCCAAAATCACGGATATAAATACCTATTTTAACTCAATGGTGCCAATATATATACCTAAATTTCCAGATCTGCCATTTTTCGATGCAACATGCTCAAATTTTATTTCTTTTCGAGTGGTTGACATTAAAAAATACATCATTTACACTTTCTTTGAAGTTGTCGCTTTTCTTTTGACATTTCTTTTTTGACAGGAAATAGTCTGCGCGTCACGGAAGTGAAAACAAAAAGCTGAAATAATAAACATTTTAACAAGTAACATAAGAAACGGCGTTGTTTGATGAATTTAATTTCAATCATTCTCAACGGTCATATTAACAAGGCTGCTTTTGTTTTCTTTTTTCATAAATCCATAAACCATTTAATAAGACTTTGTATTACTCGTAACATATAATTTACTGCATCTGAAATATTTAGATATTACCAATGTTGGAAAAGGGATTTTAGAAAAGGTATTACACCAGCATAATTTTTTCTCTCAAGAGCCCAGCTTCCACATATAATAAAATGAGTAATGTATCGTTTCTTCTGCTTAATTTATTTTCAACAATATTTTCTTAAATTAAAATTGATTGTACTTTATTTAGATATAAATCAGAATTTTCATATTGTATCGTAATGGAAAGGAACATATTAGGGCTTTACCATAGCAATGCCACTCAGACCTCCTCCCCAGATGCCTTCAAATAAATGCTTCTTGAATGTTTCCTTGACGCTCAAAGGTTGATCATATTGGGTATTAGTATCCCTCACGGATCGGCCTATTATTTAGTGAATGATATTGTTTCTACCATCGGTATATTCAGCATCTTCTTTTCTGAAAATTTTCCCCAGGATCTAATCAATAATTTGAATACATGTCATCGCTTTTTTATGCTCCACTTAGTAACACAGAAACAATTTTCTTACCCACATCTTAGAAACATTTCCCTCAGAGTTAGGCTCTACAATATAATTTTAGTATTCTTCTCATTAGTATGATTCTAGTTTCCATAAATATATATTGACATATATTTATAATTTTTATATCATCCTGTTTGCTTCCTTAGTTACAGTTATGATTTTTTCACAAGTACAAAAATGTTGTGTTTTATTCATTTAGAAATATTATTCATTTATTCATTTTTATTCATTAGATTACTTATTATTTGTAGATAACTTCCAATTTCTTGGCTGCGTTTTTTATTGCCGAAGTTTTAGTGTCTCAACCTATTGTATTTTTTCCCTTTATATGATTAATTATTTTCTTCAATAAAGAATTTATTGCTGCAGTTAGTATATCAGAATTTGAACTTAAGAATTGGTCAATTTCGGCATCAGATATCATTTTTATCTTAATAAAAATTGCAATGAACGATTTCAGAAGTAAAGACAATATTTGTTCTAATCCAGTAGCCCAATATTACACTAATATTCTTTTTTTTTCTCTCTAAATTGCAGTTTACTCTTATTTTTTTAAAGAACTCAAATTATAGTCATATAATTTGTTATGTTTGAGATAGATTCAACTACAATAACAATCCATTGTAAAAAAACTTAAATATATAAAATCTTCTGTTCAGAGAATTGATATATAAAGGCTGTCTCATTTTTTACTTTACTCTAAATCAGTGGTTCTCAACGTGGTCCACAGGGTCCACAGAGGATTACTGGGGGTCCATGAGGAAAGTAGTATTCTGAAGGTCCATGACACGTGGTTAGAGCTCTATGTTAAGTTTAATTATGTTTTTTAAGTATCCGGGGCTAGTGAGGGTCCACAAGTAGCTTTTAGGGGGTCCACAAGTAGCTTTTAGGGGGTCCACAAGCAAACAAAGGTTGAGAACCCCTGCTCTAAATGAAGTATAGGAATCATGAGAAAAATTGTTCGCAATATTCTGATAAATTTACATGGATTAGGTGGACAAAGTCATTTATTGATACATTTTCGATTATGTCTGTGTGTATGTGTCTATAATAATAATAAGAGTAACATTATCCCCTGGCGGTTGTCTTTGAAGGTCCACGGATTGTGCGCTGGACACCAATCTATTACCACTTGTAAAAAGACATATCTATATTACACAAAACTTTAGCTATCTTTCCTCCAAACCATCATAGTTTGGAGAAATAGCACCAGGATAATAGTGAAGAATAATAGCACCAGGACTTCTTAACAATGAAGAGGATTGATACTCTAGTAACTAAAAGAAATGATTTACCAACAGTAAACGCATAATACCTTCCGTGTCAGTAGTCCCACATGGTTACTTGGTAAAACTCTTTTTTCTCAAATTTAGTTAATGAGTTTAAAAAAACGCATAGGAGATAAAGAAATAACGTATTATTTTATTAAATATCATTATAAGTCATATTATATCTTATCATATTATATTATATTTTATCATATTAACATACTATATCATTATATTCCACTGATATGATTTATTGTCATGTACCTCAGACTTCCTACAAAACTTTGGAATGACATATACACTGCACAAAACAAAAAAAGCATACATGACTACTTCAGATTATTGTAGTCATTATTGAGATTATTGATTATTAATACATATTTATAATAGGTTGGAAATAAAAGTTAGTTTCTTTGAATTGAGTGGTATTAAAACTGATAAATATCGTTATAACTATTATACATAGAGTGGCTATATACATTGTATACTTCTATTTGCACAACCCTGGCTTCTTCTAGTACTAGATATGACAATTTATAATTTAGTAATCATTAGGATTATAATCAACCAGGTTTCTTGATTTACATTAAACTTTAAACTACACAGGAATAGATAATGGGCATAATGATGTTTGTTGAAGGTGAAAGGGATTTTGAACTATCCGTTTTAATTTTAAACAGAAAAGTTAACGTAGAAAAATCAAAAGACTATTTAGATTGTATTGATCTAAATAAAGCTAAAAAAATGAGGTCATTTTTGAGGACATTGAGTTAGTTTGGTTGAATAAAAGAATTTCGATTTAAAGTTTAAATGAGAGTGAGGCACATATTGTGGGCTGGTAATCGGAATAGTAAACTACATCGGTCCAGGAGTAGATAGCGTCGAGCCGCCTGTGCAATCAATGGGCCGCATTACAGCTCTGTTTGCAACTTGATACAGAAACCACTCCCTTCTGTTTAACCCGCGCTTAATTCATCAATATAATACTGAATTATGTATTCACCTCTCACTATATTCCCAGTGGAACAGATATGTGACTGTAAAGTGGCTATATTGAATTACTTCAACAATTAGAAATTCCTGTTACATTATATTCCCTTTTAACTATACTGAATAATTAAACTATTAAAATCTTACAGATTTCATTTCATTTGTCATATATTCTTATCTATATTCAGTAACATTTGTCAATCGAATTATTTATTCATTTTAACATCAGTTTGAGCTTTGTCACTAAACATTGGCTGTCAATACAATCAATGAACTATAAATTAAATACAGTCAGTTGAAAAATAAAGTGAAACAAATTGAATAGGTATATGTAAAATTTTATTCCTTGTAGATTAAAAGTAATACGATTTTACTTTTTAACTTCTGCATAGCCTTGCATTCTAAATTTGGTTATTAAGATTTCATTTACATTTTTATTTAATAGTATAAATATATAACTTCAAGTAGTTACTTACTTAATAATAAAAAGATTTCACATAAACACGTGAAACAACAATCAATGATCAAACCACAATAAGAAATGGGAAAACAAGACTAAGATCTTTCAACCGTAACAAGCGGTCTTCGTCAGAGTTTTTTGTTGGGTTTTGTCAGTTGGGTTTTTGACTCTGACAAAGACCGCTTGATACGGATGAAAGATCTTCGTCTTGTTTTCCCATTTCTTATTGTGGTTTGATCATTACTTAATAATATTTTCATTTTAACAGGTTCTTGTTCGTCTTAAAACGCTTATTCACTATATCTGAACAATACAGCTCATCTTCGTTAAGAAGTTTTTAACTACTTTTCAATTGATCGGATTCATACTGAATTTTATTTAAATAATACTGAGTTGAAATATATTCCTAAATCCTAACTATGATATTAAAGTTAATGAACTTTTTGAAACATTTTATTTTTAAATGTAAAAAAGACTGAAATGGTATGAAGAAGTAAATTTGTTTTTAATTCAAAGTTATATGAACAATTAAAATGAAGATAGTTTCAATTAGCCATAACAGTTGAGTTTTATTCTCGCATTACGTCTAATTGCATGAAACAAAATTTTTCACTACAGTAATATCACTAGTATACTTCATTAAGTATTATAATGGTACATTTCATTCGTGATTGATCCTTATGACTGTAACAAAAATTATTCATACAAACACATAACTTAATGTTACATTAACTTATTAACATATATTTGTTGCTGTTTCAGAGGAAGAATATGGACATCAGAAGTCGGGTTTTTATCTGTATCACGGCTGGTCTTGTCTACCACAATGCCCTTGAAGCAGGATTTGTCTATGATGACAGGTATTTAAAAGCAAACATAATTAATTGATAATGTGATTATTGTGTTTGACATCAGATAATGTGCTAATTCTATTTTAAATAAAACTATTAGAACATTTGTTATAATTACTTATAACAATGAGGTCACACGACGAAAAATAAGTATTGTAAACACATGCAAATAATAACTTATAGTTCTAATTCTTTAATAAATGTATTAATATTGCTTGGAAGATTTTGAATATATATATATATATATATACGAGTTCGAGATTAACAAAGAGCAACACACAACTACACAACTACTTTGTGTGTTGCTCTTTGTTAATCTCGAACTTGTATTGTGTCCAGTTTGGATCGTATTTCGTTTTATCAGTGAATATATATAATATATATATATATATATATGTAAAGTTTGGGGGCAGTCCTTCATTTAAACATTTTTTGTTGAATAATTGACCATATTTTGCTGAAGTCTTTTTTTTGATAAGTTTTTCCATGTGACGAAATAATTTCTTCTTTCTTCTTCTAAACGTTGGAGAATGCTAATTAGGTCAGATCCGACATGTTTTGACTGACTTCCAGTTATCCTCAGAGTAATTGTAAAATTTTTTTAATCTGTTTAGTATTGGTGTTAAGACACAGTTAGCAGAAATTGTTCTAAGACAGCAACAGGACTAAGAGCTGCGTTACAACGATTACGCAAACTGTGTCTTAACACCACCACTAAATACATTACACACATTTTACAATTACTCTGAGGATGACTGGAAGCCAGTCAAAACATGTCAGATCCGCTCTAATTAGTATTCTCTTTGTTTCAAATGAAGAAAAGAAAAAATTATTTCAAAAACATAAAAAAACTTGTATACAAAATTACTTCAGCAAAATATGGTCAATTATTCAATGAGACATACTTGTATATATATGAGATGCATATATATCTGACAAAATATGCACCTTACCACAAAGAATACAAGATGTAACAACGCATTTAGGTTACTAGCCGTTGCATCTGCAACGTGATTGATTTCCCTTTCTCTTTTCTCCTGAAGACGGATTGCCCGAAAATTTGAGCTTGTAAGAGTGTTTCTTTATTTTGTGTGCTACCTATCCTCAATTTTGAACTGTTTATATATATATATATTATATATATATATATAAAGATTTCACATAAACACGTGAAATAACAATCAATGATCAAACCACAATAAGAAATGCGAAAACAAGACTAAGATCTTTCAACCGTAACAAGCGGTCTTCGTCAGAGTTGGGTTTTTGACTCTGACGAAGACTTCTTGTTACGGTTGAAAGATCTTAGTCTTGTTTTCCCATTTCTTATTGTGGTTTGATAATATATACATATATATAATATATATATATATATATAGTGTGTGTGTGTGTGTGTGTGTGTGTGTGTGTGTCTTCGAGTTCCCATGTGTGTTTCGAGGATTTTTTCCAATAGTAAATCGCTGGATGAAAATTAATGAATTTTAATACAGAAGATGACGCATTCATAGTATAATATTATGAGATTGTAATTCATTTAAGTACTATTGAAACGGCGTATATACATATTATCAAAATGTTGAATTATTTCTTCTATTATTAATAAAAACTTAATAATTTTGTAAAATCAATTTTATTAATAAAATTTGTTTAATGTTTATTCTAAAAACTATTCATTCTGAAATTTTTGAAATCACAAGTGGCCTGTTTATAGCCTAAATGGATTCTTCTCTGAGACAGCCACTGCAACCTAAAGTAACCTAATGATCTAAAACATTGCTTGGAAGGTAAGTTAGCCAAGAGCTTCTAATGGTAAAGACGTTTTAAATCAGAAGCTTTCCAATTTGATTAAGCATAAGTAGATGAAATGTTGGCAGGTGTGAGATGATCGCAGATGTATGCATTGTCTGGAATCGATCAGCCAGTTATCTCATATTCATATTCATGTGTGCCTTCATGTATTCTATGCCACTTTTAATAATTGTCATAAAGACTGTTTGTTTCCCTCGCGATTTCAAACTCCTGCAATTCAACCATGGAAGTTTCTTTTTTATAATTTTGTCTATCTTATTAAACACTCAGTTCTAGTCGTAGTAACCATACAGGTGTGTTCTAAAACATGACTTTTTTCATTGAGGAATTGAATCACATTGAAAATAGCAAAAAGTCTGCTTACTGATGACTTGTTGGGGGGGGGGGGGGGGGGTGGGTTAATATTTGTGGTAAGACAATTTACTGTTTTGAAGGCATCGATAACACGACTCAATTACTTATTGGATTAGTGAATATAAAAAACAAGTATTAACATTTTGCATCAAAATAATTTGATAATAATAATAACCCGTTATACAATTGAGAGAAAAATCTAGGATTCTCTTTAAAAACCCTCAAAATTATTTTGTTTCTAACTCCATCAAACCGAGATGATAGCCCATTTAATAATCTGTTCATTGCTGATCCACCTCCCGTAAAACATTTAACTTTTGTGTTCCTGTGCTATTTAGTCCCAATATACAATGATATGAAGTAGTTATAATGATATCCCTTACAGGGGGCCAAATAATTTCATAAAGTAATTCTTCAGTTTTTAGACCATAAAAAGTGATAACTATCATTTTTATGTAATTGTAAAAGATTATTAAGATTGTCTCAACCATTGGAAATCAACACAGAACTTTTTCTTGATTGTGAATATACTAGTTTTTTTTTGTCCAAGATATTTTAGGTCATTGCATTAATTTAATTTAGCATTGAACAGATTTTATATTTATTTTAACTTATACTGGTGTAAAAACGATAATACAAAGATTCCAAGCAAAGAAGTTTGTTTACTTGAACTAGAAGTTTTTAAATTCAGGCAAACATGTTTACCTGATGATGAACACAAAAGTGTTTGCAACGTGTAGCTTGAATACACAAACTTCTGTTGTGTGGAGACTTTGTGTTATTGTTACATCACGGTATAAGGAAAAATCACGCATTACAGGAAAGGAAAGATCAATTACAGATTGTACAACGAAAGATTTATTTTAACTTGTATTAGGTACTAAATATTAATGACATTATAGTTTAGTGTTCTATCAACTACTGTTTTTATATTTTGATTAAATCAGAACATCATAAAGGTGATATATTTAATATAACTAAAATTGTTTTTTTTTCTTTTAAATAATAATTTTTTCATGAAATTATTTTGATTGAGCCACATATTCTGTCTTAAATTTAATTATTAAGGACTCTTAATACAACTTTATTTGAAGGATACAGAATGAAGTAATATTGTTTCAATGTTTAGTGAATGGAACAACACAGTATTCAATTCACAATGCATCGAAGGAACTAAGAATACAACGGGCCAAATATGAAGCGAACTGAATTTCGATTATAAGGTGTAATAAAGTGAGAAATCAAACAGACAAAGTACGTGATGAAGAAAATTGCAGCTTGAATTGTTAATATGAAATATTTATCTTAGTTTTTTGAAGAAAATAATATTACTACAATAACTAGTTTAAATTAATTAGCTCAATGAACTTCTGTTCTCTTATTATTCTGACATCAAAAACTAGTGATTTATTTTTAAACAATTTCATTTGTTTGGTTTCAAATACGATAGATATTTCAGAAGTGGTTTAAATAATCACTTACAATTAAATATTATGTACGACTCATAATACTATAAATTTTAAGAAGAATCGAATGGTGGATATGATTAGATTCATTTCATCTTTAAGAAAATTTCATATGACTAAATGATCTTTGTGTCGTTTGAATAGTAGCGTTACACTGCAGATGTAGCCATGACGAATGCATTAAGCCTTTTATTATGAATTCAAATTTTTCATTGTTGGATCTCTTCTAATGCCAATTCTAGTTCCTTGTTCCAGGCTAGTTTTTCATCTCTGCCATAGTTTGTAAGGTGGAAAATCTCCAATATTTTAATAAATGCATTATACTGATACGCATAAATTTATTACACTACATAATTATTCATTCTTAGTAGATCAATAGTCTCTCTCTCACGTACAGACTATAATTCAGTATCAAAGACTAGCTTCTTCTTTTTTTTCTATTCAACTATTACTATCTTTGTGACTTTGAAATACTGTAGATATTTTCGTAATAGTTTATGTGGTGCTTCATCTTAAAATTTAAAAAAAAAATTATGGTATCGGCTAAATCAATTTCTTACTTTTTTATAAGTAGGTCGTTATAACTGTGTCAAGATAAATTCATTTGTGTCTGACTGTTGGATTCACAATTTTATGATATTTTCAACAATTAAAAATGTATTCTTTCTAAATAATAATTCACTAACTATATTTAATATTTTTGAGGTGATTGTACTTACTTCACATTCCATACTTGCATCTAAGCGCATAAAATGTTCTCTTTAAGGACATTATAAACTTAATTCAATACAAAATAATCATATTTACATAGCTAAATAGGTCTGATAAATATTTATAACTTCAACAAAATATCAATATATTATTGAAAGGACAGAAAAAAAAAACAAATATTATATAATATTATAAAATAAAAATGGCCTCTTTCAGACCTCACTAACTTGAAGTCCGAATTTAAAATTGGTCTAGTAACTTTCAGATGAAACTGGATCTCCTTATACTTTGTGTCTTCTCTTTCGTTTGCATAGTTTAGCTTTTCATACAGAATAGAATAACTTTCATAGATTAATTCCTGTCGAACTTTAATGAACTTTATTGAATAATTCATTTCAAATTCAAAATGTTTTAATATTATGTTGTTCATCACAACTATCTGTTGTGATATTTCAATTTTGAAATAAAATTTATTTATAACTACTAACTAGTATAATTGATTGAATTATAATTATACTAAATAATTACATTATAAGTATTATAAAAATATTGGAGGGACAATTTGGAAAAGAACATCTAGAATAAAATTAATTTTACTTTAAGTAGTCACTATTATTTTTAGGATTTGTTAATACCATCTAAGCAACAGCTGTTCGTATATTCCAAATAAAAAAAAATTGACACAGCCAAAACTCAATTTTACTTTAAGTAAGTATGTTATCATATTTCTTGATAATAAATTATTGATTGATGTTAAACTATCATCTGACAAATTATAAGATTATAGAAACAATTATAATTACCTTGCATGATTTGTTAATTGAAATGTTGACTAAATGTACTCATTCTAATAGCAAGACTTGAAAGTTGATGTAGAAGGAAAATAATAGTTATGCTCTTAAGTGCAAATTAAGTTATGCTCTCCGAATATTCAAATGTGCTATAAATGCATAACATTAAATTTAACAAATTATGTCTTCCTGGAATAACTGAAAGAGAGCATTTGAATTTGACAAAGAGAATACCAGAGATGTACATGCTTTGACAAAGTAAACTATCCTATCATTTCCTCCCATTTGAGTATTATCGGAAAGTAATGAGCAATTTTAACTTACCAGGAGCTATATAAGTGATAAATATCGAGGGGATTTGTTAATCAGTAGAACTTGTGGAGGGTTTAAAATATTTTCGATAAACATCTGTCCAACAATATTTCTGCAGGGATTATGACTAAATACATTCAGAGGAACTGTTGGCGAAGAAATCCATCCCATACAATACTGAGAAAATAAAAAATGCTCTTTTCATATTAGTTCATAAATATATCATATACTGTGGTTACATATGTATCAATAATCATATTATAATCTTACAAACTTATATTTTTACATATTCATATTTCATATTATTAAACAATTTTTTCATACTTTGTTAATGGCTGTTGTACTCAACTGACAAATTTTTGACGTAGTACTCATAAAGTAGGAGTCCTTCAAGTAGATTTCCTACTTGAAGGTACAGTACGTACGAAATCGGTCAGATAAATGCGACAACTATATTTTAGGTAAGACGCCTTTATTCAATATTATGACTTTTACTAACCTCTGGTGTATTAAAATTATGCATGAAATTGATATTTATTCTACTATCTTTTTTTTCGATTAGTATGATACAGTGAAGAATGATTTAATACTGTGCCCTAAGATCGCATGCAAATAGAGGTATAAGAAAAAATGTATATATTCATGGTTGCAAATTTTTTTTAATAATTTCAAATATTCTCTAATTTATAACTTTCAAAAGAACTAGTTAATATCACTAAATTTTATAAGAAATTTCAAACAAGAGTCTTCATTGAACAAGACAGTAATAATTTATTTAACTCTTCAGAAAAGTCGCTATAATTAGAAACTTTATCTGAACTATAATCCATTCAGACAATTTCAATAAATATGAGAAAAATGTGTCTTTTTGATCAAATATCTACAGAAAGAAAGGAATGAAAGAAATTGAGGGAGCAAGATTGTAAAAATGAAAAGGACGAAACATAAAAGAGGCAGAGTATTCAAATAAAGTGAACCAGGATGATGTTACAAGAAGAAAAATTTTCATATGAGAGATCGTTATTTCTTTGAGTAAAAATGATAATAAAAATCTTCGCAACTCTAATATTTTCTATAACTAAATTATTAAATTCAGAGTTAACAAATCATTTTTTTTTAATAAAGTTATTAGTGTATATTGGAGACAATTTATATGTGATAATATATCGGGGTTGTTATACATATATTTAAAGGCAAGAAGAGAATGAATAATTTTCCAATATGTACATTTAGTAATCTTTAAACTGGTGTCAATTAATTGGAAACTTAATTCATTTGATTGTCTTTAAAGTCACTCATTTGAATATATTTATCATAGAGAATTTTAATTAAAATTTTAATGAAATTCAACTTAGATCGTTAGATCAAGTTTTATTTTAAGTAGTTGCAATAATAATAATCATTAGTTAAATACTGGAAAAAATATAAAACACAATAATATAAAATCCAAAATTAATGGAAAAGTGTCATAAATTAATTTGAGGGTCAAATGATATACTCTTTGTTTTGATTTTTGTTTATGGTTAAATTTCTTTTTTTAACAAAATATTTCTTTTATTTTTTTTATTACAACATTTTATTATGAAAATATAGATGTCAAAATAGACAATCAAGCTAACTGTTTCAATTATTCGTTTCACCGTTGTGATGGAATTTAAGGTGCTCATACGATGTGATGGCGAAGTGGCTCATACGGTGGTCCATCGGTTTGATGAGCAGACAACCACCATTACAATAATCATCATAATAATCATAATCAACATCATCAAAACATTACTCTTTGTTTTGAGAACAGTAATAACAAGGACATCGCCACATACAAACAAATAAAGCTACTAAATTGATTACCAGCGAATTTAACAATACTCTGCAACATAGAATGATATTATGTCACCAGAAAATCGCATTATTATAGAAGTAATACTAAATTTATTCTCAGAAGGTTTGATATTATATTTTCTGAAAGAATTTTTGGCTTCCAGATTTCTTGATTGCGTAACATCTCATCTTTTCTCAAAAGAATTGAAATTAATTTACTATTAAATACCATAAAAATGATTTAAAATTAAATTGTTTTCTTTATATTTGTTATTGTCAAAACTATTATTTTAGTAGGAATTAATTTGTTTTGTTATGCCATTTATGGAATTTTTTTTTCATTTTATTTTTATCCGCGCTTTCGAGTAGCCAATGAAATTAAATATGTAAGGAACGAGATCATATTTTTTTCCCCCTATTTAATAACCATTAATATTTGAATGCGAAAACTTTAAATTATATTTACAGTCAGCGTTCATTACATCACTGAGAAGTAATGCGATAGGCAGGATCTATAACTATGCCATTAACATCTGCTTTGCATCCTGCCTGACCTAGATTAAATTAACACAGATTCCGTTTATTCAACCTGTAACAATGTATACACCAGTTCTTTATTACCTATCCACTTTCAAATATCGCTGATTTTTTTTTTTACTAACAGCTCCAGCAGTTGTAGTAAATGATGCTAAGATAACTGATGAAAAAATATATCATATGGATTTGCATACTGGAAAAAAAACTACGTATAATATCTATCATATCTAACTCTCGATGAAATAAAATCTTTTGGTAAAAATATTTGAATTATTAACAACTGAGTGATAGAGAAGATCAAAAACAATTCCTTTGAAAATAAAATTTTTATACGTTACAGCGGTTCTAAGTTCATAAAGTAAACGTTACATAGTGTAGCAAACACATGTATTTTAACTTTACTAAACATAGTTACGTTGTATATATATATATATATATATATATATATATATATATATACAAAAATAAAGTTTATCAGGACTTGGTCAGTTCTTCAGGTTCAAATTAAACTCATAAACATATTAAATAAACCAAGCTGGTTATTTCAGTTCAGTGTCACGTGTTCATTCAGACTACAGTTGTTAAAATCCACATATTATTTTTCTTTGTAAAATAATTTGTAATGTAATACTTAGTTTTTCTCTTTAAAAATGTATAATTCTGCCTATGAAAAAGGTTTTACATAAAGACTGAAACGTTGGCAATGAGAGTTTAATTTGAACCTGAAGAACTGATCAAGTTCCGATAAACTATTCTTTTATATTTTTCAAATATTAACTTTTTGATATTACTCATCGAGCTAGTAATATTACTCATGGAATAGTTTAACTTTCCATATTGTTTAGTAATGTAATTTATAATGGCTTGTTGATTTTGAAGTTTCCAACTTTTTCCTTGTACAAACATTTTGAATAAAATCAAAACGTCGGCAATGAGATTTTCATTGGAAGTGGAAAAAACTGACCGCATCCCGATTTATCTTTTTTAGTTTTATATATATATATACAATTAAAAGAAACGGTCCAGCGGACTTTTTCAAATAAAATAAATGAAAAACGAAGGAAACACACAGAAAGATACAAACAAAGACATAACTCACATCGATATTTCGACCATCGTCGTCATCAGGAGGTGTGAAGAGCGAAGAGCGAAGAGTCACCACCCTGTTTTCCTGCGGGACTCTTCGCTTTTCACTCTTCACACCTCCTGATGACGACGATGGTCGAAATATCGATGTGAGTTATGTCTGAGTCTTTCTGTGTGTTTCCTTCGTTTTGAATTTATTATATATATATATAAAATAGTTGGGTTTTTGACTCTGACAAAGACCGCTTGTTACGGTTGAAAGATCTTAGTCTTGTTTTCCCATTTCTTATTGTGGTTTGATCATTGATATATATATATATATATATATACATTTATTTTATACTACAATCATTAAAAGGAAGTGTTATTGGTGAACAGTTGATAATATATCATAAATTATCTAATTTTAAATGAAAGCTCTATAGATATAAACACTAATAGGTTAGTTAAAAAAGGTTTCAATGTATATATACAAATATATTAGTGCATTATACAAATAAATTTGCAGAAAAAAAGGAAGTTTACTAAAATTAGTAATTTTCTCAAGATCATCAGGGTAAAAAAGTAAGACATGTTTCAAACAATAATGCAGGCAAGGAGGTACTGATTGAAATATGTTCAATACAGAAAATTATATACAATAAACAACAATCAATATCAACAACACAAGATAATGCAAAATATAATCAAAACACGGCAGCTGCCTACACAAGAGAATATCATTTTAAAAATGTTTGAATAATTGATCTTGAAAGCCAGTTGAATAACAAAACATTTCCAAAAATGAGAAAAAAACTGGAGCCTTGCAATAAAACAGCAGGTATTATTTGTTTATATTGATTTAAAATAGTTTATACAATTCAAAAAATTAAAATATTCTTCAGACAATGATTTTTACTAGGCAAGTGTATTCCTTCTCCTTCTCTTTTATCTGACTCTAAACTTTATTATTCTGTTTGTTCTATTCTGTTTTGGTAAATTCATTTCACCGATTACATCATTGCTTTAGGATTGTTTTGAAAATTCATCCACAGAATCTTTATAAATAAAATAATGATTTTGTCTGTACATTGCTTAGAACTGACTCATTTCAAGTTTTCTTTACGTTTCATACATTGGAGAAACCGAATCCACCCTTAGAAAAATTTCTGTCGGTTTGTCGGTTTGTCGTTTGTCGGTTTGTCGGTTTGTCGGTTTGTCGGTTTGTCCGCAAAACTTTGTCACAGGTAAACTCAGCTACCATAAGACATATAAAGCTGAAACTTTTACAGTAGATTTGTGTAGGTCTAACTTAAAATATAGGCTATGAATTGATTGGAAATTCAACGCAGAAGTGAAGTTATGGACGTTTAACTCAAAAATGTTTGTCACAAGTAAACTCAGCCACCATAAAGACATAGCGAGCTGAAACATTGACACTGGATTTGTGTATGCCTAACTTAAAATATGGGCTCTAAATAGATTATTAATTCAGTACAGAAGCGAAGTTATGGGGCTTTTAGCTGTATTTTCCTAACTTCACAGACAAGTTTGTTTTGAAAATACACAGGTGTGGCAAGTAGGTATTGTTAGTTGATTTTAATTTCAATTGAGCATATGAATATATTGCGTATTTGACATCATTGAAATGGTGTTTCACAGAGTTAAGGATGTACTATCTATTGAGAATAAATGTTTTGTAAACGAGCAATTCTCAACTCTTAATATGAACAGGGAGGAAAACTACGGTGATCGCCGATGACAGTAGTGCAAATGTATTATAAATAAATGTAACAAACAAATATTTTTTTGAATTTAAAATGTGGATAATATAAAAGATGGTAATAAAGTAAAGGGATCTAGCCAGGGTTGCCAGTAGCTTGCTTGCTCGCCGATGACAGTAGTGCAAATGTATTATAAATAAACACAACAAAAATATTTTTTTTTAATTTAATATTTGCGTAATATAAACACTGGTAATAAAGTAAGGTATGGAACCAGAGTAGCCCAGTGGCTTGCGTGCTAGCTTTTGACTGGGAGCACGTTAATTAGAACTAACTCATTTCAAGTTTTCTTTACGTTTCATACTTCAGAGTAGCCACATGTACCCTTAGAATAATTTCTGTCTGTCGGTTTGTCCACAAAATATTGCTACCATAAGACACATAAAGCTGAAACATTGATTGTAGATTTGTGTATGTCTAACTTAAAATCTAATCTTTGTATACAGAGGCTTTTTTTTAGCACTGTACTAATAATGGTATTTTCTACTATTCTATAACTTCTAATTGTAGTATTAGTATAATACTATAATTGATATTTTGGAATACCAAGTATAATAGAATTTTTGATTCCGTCAAAGACGGGTACGTTTGCTAGTCATTTATATGATTCTAGATACCTGAAATAAAAATTACAACTTTTAGAATAATACAGTTCTAAATAAATGAAAAAATAGAAGAAAGAATATAAATGGAAAACATAAAACAATATGTAGTATATGGTACATCCATTCTGTTAATATCAGTTTCTTAAGTTTTTATATTATCGTCTCTGTTTTTATTAACTTTTTTCTTATTTTTGTTACTTATTTTACTTTTATATTTTAAATTTAAGTTTTATTTATATATTTTTGCTTATTTTTTCTATATTTTATTTACCATGCCATATATATTCCTAAATTTTTTTTATAATGTTACATAGACTATTATACCTAACTTTGGAAAAACACTGTTGCAGTCGCCAAACATGATATCTGTTAATCTCTCTTTCGTTTATTCCATAAATTCTGCTCCTGATGATGTCCAATTTTTGAAATATTGAAAAAGTGAGACTACTCTCTGTTGATGTTTTGTCTCAATTTTATTATTCACCTAATTTTGAAATTTATTAAACAATTGTGTTCATCAAGAAAAATTATAGTAGATTATATTTTTTTTGTAAATTCTATTTGAAGTGACATTTCGTACTAATATATTTTTTATAGTTCCAAATTACTACTCTATTCTGTCTTTATAAAAGAAATTTTATTTGATAAAAAATGTAAAATATTTGCAGAAATAGTTTAAATTATTAGTCTAGATCACAATAAATTATTTGAAACAAACATAATATGCAATCATGTGAAATGATTGTCAACGAAAGCTGTTATCCAGAAGGATTATATTTTCACCTTAGCGTGTGTAGAGGTTAATAAATCAAGTATTCTAACAGCCCACAATCAGGAACTATGCCAGTACCTATTTATGTTTTAACTTTGTTTTTATATTAAATCATTGTAATAGGTGTAATCCCTACTAAATTAGAGGCTTTGCGTGATCAGAGTAATCATGTGGAGAAAAATGTATTCTGACCATAATGGTATTCAATAATTTGGTGCTAATGGGAGCTTATAAATGAATTGCCAAGTATTGCCTTGTAATAGTTATTTATATATTTTACTAACTCCATTTGATTAACATTATACTGCCCTATTCGTATCCATTGTTTTAATTACAAATTTTTTTTTCTATCAATTTAAGAAACTGATTTTCTTATATATCTCTGAAATGTATTTAATTTATAAGAATTGGTTTTCTAAGAAATTAAACTGAAATTATTTATACAACTCACTGCATTTGCATGGTTTTTATATGCAAATAAATAAGAAAATAGCAAAACTGAAGAGATATATACTTCAAAACTATACCAGGGCGATGTTTAACAGAACAATATTAATCTACAGAAGTATATGTACAATCGGACAAAGTTACTTGAGTTAAAACAAACATAACTCCGCCAGCATACCAAACTTGCTGTCTTGCCAACTTTCATTGATAGAATAACAACTTCAGTCAATAATTATAATTATTGAGTGTAATTATAATAGCTGATACTCGAAAACTTCTCCTTCCTAATATCAAAAGCGCTACAGGTGATGTTGATTGAAACAATTTATATTGTGAATACCTTTTTTTTTTAGTAATGAAGAAAAAAAAAGAAGCAACCATAACCTACTTATAAGAAGTTTGGGTAGCTAAGCTCAACATTATCTTAAGTATTAATAGTATTAAACTCATTGAAAATAACTTGAATTTTGAAATTATCTTAATGTGATTTCGTGTAAACGTATTATTCCACTTTTTTTGATCCATAAGCCATCAATTTTATTTTTTCATATATTTAAAAGTAGTTATGTATATGATGCCAGTTAAGTATTTTTTATACTTAAATGAAAAACTAAACTTTTTTTTGAAATAATCACAACAATGTCATTGAAATACATTACTAGTAGTAATGATACCAATGATAAATACAGGAGACAATTGAGAGATGAATTAATGATTACACTTATTGCCATAGAATCTAATTGATGATGTCATGGTGCAAAACATAAGAAGTAGTAATTGACGTAAATTTCAACTTTTTTAATGAAAGCAATAAATAAAAAAAAAATAAAATGAAGAGAATAAAAAATATGAAATCTTTGGAATGTGATATTGGAGGCAATGGCAATAAGGTGGTTCTCCCCAATAAGTTTCGTAGCCACATCCTCTAGAGGCATCTTTGGTGATTTCCCGAGATATTAAAAAAAGATATATTTAGAACCAAACGGTTAGAATTTTGAAGAAGTTATTTAAGGAAATATTTATAACAGGATATTGCTACTTCATGAACTGGTGGAGTCATTGGATCGGAATGAATTGTCTCATTTGACATGTAAAAAGGACATCAAAAGATTGTAGGAAGGATTTTAGATTGTTAAACTTTGTACAATTTCTAGTTGTACTGTTTTAATTGCTCTCTACAACTCAATGCAATAAGTTTTGATAAGCATTATCACAGCTTTGTAAAGTGTCTGTTAATTCAAACTTTTTCTAAAACAATATGCTAAGATATTGCAGATGTAGTTTAGGATATGTCGTTTTCAGTATTTATACTTTTAGTAATTAAAGTACATGGAATTTTCATAAAAATGGTTTTCATTAAAGCAATACTTCTAAAATTTAATATTCATAAAATTACTAGAATTGCTATGCTTCTTCGCTTTAAAGAAGATAAGTTTTACAACTGCACAAATACAATTACGTATTCATTTCAAAATAGATAACTATGTTGATACATTGAAAAATATTTGTTCTTAACTACTATACTTTACTTTTCATAAACTAAAGAAGCATAGGTGTCTGAAATAAATCAAAGGGAATAATACGTGTAAGCTTTTGAGATAATATTTCGCAAATATAATCTAGCTCATCTACATTATATTGATGGTGTATTTTTGGATACGTCATCAAAATGATCCATTAAACATATAACTCAAAAGGTTTTTATATTCTTTTAGATTCCATGCACTCTGGACTCCTTTATAAAACCCAAAAATCTTTAAGGATTGATTCAGAGAACATGAAAACATGAAAATTTGTCAAACACTATAAGCCTAATTTTTTTAATATTAATATCATTTATTTATAAAAAAAAAGTAAAGTAAGCATTCAATGAGTGATGTTGTGGAATTTATTTTTGCCACATTTTTTTTTAAAAAAAAGATAAAGACCATTTCCGTAGTGGCTTATATAATCGATTGTTACTTACAAATAATTACAGTTATGAAATTGAAGTATTCATTCTTGCTGTATCCGAGTTTTGTCAAGAACTAAATGTTACTGTAAAATGAACATTCTTAAAGATTATTGAACCAAAAAACTTATTGGAATAATTGCCACTGAAAAGAATTAGCAAATCTGCATCGGTGTTTTTGAATTAAGTATTTTAGAAGGTATTGAGAGACATGAACATGCATTTAGTGTTAATCTTGAATAGAATTAGTACTTATTGAATAACATTTCTGCAAGTTTATTTTTATGCATGGTTTTTTTTCTAATATTATTTCAGATTTATGACATTTGCATCATAAAAATTATATATTCAAACAATTCTTAATACATATTTAAAATTCTCTTGAACTTCTATAAGAGCAAACTAAAATGTTGCAGTTTTGAAAAAAAAGAATGATAAAGAAATTTTCCCATTTTTGAATATTACCTAAAAGCAATGGTTATTTACCACACCAAAAAAGACGTATATGTTAAATATTTGTTCTTCTGACAAATAGTTCGGTTGATAAAATGTCTGACAAATACCACTGAGATATGTCATCAACAAATGTGGGTCCACTGTATTTCAACACTATTTTTAATACATCTTCACTATACATTATAGACCCAATGAAACAAAATACTATACATATCATTAGGAGTCAAAAACAATAAAAACAAAAAAAAAATAAATTGCTTAAATTAAATGTTTCGTATGACTTGACTATACTTCGCACCATTATTCTAACACATTATAATTCAAATTTATAACAATATATTATACCGATTTTAATTATTTTACTATTATTAAAGTAAATTTGTGTGTCGTAGTAAATGCATGTTATTATCTTAAAACAAGTACAACCAGAAATTGAGTCTTTTTTTATTACATTTTTTTTGTAAGTTTTTGCAAGACTAGTTTAAAAATGATCTTCTTGAGCCGCAAGACGATTTTTTTCAAATAATACCTTTGTTTACATGAATTCTGAAAAAACCTGAGTTTTCACTTAAAGTAATGAAATCTGACATAGATTAAAGAATAAATGGTCATATAAAGAAATATGGCCTATATTGTATTCACATGGGTTTGAATTTATCATAATTTAATATATTTACATTATTGAATATTTCTCAAATGAAATTTCTTTCATGGCAAAATCCAGTCAATTATAATCGTTAAATTCTAATGTATAAAGCTAGAAATATGTGAGCAAAATTGTTCTAAAACACATAATGGAGTGTTGAAGAGGATGCTTTCATGATGAAAAAAAAGCTAAAAACCACATTGCATGACAGTTTTATGAGAAAAATGGAAAGATATATTATAAAAATTATTTTTTTAATTGTATGACCTGTAACATGTTATAAATATAACACACACACCAGCAAGCAAAAACTTTAAATGCTGTAAATTCATAATAACCCAAAAACGTATAAATCAGTTGAGATCTCGAATTTAAAAATTACTTACGATCACTGTTCTACCGGTGTACTTGACGTAGAGTGTACTCGTAGCTAGAAAGCAGCTATTGTATTGATGTTTTGATGCATCAAATATCTCTCTCTGACAACTTTCCAATTACGTACATTTTACTGATATGACTCTAACCTGGTTTATGGCAACAGTTCATACAGAACTCACAGCCGTGACTGTCTGTGATGTTTGACAATGATACCATCGGCATATCTCTTTCGTCAGTGTGCCTTCTGTTCATTATCACATCGGAACTTTCTCTCTTTCCATCGGAACCAGGTCTCACTTTCTGATAAGTATGTATTTCTCAGTTATACCTGAAAACTGATGTTTACATTCAGCTGCTGGTCTATTTTCTACGTAAAAAGCGTTCTTTCTATCTCGTAAATTCCTTTGTTATACTTAAAAGCCAAACGATTTTCTCTACTGCAATAATAGCATTTATTTAGTGTGCCATTTAAAATTACAATACATTAATGCCTTCTGTTGCGGCATGTAGTTCTATAATTTAAAAAAAAAATATCATTTATAAATCTAAAAATTTTATTCCTCTCCTAGTTTTGTGTCTATACTTTATAGCTTAAGTACTGATAATTTAACTCTTTGTAATATAATTTTTAAAGCACTTCTCATATTCAAATGATATGCTAGTTTGATATAAAGTATATCAAAGGATTTATCTCATATTCAGTTTAGGACATTGGATCCGTTGATTTTGATTATAACTAAAGTCTGGTCAGATAGACCGTCTATTATATATTAGACAAGATTATTATGCTCAATTCCGCCCCTTTCAGTCAATTACTCAATATTTTTACGGATAATGAAGAGATTCTTATGAGTTCTTGACTTTGTTAAAACTTGATAAAGGCTAACTTTGGCTTCTCTTTTAAATTTCTTTAACAGACCATTTTAATAACGTTACTTGAATGATTATAGCTTCTGTTTAGTTTTGACAGAGCTAGTAATGACTATTTGACAGGGATATTTTTTTCTGTTACTTCACATTAAGAAGTTTGCTTAATGCTTCAAAACTTTTAAAACCAATTTTTAATCGCACAATGTATTTCAATTTTAAGATTTGTTTGTTAACATGGTACTATTTAATTAATATAACACTATTTAACATTTATTTAATACTTTTGATTTATGAAGGAGAACTTTTTTGATTTATCATTGCTTTTATGTTTTATGGTAAACTCTTTGAGTAGCATTAAAGTTAGACAGTCATTAGATAAAAGAAAAATGGTTGTAATAATTTTTTCTTTAATATAATATTATATTAATATTTAATTAATATAATATTAACGATGATGATTTTTTGAAGCTCATAATTATTTCACGAGGCACCATTAGACTTCCTAGTATGTTAAGTTACTGATGTATTAGTAGAGACTACGAAATAACCACTACTGAAAATAATAAGGCTAACCACTACTGAAAATAATAAGGCTAACCACTACTGAAAATAATAAGGCTAACCACTACTGAAAATAATAAGGCTAACCACTACTGAAAATAATAAGGCTAACCACTACTGAAAATATAAAGGCTAACCACTACTGAAAATAATAAGGCTAACCACTACTGAAAATAATAAGGCTAACCACTACTGAAAATAATAAGGCTAACCACTACTGAAAATAAGGCATCAGAGTTCATTTGTCTACCTCCTATATAACAAGAGTTAGGCAAATTTCAATTGACTGTATTTGTCCTATCTTACAATATTGTGTTTAAAATATCTTAACAAATTTAAAACAAGCAATAGACAAAAAAAAAAAAATAAATGTCGTTAGATCCTCAATTTCGTTTTTAAAACAATATTAATTTTATATACTCAAGATTAAAGCTCTAAATTACTTAAAAAAAAAGGTTAAAATACATAATAGGAATATTATTCATATTAATATTGAATACATCATAGTTCAGCAAGAAACACTTTTGGAAATTAAGTTAAAATATAAATTAATGTAAACTTAACGTGATGTAATTGTAATGTAAGTTTTGATCTCTTTAAGACAATAAATTATATAAATCTAATTACAAGATTTCAACATACTATCACATGCAGAGGGCTCTAAATTTAGTCATAAAAAATATAATAATTGCAAAATTTACTTCAGAGATATCTATTCTTTACAAATAAGAACTTTTTGCGTTTTTATAATGTAACATTATGTATAATATTGTAATTGTATTATAATCTAACCTATAAAACCTTTAAGAATACTGGACACTACCAACCTTGAAATGCTAAAAGAGAGTCAGTGTCTGTTAAAAGCACAGGCTACTATGAATGAAAGAACCTTTCAGTTTTGAAGTTAAATACTCTTTTATGTAATAAAAACTAAAATAAAAGCATTGTATTTTGTTTAAATAAATCAATTTTTATGATTTCTTGTATTTGAATTTTATTTTTACTGAGCATTGAAAAACTTAGGACAATATATAATAGTATTATCTGAAAAAAGGAAATTGTAATAATAATAATAATAATAATAATAATAGAGAGACAGAAAATAATAATAGTGAAATAATAATAATAGAATGAGTGTTATAGAAGAGTAATGATACTATTACATGTATGATATAAAATTACTGAAAAGCAATAATAAATACAGAATATTAAACAATATTTAAATATTGAGTTAATTATGAGATTAAAGATTTCAATTACTTAATACTGTAATTTATGTTTAAAATATATGTATCATTCAATTTTTTAAATGAGAAACAATAATAGGAATGTATATTTAATCTCTGTTATTAACAAAAGTTTAAAAAATCAGTTTTGTAAAAGTCATAACTTTAAAATTAACCATTTATTCAACAAATAGTTAAATATTTATAAAATATATTACATTTATGGTGGTTTCATTTGGTCTGTGTTCTAGAGATTAAAATTCTAAGGAAGAGACCAGTAAACTTTAAACTCCCAGAGGCAGACTTGTGCCTTGCTCCGATTAAACCGTAATGTGTAAACGGTTTGGTTGGTTAACCCAACAAAGTTAAGAGTTATTTTGCTGTTTGTTTAATAATATCAGTTTTACTTGTTTAGCAGTAGAAGTTTTGTCTAAAGTAAACCTGTGCTGGATATTTTTAACACTATTTACTTTTTCCATAAATGAAGCAAATTATTGTTGAACATTTGATTGAAACCATTATTGTTTTAATTATTTTATTGTTATAGTTAGGTTAGGTTAGGTTGCAGTGGCAGTCCCACAAGTGAACACCCTTAGGCCGAGCATTGGCCCTTTGTGATACCACACAATGAAGATTGATTCTATAGTGGGAGTCCTAAATTTTGCCTAACTCAAATGTATTTAGAGTAGGGATCTTTAACGAGTACCTGACAACGTACATGCTCGGGACCGACAGTTTAACGTCCTTCTCCGAGGGACGACATACTCAGATTTATTCACCTTCCTCGTGAATAAATGGAGGGCCAGGTGGGGATTGAACCCTGGTCCTATCAGTTCAGAGGCGAGCACGTAAGCACTGAGCTAGCCTGACCCCATATTGTTATAGTTATGGCCTTTTAAAAGTGTTGTTAAAGCACTAAAAGCCACATCTTATCTCAATCATATTGACGAAGGGCCAATGCTATGTAGTGTTAGGGGTTTGTTTAGATATGTGAGTCTCTCTAGAGAGCATCTAAATATCTGGTCGAATATCTTCTTTTGAGCCGTTACAGGTTCCGATCTGACTGAAAGGAGGAAATACTCCAGGCATGTTTATATCAACAAGCTGTTGTTATGAACTCTTATACAACACTGAAAAGGTCTTAAGCCCAAAGTAAAATCCCAGATAATATATCTATTGGTTATATACAAGCTGGTGAAAAGTGGTTCACACGCAGTACACATACTTGTACATTAGCCTAAATTGAATTTTGTTTTACGGTTTATCTCACAAAGAAGAGATACGATTTGTGAGTATTTGTGAGTATTGTATATTTATTGCATTATTTTCTATTTAAAGTAATTCGACTTACTATTCTACTTTCTAAACAATTAGGAAAACCCATTGACAATATTATTTTAAAGAAAAAAACCGGTTTAAAAAAATGCGCTATAACGTTTGAGCTATAGCACATACATTGTGCACGCAAGCTTTATTGAAAAACAATTCACGGAATGCTTCAGAAATCTGACGCCACTGATTAAATTAACAAATAAAAAACTAGTAACTAAAGATACCATAACAGTCTAAATTAATATTAGTATGGGATTGCACCGAATGATGTAGAAATTATAATGAACTATAGTTTAAGCACATGGATGCAAGAGAAGCTCAGAGGCAAGGTGATGACCTCTGAACTGGTGGGTCCGGGATTCATTATTCACTGAGGCTCTGGATTTATTCAAGTGGAAAGTAAATCAATTTGCTCATGTCGTCACTCAGAGAGGACGTTAAGCCGTTGGTCCGAACCTGAAAATTAAAAACCTGAGTAGTTAAAAATCACTACTCTAAATACACTTGAGTTAGGCGAAATTTAGAACGTAATGTGTAATTAGTCTTCTTTGTGTGGTATCACAAAGGGTCAATTTTCGGCCTATCTGTGTTCCTTTGTGGAGAAATGCCAGTAAAACCTAACTTAACTTTAAGCTCTTAATTTATAACAAAGGAGTTATTGACTATAAATATCATGGTTAACTACAAAAAAAATCTTAAATTAAATAAATGTAGTAATCGTATTATGCACGTACCGTTCGATACCAATATTTCTTTTAGCATAAATAATATGCTGCAAAAGCATAATCAGGCTAAAGCGAATCATAAACAATGGATAAGTAGAGTAATTTTACAGAAGATATTGCCAGTATATTTTCCTAAACGGTTTTATGAAATCCAACCAACTCAAGGTAATGCAGGCAGCACAAAGTAACCATGATTACTCTGGGTTTTTTGTTGCGATAAGAGTATTCCTTTTCAAATGAGTATTATTACACCGTCGTGTAAAGGCTACATTTAAGTAGCCATTCTTCAACCAGCTTACCTAAATTTGACCAACTTCAATTACATTCCATATTATAGAACTTTTAAATATTCCCTGCATAAATTACTCTTGCATTCTAAATTCAATATATTAATGACTAAAACTTTTGTTCATATAATTGAATCATGAAAGAGCAGATAAAACATTTTTAAAACCAGGAATAAATAATAATTATATCCACTAAAGTAGATGTGATCTCTGAAGACATCGTTTTACCTAAACATAAAGGGTTTTAATCATTGGAACTGGCCACCTTGACGGATATATAATACAAACGTATTATAATTAAGTTTATACATCCCAGAAGTGTATGTATACATGTACTATTGATTTCAGACTATATTCTTGTCACATTAATTTAAATGTTCCACAATGAAGTATTGTTACATTAGACAATACTTCTTTATTGGTTAAAATTAATATTTATGTTGTGTTTATTTGTGTGTAGCATTATATCCAGCTAATATACACATTTTTGAATATTGAAATTTTAAATAAGTATCACATCATAATGATTATATACATAATAGTACATATTTATAGTTACGAATAGTATACACTTTTACATGTAAGAAATTTAATTATTTTGAAGTTATGGTATGATGGATAATCATGATTTAAGAAATATTTTTTGAATAATTCAACCTAACTCAACAGGTTATGAGCGACATCGATATTATTTTTACTTACAATATTGTTGTAAGTAGGCCACTCATGATTTCTTCTCCTCATATTAATGACTTTCTATACAAAATATTATATTTAATAATATAACAATACTATCTTATGGTATTACTTATGGGCTTTTAAAAAAGATTTTTAATCACTAAAAGCCACGTCTTATATCATTGATATGGACTCTGCAATTGTGACAAGATTTTTTTCTCTTAGAAAAAAAGTTCTATTTGTTAGATCTATTCGTTTGATAAACTGACTTTTTGTAAAACTCTAGATTGAACTAAGAACGTTTCTTGAATTTCTTTTTCTTTCTATACTCAATTTTTATACAAAATTCTGGATTCAATAATAGTAAAATCAATGACACTTTTTAGATTGCAAAATTTGAGTATATTTGATGATGATACATTTACTTATTTATGAGTTTCAGGGTTAACTGAAGACTTTTTTTTAAATCTACTTATCTGTTATACTTATATTCTACTTATTAAATGTAGGCTATCTATTTTGATAATAGTATAATATAGATCAAATTTACCAAACAACAAAATAAAATATTAAGTTAATTAAATATAGTAAATCACGTCTAATATAGTTGTTTATTTCACTATACAATACTAACTTTTTTTATTCGTATAATATGAGAAGTTGGAATAAAACTATGAGTTAATAATTCATATTTTCTTCTTAGTTAAAATGAATGATTATTTGCATTTTTAATTATTAAAAATATTCGTTGAATTTTTTTATACTTACATGGTATGTGAAATTAATGTAGTATTAAAATTTCAAATCTGTGTTTAATCAGAAGTTTGTTGGTTAAAGTTGCAGCTTGAGATTGGATGATAAGTCTGAAGGAATAATGGAGTGACAGTTTGGAGCGTGAGTGCATTACAAGGAAGGCTAGGGGAGGGAAAGGGCGACGAGTTGAGAGGGAGACTGCCACCCTCTGCAAGGCTATTTGTTTTGCCGCTAGGGGGGACACTGCAAATATTTACAGGCTACGGACATTAGATCCCAACTTTTGACGCACCCCATCCTTGGCAAAAAGATAACAAAGAACTCCCAACCTGTTGCCCATTTTCTCCTCCACTTTCTCATTATAAACTTACCAAATCAATTGACAAGCATTTCGCTGACAATTAAATTTAATAAATTTATTTACCTGTCAACCAAATAAACCAGTTCATTTAAATAAGGAAGAAATTATTTATATCATATTTATTAAGGGTAATCGTTTAGAATAGGCTTATAAACCACTAGAACAGTCAATTAACTTAAAACCTGTCACTATTCATTGAAGAAAGCTACTATTGTCAATTGTGTAGTTTAATTATGTGGTATTTACTCATTGTAGGGTAAAAATCTAATGAAATGGTCTCCACATATAACAATTTAATGATATAAACAACGCGTTTCGAACACATAGTGTTCTTCCTCAGGCATTAACTAAGGATGAGTGCCTCTGAATAAGACTGATAATATTCATAATATTCTGAATAAGAATAAGTCTTATTCAGAGGCACTCTTCTTTAGTTAATGCCTGAGGAAGAGCACTACGTGTTCGAAACGCGTTGTTCACATCATTAAATTTTTATATGTGGAGACCATTTCATTAGATTTTTACCCTACAATAAATAGAATCTGTTGTTTCATTATTTATATCGTAGAAACATAACACTTTTAATTTATTCAGACATTCTTAATTTTATCTCAACTCAATAGAAATAATGTCATTGCGTTAATTTAAACTAAAAATGTGGTGTTAAATACGCCAATATTAAAACCATATCTTCTTTATTAAATAGTCTTGAGCTATTAAAGTTGAAGATGTATATTTTTAAACTTTAAGCATTGTACGAAGAGCTCTTTGGTGTTTTGAATTTTGACATGTTTATGAGAGTTCAATTATTTTTGTTTTATTGAATATTGGCAGAAGAAGAGATTTTCTAGTCTGAAAAAATATTGATGACTTGTCGCAAACTTTTACTGTATCTATAAAATCCACTTTACTTTGATAACAACTCATTAAGTTAGTTACTTTTGTGCAATCTTTATCTGATAAGAGATTACAAACTTAGCTTATACTGCCAGCTTAACTAAATAGTACTGTATCCTTCAAGCAATTTTGAATGATCTGCATGCGATCTTCTGTTCGTGTTTGAATGTCTTTCACTATAACTCCAGTTATTTTTAACGTACTCAACAAAACTATAACATAAATTTTACTACAGATGGTATTTATATTTTGTAAACCTTTTCCCTTCATTTTTATAATTTCACATAATTCATATGTCAATAGTATAGTGTTTATTGTCAGTTTTTTATTCATAAACATGATAAAAAAATGGATCAAACAATTTTTAAGTTTTCCATTAAGATAATGTAAAATTATAAATATTAATATAATTGAATATAACTTTTGATTTTATTTCACAGAATAAATCACATATATATTAAAAGAGTCAAATGGTAATGTTAATAAAAAAAGCTAAATAGTAAATATTTATTATTATATGCTAGATATACTTCTACAGAATACCATTTTTTATACATGATTAAGTAAATATTTAAGGTGAGGGAACTTATGTTGAAGGTTGGACAACCCTCTTGGCGTACAAATGAGTTTTTAATGTAACTGCTTCAAAATAGCATTTTTACTTTTAAAAGCATTTAAAATTCTATTTATTCTTTTTAAAGGTGAAATCCAGTAAACTACATACTTATTAATTTGAAATATCCAATGAAATAATGAAACTGAGATTAAATAAGCACGGCTATTCTAATCCTTCTCCATTAATTAATAGATATAAGTTTGTTATGTATTAAACAAGTTATTTTAAACTGTGGATACTGTCTGTTAACATTGGATACTGATATTCAAGATAGAAAATAAATATTAACCCATAACTATAAATAAATCCTGCTTAAATTTTGAAAGTATGATTCCAAGTTTTTTGGTTACTTTAGTCAACGTGTCAATTCATTAGACCAATTAGCAACTAATGTAATCCAGAATTTAATTAAAATTGCTACTTTATAATAAATGTGCAGTGTAAATTTTGCATCAAATTCTAGTAATATGTAAGAAAGTGCCGTGTGAGCCTGGGGTGTAATAGTGCATGTCTGGTACACACAATAGGCCTTTGCTTTGTCAATCACAATCTCAATTTGAAAGAAACGTTTACCGGGAAAAATATACGTAAAATATGATTTTCCATTATTATGGACATTAAAAATGATAAACTAAGAATTTAAAAAAAAAAAAATTTTTAAAGAAGCTACAAAGATATGGGTCACCGACTACAAAGAAATTTTGAAGTATTTATTTGTACAAATAGCACGTAAAACAACTGTTAAGATCTAGAAATCCAATGGTATGAAACAATTTAGATGTAGTAGATTTTTCTTGTCTTATTCTCAACTCAGGATCTATTGTAACTTCGTTCTTCAACATTATTTTTTAATAATCTTCCATATTCCGCTTTCTGATACTGTTTTTATGATTTTAAAGTTTTGTCAACATCATCACAGGGATGAAAAAGGCTGTGAAAAAGTGTAGAAAAAACAAAATTGAATACAAAAAAGAACGAATGTCTATCGAAGCACTCACTTTAAAAAAACACACACATAAACTGTTAGTTGTTCTTCTTTGTCATTTTTTTTACATTCAGACTATTATAAATCTTTCCTATTAATAGGTACATATTACATTTTAATACAATAGGTTCCTATTAATATATTTAGTTTGGTATTTATAATTATCTTATTTGATTCATGTTATGATTTATCAAATGCATGTTTATAATTTCTCTTTTCAATGCATAGTTCTAAGATCAAACCACAATAAGAAAATGGGAAAACAAGACTAAGATCTTTTAACCGTAACAAGCGGTCTTCGTCAGAGTCAACAACCCAACCTCAGTTGAAGTTGAAAAATCTTGGGTTAAAAGATTTTAGTCTTGTTTTCCCATTTTCTCATTGTGGTTTGATCATTTATTGTTATTTCACGTGTTTATGTGAAATCTTTTTATAGTTCTAATTCTAGTCTATTATGTTATCTCCTCTGCCTTCCACTTAGTAATGTAATGTTAGTAAGGTATGGTGGGTAAATATAGTAAGTTCGGTTATTTGAAGTAATTGACTTTGGGCTATTGAAGTTATAGGTCCTGAAGTGCTCTGGATCTATTTATGAGAGTATTCGGATGATGTCTGGGTGCGTGTATTGATTAGTCCAATCAGAAACTATCAGTCACTTCACAACCATTATTAAAATTTGTTACGCGTATAGTTTTTTGTATGACAGCTTTCTCAAACATAGTTGTATATTAGCAATTTTCTATCGTGAGGAAAGTCTTTCATCTAATTTAGATTTAAAAAACTGCTCCTTTTCCCCTAATATTTTGGCCAATCTCGAAAATTGAAACCGTAAATCTACTACTACAATTACATGTGAAGTATTAGATATGAATACCATAAATTATAGATTAATTCAATGATCACAGTCCACTACATAGTGCTTAGTTATCATTTAACAATATGCATGAGACTATCTGAAACATATATTTGCCAGAAACAAATGGTTTTAGCAAAAATGATATAATATGAAATAATACTGAATTCAACAATTGAAAATTTGTCAAATATTTCTTTAATAAAATCCTTTGATAAATATTTTTATGTAATAAAGTATCTCCTTAAAACATTTTTAATTTAATTAATATCCAATGCAAGTACGTTCTGTTAACCCCAGAACTGCGAGACACAGAGTCTCTTAAGGTCACATTTAGGCATCTGCAACATTTCTAATGATTTTGTTAGAAAATGTTCCGATTAATTTAGTGCCCTTTAGAAACTTAATAGGTTTTATTTCAATTTTATTTAGAAAAAGCACTTTTCATAATTGTCTTATTCATAGGTATTTAAAATTCAATCGCACATCCTCTCAACATACTGTCTTAGTTCTGTAGAAGTTCTGTAGCACCTTAATTGCCTTCCTTACAACAAATTTTCAAATTTGTATACCGTATACATATGGTTTAAATTTCTCAAAAAAGAAAAATATCAGAGATAAAAGTTTAACAAAAACATATGAGTCTTATAGTTCTCAAAAATGTGATTCTTTTTAAATTTATAGTTGCGCACTTTAGTTCTTTAGTTTAAGAACTATAGTCTTAAATGTGCAGTAATAAACTTTTGCAAAGTTTTAAATTAAGATAGGATTGTCTTAATAAACACTGCTATT
Organism: Hermatobates lingyangjiaoensis; assembly: GCA_026182355.1. Classification (NCBI taxonomy): domain Eukaryota; kingdom Metazoa; phylum Arthropoda; class Insecta; order Hemiptera; family Hermatobatidae; genus Hermatobates; species Hermatobates lingyangjiaoensis. The sequence goes on along the minus strand of JAPFBL010000110.1, from coordinate 1,511,714 downwards.
ATACTAAATTTTTATCTTGTTGCTAATATTTACTGTAATATTCATTAATAAAATTACCAGTATGATCACTTTAAACGGTTGTGGGTACAAAAAATACAAATTTCATTCAATATATTGACATTAATTATATTACAAATTGACCTTAATGTTATTTCAAAAACATTTATATGATTTAGATAATTTTAGTAATGGGTCAACTTAAATAAAACGATAAAAGAAATTTAATTTGAGTCAATTAAAAAATACGGTTTATAATTACTGAATTCTATAAAAAATTTAATTACAGTGAAATGAAATCATCTGATTGTGATCTGTAAATAAAAAAGAATTTTTCGTTTCATTTTATTAAATAGCAGGCTGGTTTTTTCCCCAAGTCTGGATAATTAATGGTTGTGGGATGTGAACTGGAAATACTGTCCTCCCAAGTTTAATTTAGGAAATTCTTTCATGCAAAAGTAATATCCATTAAGCATAGAGTTTTATCTATTTCTTCTTTGTCGGTTCTACTATTATTGTTATTTCTTATATGAATGTATGCTTTGAACTTTTCAAATAAAAGATTTTGCTGCTTCATTGAGGTTATAGTTAATAAAATGTTTATCATTAGTTTACTATCAGTGTATTCTGAAATATAATAGAAGGTATCTTCAACTAACAATTATATTTTGTGAATTCTATTTATCTGAATATATTATTTGTGAAATATATTTTCGAATATTCCAAAATATTTCCAAAAAAAAAAAAATGAAATTTATAGGTAGTGAAAAGGCATCACAACGTAAACAAATTACTAGGTTAGGTTTCAGTGACGGAGGCCCTAAACTATGAAATTTGTTTTACTGAGTTCCTGCTGTGTCCTTTCTGTGTACAGTGTTTGAGGTTACTTGCAATCTTATCTGATTAGTGTAATTGAAACATTTGATTTATAAAAATTGTTAGATCTTTTAGATAATGTAAATGTAATTTTCTTATTAAAAAAAAAATTACTTCGGTAAGTTCATTATTTTATTTAACTCTGATGTTACTTTTACTTGTAATATTCCACACGTTGTAATAATCTATTCTCAAATTTGTATTTGTTAGGTGTTTGTATATGATTTCTTATAATCATTTGTAGACCTATGAAAAAGGTTTTAAATAAAACCGAAACCTCGGCAAGGAGAGTTTGATTTTTGAATTTAGAAAATTGACCGAATCCCGATTAAATAACAAATCTATTCTATTAAATGTGTGATAAGATAATAAATTTGTTATACGCTAAAACTATATAGTTTTGTTATAACATAGTTAATCCTTTTTTTGTGTTTATAGTTTGATAATGAAGTTTATATAAAAATGATTATTGGAGATAAATATAAAATTAGTCATATTTCAAAAGTATAATAAAATTTATGGATCACTATTTTTCTTTAGATAAAATAGTATTATACCCGGTTTCTGTTCATATGACAAGAGGAAAAATCAATGTTCAACAATTGTAGGCTGGGATAAAACTTGGCCAAGTGGTTTATATCTGAGAGGGAAATGTTTGCAGTTAACCTTGCCTTGAGAGCACTTCTTGTAGTATTACGATACAGAGCGAAAGCCGGGTGAGGGTTTATCGATGGCCAACAATGGGGCCTTGAAAAGCTTTGTTGTTTCAAGTGTCTAATTAGCTGCTGGGGATAAGACTTACTTTTCCGTCTTCCTCCCGCTCGCACCATTTGCCGTTGCTTTCTCTACATCACCCCCTATTCATTTTTCTACAGTACTTGCTTAATCCTGACCTGAACATCCCTTTACCAGTCATCACACTTTATTTACAATCAATATACCCTAGTCCTCCTGTCTTCTCGATTATAATTACATGTTGATCTTTTCATAATCTATTATTTGTACCTAGAAAATATATTCTCTGAAACAGAATTTATAATCACATCATAATAGTTAGATTGATTATCATTTTGAGGGATATTATTTAAACATATTAAAATAACTGGACATATTATTAACAACTATTCTATAAAACATTAAATGTTTACATTACCATGTTTGTTTAAATTTAAAATTGTTTAAATATATTAACTGTGTTTACTTTTACTACTGTTTAAATTTAAATTGAAACAGAGTTAAGATTATTAAATTTTTGGAGAGAAAATTCATACAGTAGTTGGATGAATACATTTAAAAGTAAATATCTTTTATAAAAGAGAAAATAAACCCGGAGAATCAGCATCAACGAGGCTCTTTGAGATGTCTAAGTGGAGAAAAGGTAAAGATATTACAACTTACAAAGTACATATATTTTTTTGTCAAGAAAAAAAAGGAGAAAACAGAAACACACTTATTTGAGAATTTCAGGCGTTTGCTTAAAATTTGATATTAACTTATTTGATTCCCATTTAGGAATTAATATGTTTGATTCTGAGGTAAAATGGATAAACCAACAAAAGTCTCCACACAAATGAAGTTTTATTCAACGCGTTTCGAACACTTTGTGTTCATCATCAGGAAGACACTATAATACAAATTATATCTAATCAGTTACAAAATTAGAGTGAAATAATAAAATTCAATTAAGAGAATTCAAGACATACCCAAGGATGTGGTACTGACGGGTTGGTCCAGTGAAAACAACTAGTAGGAAACAGATCCGTTGCGAAAGAGTGGTGATAGGCATTTAGGAGATAAGGTGACAAAGGTGTCGGGTATGCTTGAAAACCGTTAACTGAAATACAGAATGCCAGAACCACTAATTTAGAGGAAAGGAACTTTTTTTTTATTTTATTTTTTAATTTATTCTTTCTGATTCTAGGAACAGTTTAAGAAATTTTAGAGACCATTTTGTTGGTTTATCCATTTTATCTCAGAATGAGTAAATACCTTACAATTACGGATTGCACAACTAATGATTTAATATGTTTGATTTATATCAGAGGTATGTATATAAGGCATATACACTAAGATTTTGATGCAAGATAGAGAAAGTTACTCTACTTGTCAGAGAGATACGAGTATCATAGTTGGTTCTTAGAGAAGTATAAGATTTGATCCTGTAGCAATAAATGCGGCACCATGAGAAAAGTAGTTAGCTAGTGTGACTTTAACTTAATAATTTAATGGTAAACCTAATGGAGGTTCTCACTAGACAAATATATATGATAGGTTTTGCAAAGTAACACTTTGTACGAGTAATGCGTTGTAGCATCTATGTCGCGAAGAAGGAAGTTTTGATTGGATAAATATCTGTCTCCTCATGGGTCATCAGTAATGATTCATCTATTGCACTCTTTTTAATATTCACATAGCTGACATACCGAGATACTATGGACAAAAAATGTACATTCTTAGTTTTGATTCTTTAGATTTTGATATTATCTCTTTAATCACATTTCAAGGCATGCAATCAGGTCTAGCATTCACCTTCACCAGTCATAGTTGTTCTAATAATAACCTTATAACGTAGGTCCTTAACTACGTAAATAGCATTATTCAACAGCGGAATAGAGTTAACATATAACTAAAAGGACCAGACCAAGATTATATCTGTTTCTGGGATGGTTTATAAAGGTGAACCTAATATTACTGTATGTTAACCGTATACCCAGGTATGTAAACTGGGTTTTAGATAGCATTAAGTGGTAACTAAAGAATACAGAAGAAGGTAGCTTATGTGTTTCCTTACATTAAGGCTCATTATATTACAAATAACCGGAGTGAAACTCAGTATGGAGGTGTTTTAGGAAAATTAGAAAGGTTAGTATAAGTAGTTTTTGAGATGCTAGGTGCTAGTTGAGGCCTACTCAAAGATTGCTCAAAGGATTTATCGGGGGAGAAGAACTGCTTAGCATTTGGTTCGAGACCTTGTTACACCGCAAGGAGTCCATGAGAGCTGTGCGTTTTCCCGGGAAGAGGAGAGGAGAAATCTAAGACGGCCATTTCCTGATTTCAATCCTGGTATAAAAAGGATTATAACAAATAAAAAAATATATAAAAAACACAAATACATAACTCTATACTTACTCAGGGCACTGGAAGGCCTGCCAGTAGAGGTTATCGGTAGATTGCTGTTGACTACCGCTGAAGGGATGATGAAATCCTCAATCTGGGCTTCAGGGACATAATGAGTCCTAGCTGAAATTCCATTGAAAGAAGTGAAAGAAGGCAATCCCAATCTGGGTGTCAAGGTCTCTTTCAAAATATCTTTAAAACAAAAAAAAAGTCACTTGTATGGATATTACCATGTGTGTAGGTTTGATGTATGTTATATCATACATGTTTGATGTATTTAACATACATGTAGGTAGTAATGTATGTTAAAATTTCGATAATTTGTGTAAAACTCTTATCACTAGCGAAACTTTGAATATGTTGAAAAGAATAGTACAAGGATAGAATTGTGACCTCCAACAGATATACAGTGCACACAGAAGATAAGAATTTCACCAAGTTTCAAACATCATTGCCAGAGGTCGGTTTTGATCACCGTTGAATATCTAGTGTATGACAATTCAATAGAGTCTGGGAAAGAAACCCATAAAATCCTAATGATAGACTGGACGATATTTACCAGATGCATAGGATATTTACGATATGCACCAGATGAAATGGAATATAGAGATCATATAGAGAATTATGATAATAGAATAGAGCCTGATGATTTTCTGGAAGAATATCTGAAAACAATTAAGAGAAACGACGCAAAATATCTAAAAGCATCAAATATTATGTTTTCAATTGAGAAAAATATTTTAATTGAAGACATTACATTATTTCATGAAGAAATGGACAAAGTGAAAAAATTGATAGAGAAGTGATTTCAATTAATTTTGTGAGGTAACTGACAACGGCCGTCAGTCTTAGTCAGTCAAGAAGCTCTTTTTTATGAATTTTACATAAACGAAGAAAACTATGTTGCCCCCAGCTTTTTTTTTTTTGATTATGTAGGCCGTTTAACCCCGGAGAAAAATCAATTTTCCTTAATGCTTAAATATAAAGAATCTCCAAATTGTTTGGCGATGATTTTGATTACGAAAATTGAACATATAGATAGGTGATGAATATAAAGAAGATGAAGACGATAGCCGAATATATTGAAAAATCTACAGGATGAAGAAGAAAACTTTCAAGAGTTTTCATTGTTTGTAAGAAACTTAGATAGAAATGCAAATTTATGAACCATGGAAACTTAAATTAGACGTTCACGACAGCCTCACATGTCCTACATAATGTTTAGTACAACTGAAACAAGACTTTCTCCAAAGTTTTTCTATAGATAGTTATATTGACTAAGGAATATACATGCTGACGCCTTTCATTGATGCTAAATTATCCTGATATTTAGTTGCTAAAGTGTATCCTAGTGGTCATAACGTTTGTTTCAAGTTGAGATATGAAACTTTCTTGAGATGAAACATTGAAAAAACTGCCACTGTTTTCGGTTTGTAAGTATAATCATATGTTGTTACACAGTTTTAAGAAAAAAAGAGTAATTTTCCTGAGAGTTATTGTAATAATGTGATAAACAGTATCTTACTTTAAAACAAATAGAACATTTTGCTTATAAATTTTAAATAATTTGAATTGATATTTGATTAGAGGGGGATAGCAAACTTGATATACTATTAACAAACGCTCATTTTAATTTACAACTTTAATTTAACTGTATAAATAGTAAATATAGAAACAAGAGTTTGCCAATTTGTATCAAAATTGTCTCTAATAAGGGCAAACTGATAAATTATTTGAATACCAGTTACCAGATGACAGAGAAGTAACATGAGATTTTTCATCCATGCATCATTTACTAAATTTAACTAGCTTTGTAATTCAAATGTACTTCATGATTTTATTTATTTCATGCACTTCATCCAGAAGAGTTTTTTCTAATCAATTCGTATCTGTAACCAAATCCAATTTTTTTTTTTTGAACTATGACACGATTGTTGCAATACTGTAGAAAACTAATTCACCTAATTTAGTTAATACATTTAAAAGCAGTCTGTTTGGGTCGCTTTAATAAATTCAAATATGTTAATTAAATTACAGTAAAGAGAACGACTGGATAAATTACTAAATTTTTGGATATACAGTTCAATAAAACATATTTTCTATATAACAGTATTGCACACACACACAAAAAGGTTCATTTTAACACCAAAGGCTATTTACGTAAAACATATAATAATAGTTTGAAAAATAGTGTTACTTGTAGATTGATAACAGTATATGTAGATTTGATAACAGTGTAAAGTACACATTAACTGATACTTATCGATCCAGATGGGGGCCAGGCTAGCTCAGTGGTTACGTGCTCACCTCTGAACTGATAGGGCCGGGGTTCAATCCTCACCTGGCCCTCGATTTATTCACGCGGGAGGTGAATAAATCTGAGCACGTCGTCCCTCGGAGAAGGATGTTAAACCGTCGGTCCCGAGCCTGTACGATGTCAGGTACTCGTTAAAGATCCCTACTCTAAATACATTTGAGTTAGGCAAAATTTAGGACTCCCATTGTAGAATCAATCTTCATTGTGTGGTATCACAAAGAGCCAATGCTCGGCTAAGTGTGTTCCCTTGTGGAACTGCCACTGCAACCTAACCTAACCTAACCTATCGATCCAGATGTGATCTAAAATAGCAAATAGGTGGTTGAAGACTTCTAAACCACTTAATTTGTAAATATTTTCAAAACAGTTTGTTAGTCATCATGTATTTTACTTATAGCAAATGTATAAACACATGGATATTGTTACTACTACGATCTTCTTTCAGTCGATGGAGCGCTATCAGACGTTGTCTTTCTGAGTTGCGATTAATGATAGACAACGTCCGAAAGCGCTCCAACGACTCCAAGAATATCGTACGAGGTATGCCAGTTTTCCCTATTTCTAATATAAGTTTATAAACACTCGAATAAATCGAGAAACATAAAACAAAAATTATTACAGAATAGTTTACAAGATGAAAATTTATTAAAAACCGACCTAGAGAGTGTATGTTGGTACTCTCTAGAAAATTACTAGACGAGGGAGAGAGTGAAGTGTTCTGATATTGATTTATGCAATATCATCTAGACAGATTTAACTATTTCATTATAAAAGGAATTGAGAAGTTATTACATAGGATATGCTTTGGTTACATAATATGATATTCCCTACAAATATTATACATTGCAAAAACGTCTAAACATATTCCAATAAATAAAATAAAAAGATAGCAGTAGGTAATTTGAAGTATTAAAGAAAAATTTATAGAGTATTCTTTTTCTTCAAATTATCTTTATTTATTTTCTCGTTCATATTATATGCATCCCACTTTCAGTAACGAAGTTGTTTATTGTTGAGTATTTGTTAGTCTGTAGTTTTTTAAATGTAAGAATGTAGAACAAACTCATTAGGGAATATTTATAGAATAGATTCATTAACTATATGAATGAATATATAGTTAATAGATGTTTAAAATTGACTACTATATCATATTGTATTTTCTAAAAAGTGTAGTTATCCAAGGCCTAAAAGTCGTTAGAGAATCATGAGTGTATAGCCTTGAGTGGCTCTGTATGCGCCTTTAAGGATAGGGGGAAAATAATGATCAATCAGTTTTTAGTTCCAATTTATGTACTATTTATGACTATAATCGAAAACAGACAAACACTCAGATGTACATTGTATCCCTGAAGGCTAAGATCAGAAAATCATTAAATGTGATTAAGTGGTAATATTCAGAAATTGATTTCCTAAGAAATAAATTAATTATAATTAATATATTAAAAAACTACAGTAACCAACACTTAATATCTATTTAGTTAAATATAATAGAAAACTCGTTGACAACCAATTGTGTTTTTTTTTATTTAAATCTGATATAGCTTGGATGTAATAGCAAATATTGTAGTAAATAATATCAATTATATATTTCGTTTATTTTAATGATTTCGTTTGTGTTATTGTAGCTATGGATACATTATTAATAATAACAAACTTGAAATCATTGATTTGCAAGAATCTGGTATTTTATTATTATTTATAATAATAAATAATAATAACATTTTCGGTGAAACATACATTGGATCCTACCGCGATGTCTTTTCTATTGTGCTTCATTCTCTCGTTTTTAAAATCAACTTTGCATTTCAGGTTATTTAATGGACATTATAATTCATTAAATTCCAATCCATTTTCATAGAAGTACTTTTAAGTTTTACTAGGTGTTTGTACAATTTACGAAAGACCTTAATCTCTTAAAAGTATATGCCTCGCTTTCACACAGATTATTATCAAACGTTACAAAGCCTCTAAAATGCAAAGACTACTATTCGTATAATTTTAATTGCAGCTTGTACAAGTATTATAGGGAAGAGTAAACCTGGTTATATATTCTGAATAAATTATTTTACCTTATTATTATGCTTTATTAATTTTCATTCAAATTTATGTTCATCCCGAATGAGTGTCTCAAACTAAAACATACCTCATTTTTCTAGTACCTTTTATCTGTTTCCCTTTTCAACCATACTTAATTGGATCCTTACAAAATCTGAGATATATTATGCAAAAAGCCTCAAGATGGAAGAAGGGTTGTTAGGCCCCAATTATTTTTTTTTTTCGGCTCACTATAACATTTTCTTGTAGTCCCTTGTACCTGAGAGTGTACTTATTTTTTATGGTTACGCTACTGATTATTGACCCATCAGTATACCTAACATGAGCTTTTCGTTTGATAGCAGAATGTTTAGTATAGATGTGATTATTTGTGATCACTTCGATGCAATTCCAGAATATTCCATGACGAGCAGTATATCTGACAACATATTAAGGTTCTGTTCTATTAAATCTATGAAAATTATATCTCACATAGAGGAATTTATATTTTAAGCGAACCTCAAAAATTTAGAAATTTCTTTTTATTGTTGAAAACATACCTAAAAGATGGTTAACAACGTTGTATTGTCGATAGTAGTGTAGGCATTCATTATTAACTATTACCTTAACCACTCCTGTCTGTGAAGTTGATTAAAGGTAATTTTGAAACCTTTTTCATTTTTCTTAAGATAGTACACAACAACGGAAATCATTCAAGTGGTATTATGACACCATTAATAATAATTTTATAGAATAGGAGTACAGATTTGTAATTAAGGCCCCATGTGACACCAATGAATTCCTAAAAATTGGACGATCCTTTTGTTGCATTAATGTAACCAATATATGATTTTCCGGTTTGGTCATTTAACTATAAATGCTTCAAGAGAATTTTAATATCATTAATACTTGTGACATAAAATTTTACAAGGTATTATCAATAAGGCAAAATTTATCAACGTTTAAAACAAGATTTTTTCTTTACCAATCTTTGAACAATCACAGGAGTATGCTGCATAAAAATAAAGATAACATCATCTAGCACTACTCTTCTTATTATAACAAAATCATGTACCTATCCTTGTGTATAGTAAATTTCATTTTTTAAAGTATCGAGCTGTCATTTAAAACTAATCATCACTATTTTGATGATATACGTCTTCTAAGGAAAGCCTTCAATAGTGACTATTCCAGCTGTGTTGGATCCAAAAATTCTATTAATTATTCTTACATTTATATAGTTATATAGTTATTATATATAGTTCCAGAATTGATGCATCTAAATATCAGTTGTAATTTAATGGTTTTAAAGGTTGATGTGGAAAGGCTGTTCATTACGAATGAATCAGTCGAGAATGGTTCTATTAACTCTTAAAGTGTTCTCCATTTTGTTAACAAAAATTTTTGAAACTATTTCTAATGACTTACTGTTCTGATAACATATCTTATACTTTCAGAAACCGCCATGGTTTCTGAAGATTTGCTCTTCTGATATGGATGGTTTCTGATGATTTGTTCTTTTGATATGGATAGATAGATAAGTTGTTATAAATAGGTAGACATTAATAGCTGTCATATTTAGCGTAATGTTACTCTTCCTCATAATATATTTGTATTAAGACTATTTCAAATAAAAAATGTCAAGCTCATTGAATCACTAAAAAACTAGCTTTATATAAGTAACCGTTTTGTAATAAAGCATATCTCTTCTATACTTCAATATTATAACAAAATAATAGAGTTTTTAAACTTATAAATGTATTTATGTTACATTAAGTTTTGTTCAAGGGCAATGTAGTTTGATTACAACACTTTTTTAGAGTACAATCCATCATAATTTAAATGACAAAATAAAATATGTTGGATTGGGGTTGGTTCTTTACGTCAAAGACTTTTATTCTTCCTATATATCTATCACACTAATTCATTTAAGTAATTCTAAAATTTTATTAAATTTTTGATATAACTTTTGATTCTTCTTGATTTCTTTAAACAATTTCTAATATAATATATTGAAATCTGAGAAGTAAAACGGGTGATTATTATTCCTAAATTAATATTCTGTCATAGACATATTGCCTTTTGCGGTGTTCAGAATTTCATAACATTTGTTTTTTGCAGATTACTAATTTAGGTTTATTTTTTTGAAAAAATTGCAGTGTTTATAGTTAACTTTTTAGCGTCAAATATTATCCTGGAAAATTGGAATAGGTAATATAACTTCCAATTTTGTAAATACAATTTTGAAAAAAACTTCTTCATATTATTTTAGCATAAAGTTCTATTTTTAAGTATAATTTCACTTTGATCTGTCAAATAGTATTCCTTGTATCCTGCCTATTACTTTCACGACTAATCGTAAACAGAAATATTTACATTTCATTTTAAAAATTACCTTTCCAGTTGTTAACAAATCTAAAGTATCAAATATGAATATTATCCATAAAATTCTTTGGCCTGTAGCAGGTCCACAGAATTTGATATTTTTGTATTTATATCACACAGAGACGGAGATCATCGAATAAACGTGAAAAAAGACCTTGCAACTTCAAAACTTATAAATCCATTAATATTTCGGGGTTGATTTTTTTTCATCATTTCATTGCTTTAGTTAAATTATAGTTATAACTGATGATTTATAAAAATATTTTATTCTATTTGAATAAATATTTAAAATTATATTATTCAAATATAGAAGTTATGACCATAATTAGTATTTATTGCAGATTAATTAGTTCTGGCAATGATTAAAGAATTATTCTGATTAAAAATAATCCAAAGAACCAAATACATTCATTTAGTCGAAGATTTATGGTCACATGACTTTATTGTTTTATAATAAGCGGTTTATTTTAAAAATATGCATTTGAACAGTAAAGTTATTACCTTTAAAATTTTCTTTATGAAATGTATGTTTTATTAAACATATATATTTTATATTTAAAAAAATATTAAATTATTCATACACACAGCTTATAATTATCCAAATATATATATATATATGATATATATATATATATCAACAATCAAACCACAATATGAAATGGAAAAACAAGACGAAGATCTTTCAACCGTAACAAGTGTTCTTCGTCAGAGTCAAAAACCCAACTGAATATATATATACACACATTATATAATACGAGTTCATACACGTATACACGAGTTCATAATGAAAGGAGAGTAACACAAGATTAAAGAGGCACACTTACAAACACAGATTTTCAGGCAATCCTTCTTCATAAGAAACGAGAGTAGGAGACCAAGCACGTTATAGACGCAACGTGCGTGTGGGAATGATTCCTTTTGGATAAACTACATGTTAGAATATGCCTTTAATAATAGCAAAAGAATAGAATCGTGCAGGAATTTGCAAATACGAATTAGTAAAAATTTGTTTAAAAACTGCCTACCATTCTGCACAAATGTATTGTAAATATGTTTCTTCTTCTAATAGGTTGAGCATGGTATCAAAAAACAATTAATTGTACCTATAACAAAAAATTATTGCCTTATACTACATAAATGTCAATAAAATAGTAAGACAATAATAAGGTATCAGTGGAAATATATTAGGTAAAGGAAGAATAAAAATTGACCAAATTAAAACTGGTTGAGAGGATGTGGTTGTATCTAAAATTTAGTGAGCACGCATAAGACCAATCCGTTTAATGCACCTAATTCATCTTTTACACATGTGAAAGTATACTCTATATATTAGATGTTCCTTATTGTTTAGAAGCAATATTGCATCATAATAAAGTCAACTTAGGCGGAAATATGACTGTAGGCATTTTTTCTCTTAAATTAGGAATAATCAATTATTGATATTTAGCATTAATGTGAAATCATCAAAAACATATAATGAAATCAAAATAGAATTTTTTAATTTAATAAAAGCTATATTCTGTAAAATATTTAAAATCTCGAATTTATGACTGATTCTGAAATATTAAGAATACTATATCCTATTAACGATATGAATTGACACAAAAAATAGCTCATTGGCAGAGCTAAGAACCTTTCTGTTGAAGTCACAAAGACTAAAATGGTTGTTTATAATTCATTTTGTTATTCAAGCAAATGTTTCTTAACCTTAGCATCTAATTATGAAGAAAAAAAAGTTTTGTCAACAAAATGAAACTAAAATTAGTAAGCTGCAACAAAATTTCATGAAATTACTACTACTGAAAAATTTTACTACATAAACTGAAATACTATTTGAAAGAATAACCGGCTGTCCATTATTTCATGTTGAGTTTTCAGATTTTTTGCTTTATTTTTCAATAAAAGTAATTTAATGAAATTTTTTTGTAGCTTAATAATTGTAGGTTCATTTTTTTAAATAGAATTTAATTTTTCCATAATTAGCGGCTTAGCTTAAAACACTTTTCTTTATTAGATTTGTTTATATTAACTTACACATTTTTTAACAGAATTGAGTATACATTAATTTATATTTAAATGTTTGTTAAAGACGTTAAAAGAAATTTGAAATGGTTTTATGATATGTAGTAGGGATACAATTTTTAAAATTATAAGACCAAGACGAAATCAACCATCCATTTTGTGATGTTTTACAGCGTGTTACTGTTTTTACCAGTTTTTAAACGTAAGTGTTGTAATCAATTTACAACATTTTAACAAATATTATGTCTTGTTTATAGCTGTTAGTTGAATAAAAACACTGATGTTCTTAAGTAATATTTAAGCATAGCAAAAATATCATTTTCAATTTCTTTTTGGCTCTAAGACTACTGACTTGAAGTCTGTTTTCCATTGATTCAATCAATACAAAACTTTGTATGTGGTATACCTTGATTATTTAATGGCCTTGCAATATGAAACTAAAAATGACAACCTATACGTTCAATCTGTATTAATATGTGGTATTTTTTTTAGTAAATAAGTATATTAAAATTTAAATACCTATCAGAATCATTAACAGAATGGTTATCAACAGAATCTTAGTCAACATTAACAGAATTAGTTATAAAACATTTTGTTACCAAATTGAAGAAGTCCTTAAGTGCTAGAAAAGTGAATGTGGGCTTCTGATTGGATATAGAAAGAGTTTGTTTTTGATAACGCAAATTCAAATTCATTTAATTATCACTAATAAATTGATTTATTAATGCAGAAACTATACTCGCAATATGGATTACAACAATCTAACGCATGAATAATTTGAGCCGGTATAGGATTTCGCACAACTGACATTGTGATCGCTAAATGCTGTACTTATTAAGTTGTTCAGTTGAAATTATTGTGGTGATTAGTCAGTACTAATTAGGATTAGTCAATCTTATTGGATACTTAAAATAATTATGATTATAGCATATTCAAATGACTATATCATTGTAAAAAGATGAATACTAACTGTAAGATTACATAACATATTCTATACATCGTTAAAGAAATGGTAAAAAAAATCTGGACAAACTATTAGAGAAAAACAAATATAGATTAAAAATAATCTACATTTTATATTAAGAAAAGGCAATCACCTTTAAATGGTGATTTTTAAGTGGTAATTTTTGGCATATAATACCTAAAATCAGTTAACTTGAGAAATACTTTTCTATGACATAATATGAAGTTCATTAATGAATATTACTCTAGTGTTGATTAAAAATGACAAAAGAATGGACAATAGAAGAGTTATGATAGCGATAAACACGATCCGATAAAACTATTACAATAGATATAATGATAATAGGATTGATTATAGATCAATCATTTGATGTTTATTAAAAATGATAACATAAAAAAAATCACAATAAAACAAACGGAATCATTAAATTTATAGTTCATTAAATAATAATTCTTTACCAGAGAGTTTGATATTAGGACTATCCGATACCTAATATACCTACACGTACATCACCTCTCATCACGACAAGATACACTAGTAATTCATCATAATGCAACCATAATTTATTTAGAAGTGATTAAAAATCGTATTGAAGTATTTATATTTGTTTGCTTAGGTTTGATATTAAGTTAATTGAAGTTGACACGTGAAATACTGAGAAAGGGTACAGGTTTATAATTAAATAAATTAAAGTCATTGGTCGTCTCATACCAGTGTTTTTTAGTGATCATACCAGTTTTTTTTTTTAGTAATTGTAATTACTATTTATATTAATTCATTGATGTATAAAATAATAAAAAAATAATGAATGAATTAAATAATCATTGATGATATATACCAGTATACTTCATTGATAATTAAATAAATAATAAAGTAGAAAACATATGTTAATAACTTGATTTTTATATATCTTTGTTAATTTATTGAAGTCTTTCTCTTATCTCTGTCTTACACATTGCTATTTAATATCAGATACCCTGCGTATATCAAAAATGATCAATTTATATTACTTTTAATAAATATAATATAAACATATACCCTCTATTCATAAAAAGGATAAATAGCTATAGAATAAATGTAGAAAATACACTATAATTATTCTTGTCTGTTTGATATTCTTAAATATTGAATTATAGAAATTAATATTTTAAAATATCCGGCATAATGTAATTAACACATTCATTTTAAAGGTAGCACTAAAATACTATAATAAAATAGAATATTCTATTAACAAACTGGAAAATTTAAATGAAATGCAGAACAAATTAAATGGAATGCATATATTTTTAAGATTAATGTATCCATGTATTTTATGGTAGTATAATTTATGAATATGTATGTGTTACATTTTTATTCAATATTCATATAGCATTTGACATGACCATTTCGTTCTAGGTAAACTAAATAAATGTTGCTTTCATTAAAACATTTTTTCCGTATCCATATGTATTAACTTATCTTAAAATTCATTTAATTTAAAGTATACTTTACAATGGTTCCATGAAAAGGGCTTTATTTATGAATAACTGGCTATAAGAGAAGATCTCCAGTTTGAGATCAAAGAGGGTGAAATGGGTTCCATCTCATTAGACTCAGTGATTAGAAGGAGGGTTGGTCGACAGGTAGCCCTATCGTGCTATTGTGCCAGCTATTGTGCCCTTCGCCCTTAGGTCCCTACAATAGCCCACACAATGCTCCCCAACCTTTATATTATTGCCTATCAACCCTAACTAGTTTTTTCCATCAGAGGAGAGATCTCTTGAATCAACCAAATATATGGGTTTGACTTGTTAAACTGAAAATCATTGTTTAGACACTGTCACCTTTGAAATACTTTCATAACTCTTTCTTTTAAATATTTTGTACTGAAAATTAATATTTTTGAGTTACTATACTCTACTATATGACTTTGAAGCACATAAAAATATACTGTAATTAACTTATAAACACGAATTGCTAACAGTTTAACTATTTCAAATTAAAAATATAAAAGGTAATAAAGTTTAATTGTTAATATATATACTGTAGTTTGTTCATTTGTATAGTTTGCTCACTCCTCTACTCTTTTGATAACTTGTCTATTTTTCAGAGAAATATTCTTTGCGTTGTTCTTCTTATGCCTCCACAAAGCTAAATACAAGATAACATCCACTTTCACTTAACCTATTAAAGAATTCCCAAGCTGCATAAAATTTTAAGATAACATGAGGTCTAAGGCTTCAGATACTGATCATATTATGTGCAACAAAGATACTGAAACAAATTTTTGACAATTGAGGCATTTCCATTGTGATATTTGCCTATTTACAATTGTCCATTCATCCTTCTATTCTTATTACTAAGTTAGATTATTTCATTATTAAACGTTATCAAAAATAAGTAATTATGAAATCATTAAAATAAACTTTCATTTAAATATTAAAACTACATCAGTTATTTATAAAGAGTTGAAATGAGCCAAATATCTTTTAGTTCAATTTATTTATAAGTTTCAATTAATGAATCAATCAATTGAAGCTTATTGATGGTGTCAAGGTATCCCAAATGATCCCATAGATTATAAGCTTTCTGATTTCAAGAAGAGAAAATACCTCTTCTATGTTATGCTTATGAGTTATGAACTGAATTAAATAAGTTAACTCATATGTGGTTAGTTGCTTACGATTCCAGAGTTCCTACGATTCCTTTCTATGCTATCTTTCATTAAAAAGGAGTAACATTGTAAATGGCATCAAAACTGGTTTAATATCAGTTTTAGTAAACAATATTACTTACAGAAGTAAGAATTTTCTTAGTTAAAAAATTCTTACTTCTGTAAGTAATATTGTTTTATGTATCTCTGAAATATTTCTACTTGTAATATTCATAAGTTGTAACCATCCATTTTCATATTGTGTATATGTTTGATGTTGATATGTGATTTCTTATTACCCTTTGTTTGTAGGCCTATGAAAAACGAGAGTTTAATTTTTTATCCTGGAAAATTGACCAAACCCCGATTAGAGAACACACCTATTATATCAAACGGTTGATATATTATTCAATCTGTTATATATATAAATATATATATATATATATAGAAATTAAAATTTATTAGGACTCGGTCAGTTCTTCAGGTTCAAAATAAACTCTCATTATCAACGTTTAGGGTTTTATTTAAAAGCTTTTCTAAAGGCAGAAGTATAAAATTTTGAGACTGAAAAACTAATAATTACATTACAGATTATTTTACAAAGAAAAGTAGTCTCTAACGTAATACTTAGTTTTTCTGTTTCAAAATTGTATACCTCTCCCTATGAAAAAGGTTTTAAATAAAAACCAAAACGTTGAAAATGAGAGTTTTATTTGAAACGGAAGAACTGACCGTGTCCTGATAAACTTTAACTTTTTTTTTATTTCGACATATACATACATATATATACATATACATACATACATACATATATATATATATATATATATATATATATATATATATATATTAGTTCATACATTATTTTCAATTAATATAGTGTACAATCTTCTGAAAGTGTAATTTGTTGAATGTGTTTTTGGACTGCACAGTTTAAGAACTCCGCCAAATTAATGTAATAATAATTAAGTGTTTGCGTGGTGCACACGGCAAAACCTGCATAGGGCTCAAGTGTATGCAAATCAATACCCTTCCCTCAAACATCAACCGACTCTCACCGTTTGTTGTGTTCAGTATCTGCATCAATTATACCAAACTTACAGATAACTCAACTTGTATGATGGTTTTGTTGCACTCAACTTTGAAGATACAAATACAAGATACAAATTTAATACAGGAAAAATAAACAATAAATAATTGAATTACAATTATTCCAGAAAAAATTTCATTTAGTGCTACTTTTAATAATGGAAATGCATAGTCACATTATATGAATGATATATGAATAAATTATAACAGTAATTTTACTCAAATATTTATAAATATTGCTAGTGTTTTTGGCTAAACGGTAATACTGTAATGGAAATTTGAAATTGTGCCCATTTCAAATTAATTCCAGTTTTTCAAAAATATTTTAAGTAATGAGAATACTATTTTTTCTATTTGAGTAAATAAAATGAAATATTCACATTTTAGCCGATTAAGGAAAGTTGAAAAAGAATAAAATCGTTTAGAAACATATGTGACTTGTTAGAATTTATAGGGTTTCTTAAAACGGAAGCCAAAGAAAGTAACCCCTCATCGTTTCGTATTGCACAGCAATGTAACTCTTTACACTACTACCTTTTCTTATCATTAATGTTCTTCTATTAGATTTCTCATAAATTTAATTCAATTTGTTTAAAACTAATTACTAGTTTAGTATTATACAATTTCAATAGACGTTTGGTTCAGCAATATTACTTCTCATAATTTGTATTGAAAATATCAAAGATGTCGAAAGAAAAGAAAATTATGGCAAAAAATGTTTTGAATACAACACTTCTAATATAATTATATTATTAATACGGCAAACCGTCATACCTCGTACGATGATCTTGGAGCCGTTGGGGCGCTTTCAGATTTTGTCCATCTTCTATCGCAACTAACCTCATATAGATAGAGGTTATTAGAACTCCTAATATAGATAGTTCTGAGGATACATCCAATTACCAAAATAAATGATAAACAAGCGAAAATCAGTGAAAGGTTGCCAAATCTTCAATAATTTTTCTTGACTTTTCTATCATGAATTAATACCATACAACAACTAATCAAACAAATTTTGAATCAGGATCTTGTCTAGATAGTAAAGTGAAAAAATAATGAATAATTTTAATTAGTCAAAAAGAAAAGAGGTAAACCACTCAAAATATTTACTTAATATATATATATATATATATATATATATATATAAACTAGAATTTTCAAAAGAACACAAAGAAAAGAAATCACTGAACTCACTACTACATCTTAATGTCCTCGTCGTCATCTAATTGGTTATATATATATATATATATATATATATATATATATATTCTTTGTTACATTGCTATACAACTGTATTAAAAATATATTAGTCTAAAATAATCTTTAATCATTTGAAACACAAAATTGAATATTTGAAAAATTTATATTGTTTTATTACATAAATGGTTAAACTTTCGCTTTTTATCAAATCCTGAATATAACAGTAGGGATTTAATTCAGTCTTATAGAATCTAAAAGCAGTTTTCTCTTAATATTATGTATTAATAGTAGAGAAGTTTCAATATTGGTATAGAATATTATCTATGTTTATAGAATTCATCTCCTTTGAATATCGTACTGTTAAAATGAGTAAATCACTCATACTATTGAAATTCGTTAACTCATGTTACTGATTAAAAACAAAATAATATTTGATCTTTAAAATAGAAGATAATTTAATATATTTGAGTGTGATTTATTTTTGAAGACATATCAAATAATAAATATTTATAGAATTGAGCATATATATATGTGTGTCTGTTTCTGTATCGGTGTGTATTAGCGTGTTTCAGAAACATAGAATACTGATAGAAACTTCCTATGATGCTTGGATGTACTTTGTGTAAAAGGGAACTAATGTTTACTTTGGAATATATTTCTTACGCGACGAATAATATAAAAAAAATATCAGTACTATTGTCAATTAGCACAATATAAGAACAATAATAAAAATATTAATCTGGTATTGCGTGTGATGAATGTGCGTGCGTATATGTATGTGGTGTTGGTGGTAGGTTGTCTATCCAAAAATTTGTGACCACGCTACACACTACACTGTCTGGTAATCAAATTTATATTTCATCCAAAAGTGGGTCATAAACAACAAATGTGGGCTTCTTTGGAGTGTGGTATATATTCCAAAATATGATTTTCTAATTTTTCCCCTAAAACTATTAACACAATGTGTTGAAATCTTGGGATTATTATAAAACTAATAGAAGCATTAACAGAAAAATGTTAACATTTTTTTAATAGTTACAAATGTCAGTTTGCCTACTGATCGGTTGGACTAATGATTGAATCTAAGAATCTTTTGTGCAATATTTGACACACCATCTGACAGATCATAATACAATTATACACAGAAATAGATCCATTTTAGAGGTTGATCTCCTTGTTTTTATATTTATCGTACAGATTTACCTTATTATTGTGTTATCGTAAATGTGAAAACACCAAAATTATTCGATTATAAATTGATGGTTTTTTATTTATATTATTATTATTGTAGTTGTGTAGAGAAATAGTTTTTTTTTATTTGTAGCAGAGTTGGGAACAACGTAAAATATTGGACACCTACTGTTGCAACAATGCAGGCTTGATAATCATCAAGCCATCTAAACTTCTACTCTTAGCTAAATTCAATAAAGCTTAGATCTGTATATCAAGCAATGGTGCAATATTTTAAATAGAATGGGGTTGTGCTGACCCCGTATAGTTTATGCAAGCACTGAAGTATACGTTTGGAGAAGAATCATATCTATCCTCACTAAAGAGAGAGTTATAGTGTTGCAATGTCAAAAGAATTCAATAATCCTCATAATAATTCATTTTTAAACAACTATTCCATACTTCTGTTCAATTAATTTTTTTTGTTAAAGTGAAGTGGAAAATAATTCTTATAACTTGGATAAATTATTTCAATTGCACACAAATTTTTAGAAATATCAAAGCTTTGGAACATGAACTGCATGAAGTTGCATTTTATTTAAACCCTAATTTGTGAAGATTTCAGTAATATATATATATATATATATATATATATATATATATATATATATATATATATATACCTCATTAAATATCTTGCCAACATTAAGTTTAGTATGTTTCCTACATACCTTTTCAAGATTTCGAATGCTACTTTTCCATCTTTGTGGTATCATATAAATTAACTCTCCGATTTTTTTATATTTATATGTATTTTCCATATTACACAGGTCCGACGTTTCGGTCTACGTTGACCATTATCAAGGATTCTTTATACAAGGTTTTTTTACAATTCTAATAAATACTTATTTACAATAACAATTACATCACTTCTATCAAACATAACTAATAATAAAATATACTTTTAAAACCACTACCTTAATAAACTTTAGTAACAGGTTTGTTACAATTTATTTATTAGAATTGTAAAAAAGCCTTGTATAAAGAATCCTTGATAATGGTCAACGTAGACCGAAACGTCGGACCTGTGTAATATGGAAAATACATATAAAAATAAAAAAATCGGAGACTTAATTTATATGATACCACAAAGATGGAAAAGTAGCATTCGAAATCTTGAAAAGGTATGTAGAAAACATACTAAACTTAATGTTGGCAAGATATTTAATGAGGTATGTTTAAAAGAAGGTCTGCTCCCAAAGTATACCAATATATATATATATATATATATATATATATATTTTAAACATTAAGACTTCTGTTAACAAATTATCCGCATTATAATTACTTAATGTGATTGTCAATGGCATTCAAGATTATTTCAATAATTTATTAATTTATTTTATTCTATATTTAGCTAGAATACGACTTAAATAATTTTCGGTTTTAAAAAGTTAATATAATGTTATCATATATCATAATATATCTGACAACTACTTGATATTATAATGTGTTACCCTAATAGTATACAATTACCATGGTAATTCTACACTATTAACGTTGAAAATTTTATTTAATTTAATCATAATTTAGAATGACGATAAATGTAAATTTAGAAAGTAATGTCGAGATTAAGACACATTCATAAAATTATTTTCCTAATAACATAGTTATGACTATATTCAAAGGAAGTCATTTATAACATTTGTGGTTTTGTGAAGGTTTCAAATTCTTGCTTGTAATATTGCAATTCCAGAAATCCAGTCCACTACAGGCCAACAAACTTTTGACAGGGCTGCCTTTAAGGTAACTAACATTGGAATTCCTAGAGAGCCGCAAGTTCTTCAGGCCCAACTCTCTTCCATTGCAGTCCCGTCCCCATTTCAAAGAGCCAGATGATGTTTTTTTTTCCTTTAGTGCAAACTCGAAAAAAAACTATTAAACTAACGTTTCAGAATATACTATTTCAACTGTGGTTTTGTGTAAAGTATTTTTAACTTTCTGTTCAAATACAGTTATAATTATTATTATTTCAATTCTGCCTAAAATTACCTGTCATAATTGGTAAATTCTTTTACGTGAATTAATTTACTTCATAACAGTTTATTAAGTGAATATGTTATGAAGTAATATTTATAAAAAAATTTATTTTTTATAATATGTACATAATATAATACACTACATTAAAACTTCTTAGAAGTAATCCTAAGTTGGTCTGGTAACTTGAGGCCAAGTAACCTGAAGCAGGTAATACCTGAAAACTACTTGATTTTGTAATGTGTTACCCTAATAGTATACAATTACCATAGTAATTCTACACCATGGTAATTGTATAGGTGTAATATTTTAATATTACAATGATATTAAATCTGTAATATTACATTATTACATATAATGTATATTATATGTAATAATATACATTACATATTCATACAATATATACATATACATATATATCTATAAATATTGTATATATATATATATATATATATATATATATATATATATATATTTATAATATGTTATTATAACATAATAGTTATTAGTAGATCTGCAGTTTTAAAATGAGTCAATTATTGGATATTTTAGGCTAATATTCTGTTCATTTGAAACCTTGATTTAAAGTATATATTTGATAGCACTCTTTTAACAAATGAATTTGGATAAACATGTTTATAGTTGGTGACTATGATCAAATAGAGGCACGGTCTGTGTGCCTAGTGCTTTGATAATTCAATAATAATAATAATGTTAAGTAAATACAATAATATTATTATTAATCTATGAATTCATCAATGCATAATTATGGAACTACTACAAATACTACTATATAATTATATATGAACTAATTTTAAATATATATACTTACTTTTGCGGTAGGAATATCTAAGATCCAGTATTCAATGACATACTATCTGGAAATATGTCAATGAAACTAACAAAATATTCAATTACAATCCCTCGTATGATACATGCATATTGCAAAATACCATGTATTTATATTGATTTATATTAGTTAGTATGTTTATATTAGAAATAGGGAAAACCATTATACCTCGTAAGATTTTCTTGGAGTCGTTGGATCGCTTACGGACGTTTTCCATTTTCAATCGCATTTAACATAAGCAGCTGTTAATCACAGGATTTGTATATCAAATCCAGTGTTATCTAGATATTTTATTTGATATTATTGCCTTATTTTGAGTTTAATTTATATTGTCTAGTCTTATTCTTTTATAGTTATTTGCGTCGTCATAATATCTGTCCAGTCGTCTTTTTTATTTTTATTGATGGTTTACATAGAATATTGGTTTGGTGGTTTATTTGTTCGTTTATGTTTATAAATTTCAAGATGTTTTGTTATATTGAGTCCTTTCTGTCCTTTCTATCCTGTCTTTAGTAAGTTTATTGAGTTTTCTAAGCTGTCAGGTTCATGTCTGTGTTCAGTTAGGTGTTTTGCGAAATTAGATTTCCTTGTATTATTAAAAATTAATCTTTAAGATGTTCATTAAATGTTAGTTTTAGTTTCTTCCCGTCTGCTCTATATATATTTGATTACAATCTTTACATTTTAATTTATATATTCAGCTTTTTTCATACTTATTAATTATATTTTCTGTTGAGCAAGTTAATATTTGAGTCATAGAATTATTAATTTTACTTCCTACCTTTATGTTGTATTGTTTCATTACTCGTAATTTTGCTATATTATGACTAGCACGTTATATGTATGTTATAAACACGTATTTATTATTGTTAGGTATTTCATATTTGTAGTTTATTTTATTCGTTCTATTTGTTAATACTTTTGGATTATGCTTGCATTATAACATAATTCCTTATTTTTATTCCTTGCTATTATTTTAATTATATTTAATACATTATTATAGTTGTTTTAATTCATCGGAATTCTTATTAATCTATCTATCATATACCGAAAAGCTGAAATTTTTTGTTGTCTGGTATGAATTGAAGATTTATGTATGGTTACATCGGTCGCGGTTGGTTTTTTTTAGATTTTAAAATTGAGTTTATCTCGTTTTTTTTCGATATTTATATCCAAAAAAATTATTTTCTTGTTTAATTCTATTTCTTGAGTGAATTAAATTGTATTACTTATCGAATTGAGATAATTTTTTATGTTTATTATTTTCTCTTCGTCTGGGTTATTTCTGATTGCGAAGGAGTCATCCACGTATCTGCTATAATGGATTACATTGTATTACTCTTTTAAAATATTGACAAATACTCTTTTCAGTTCCTGTAAGAATATTTCTGATAATATAGGAGTGGTTGGGTGTTCCATTCCTAATCCATCTTTTGCTAAATAGAAATCGCTATTAAATTTAAAATAGTTTTGCCTTAAAGTTGTTGTTCTTGTTCAATCATTTCAGTTTGAAAGTAATAAAACTAACACGAAATAAAGGGGAAAAAATGTGGTCTGAGTAGTGCTATAGAAGAAATAATAAAATTAGCAACTGCAACACCAACGACTCCAAGAACATCTGTTTTTCCTTATTTCTAATATAAATCCTAGTATGATGTTTTGACAAATCATGATAGTCAATAGTTAAGATGTGATGAGCTTTAGAATCAAACCCACACTGCAAAATATCTTTTTCATGGTACAGTGCAAGTGTTGCCAACAAATGCAGTGAATGGAAAAGGATGAACTTGATAAAATAACTAAAAATTGGGAGCAACAACTACATAGAAGAAACATTAGAAAAAAAGATTAAATTAACCAATATAGTAATACAAAATTAACAATACAAGTTAATTTTTCCTTAACTTGTTGGTTGTTTGTGAAGAGCTTTCACACATTCTCTGTAATATGGGAAACTTTAAAGTTTTAAATTTACAATTACTCGTTTTTTTTCATTTTGAAGAACGCTTTAGAAACCAATTATACTCTGGCAGTGTTTTGCATAAAAGATAGGCTCATAAATAATTAATTAACATGGACTATTTTACGTGATTCGAAAACAAATTTGTTTGATGTGACGTCAACTTGGATTAAGTATTGCATGTTGAAGACACTTTTTTGGATACACCAAAGCTTTTAAAAGAGTATGACAACATTACGGTAATTTTAATTCTCTTAACATTTTGTTATAAAAAAAATCACTATTTGTAATTTAGGCCAATAATTTAACTTATAGTTATTAATCTTAATTATTTACAGATAGAGGAAGTAACAAAATAAGTGTTTAACCATATGTTTTTAATATCCCAAATGAAATAAAGACATTAACAAAATTTCATAGCAACTTAGTCCTATAACATAACCATGTGTCTCTCTATTTAAACACAATAATATTTGTTATAATTTCGTGGTATTTGTCCTTTGATACCTCTATGCACAAAAAATTAATTCTAATGTAGTGCAATCTGTTATTATGTGGTATTTACTCATTGTACGGTAAAAATCTAATGAAATGGTCTCCACATATAAAACTTTTAATGATATAAACAACGCGTTTCGAACACGTAGTGTTCTTCTTTAGGCATTAACTAAAAAATACAATGACACCAGAGAGTTATCTATAGTACAAAGTAAATAAGTACAAAAATTAATACAAAATAAAATAAGGCAGAAAGTACGAACCTAAGGGTGAGTGCCTCTGAATAAGACTGACTGGAAATGGAATGGACATGGGTGGGGGTATAGGGTACATCTGTTTCTTATTAGAGCAGGTACATATTTCTCTTAAAGTTAGGCTGAGCCTTTACATTTTCTTTTAGACTAAGTGTAGGAAACATATTGAAAAAATAACACACAGAGCTATAACGAAATATAAACCAAATATATGTATAAGGAGAAATTAATGTTAAGGAGATATTAGCACGTTATAGTGCTAATTGCCCTGCACGTTATATAGGGATGACAATAAGGTCATTCAACAAAAGAATAAAAGAACACATGCAAGAAGTAAAACAGAAAACCAAATCCCCCAACAATAAACAATTTATTTCCCATTTGGCCAAGCATTTAGTCACCACTAACCACCAATTTTTCCCAGACCAAAATATACAAATACTACACAGAAACAATAAATTCCGGGAAATAACTATTTTAGAAGGCTATGAAATCAACAAACTAGTGCGCGATAATTCTTCTACTTGCCTCAATGAGCAAATCCCCAAATGTACAACGTTTCTTAATTTATTTATATAAAAATAATAATAATAAAAAAAAAATTCTACTTTCTCCTTATACATATATTTGGTTTATATTTCGTTATAGCTCTGTGTGTTATTTTTTCAATATGTTTCCTACACTTAGTCTAAAAGAAAATGTAAAGGCTCAGCCTAACTTTAAGAGAAATATGTACCTGCTCTAATAAGAAACAGATGTACCCTATACCCCCACCCATGTCCATTCCATTTCCAGTCAGTCTTATTCAGAGGCACTCACCCTTAGGTTCGTACTTTCTGCCTTATTTTATTTTGTATTAATTTTTGTACTTATTTACTTTGTACTATAGATAACTCTCTGGTGTCATTGTATTTTTTAGTTAATGCCTAAAGAAGAACACTACGTGTTCGAAACGCGTTGTTTATATCATTAAAAGTTTTATATGTGGAGACCATTTCATTAGATTTTTACGCTACAATGACAAAAAATTAACTTTTTTCTCATATCATCCTTAAGAAAATAAGAAATTACCATTCAATATAACCATATTTATATGCTTATATGATATATCGTAGACTATATCATGTTATTAAATATTTTGAAGAATTAATACTTTACTATAAGAAAAGCATTCTTATAAGTGACAAATTTGCCCCTGTTATTTTGACAATTTAAATGTTTTGAGGTTCAGAATGTTCATTTTTGAAGCTTTTTCAATGATAGTAATATTTCATCAGAAATCAGTCAGTTAAAATAAGAAGGAAAGCAAAAAAAAAAAAACGAAGTGGACTGGTCAGAATACATTGGAGCCAAACGTGTATTTGAAGTCATATTGTAAAACTTCCTCCAGCTTTTTGAAAGATGCAATTAATGCAAAAAAATAGAAAAGAAAGCATGTAAAACTAGGTATAACAACTTATTGTAAATTATTATAACTACTACATATAAAGTATAAAAAACTCTTTCGAAATGATCTTAATTTTTTCAAGAAAACAGAATATTTTAAAGGAAAAGTATAAAATAAGTTTGGAATATCTAACCGAATTTTATCGTCTTAACTAACCGTTATGTAAGCTGAAACTAACATCAGATGAAGAAGGCAGTCACCGTCCGATGATGGCTAACACCTGTAAACACATTCTATGTGAATGCGAGGCAATTGCATTTAAGAGGTTAATCATTGATGCCTAATCATACCAACCGCATGACCAATAGATGAGAGTAATATGTTCTATAAAAAACTAAAAACATAAAGTCAATTGTTGAATTGATGAAGTGAACCCCAGTAGGACAGAGAACACTATGGAGCGCACGATCCAGATGACAGGTCTCCGTTTTTTATTATTATAAATAATAATAATCGCCTTTCAAACGGTTCAAAAACATTTATTCAATTTTTTATAACTAACTGGTAAACTGGTA
Source organism: Hermatobates lingyangjiaoensis (assembly GCA_026182355.1). Taxonomy (NCBI): domain Eukaryota; kingdom Metazoa; phylum Arthropoda; class Insecta; order Hemiptera; family Hermatobatidae; genus Hermatobates; species Hermatobates lingyangjiaoensis. The sequence goes on along the minus strand of JAPFBL010000110.1, from coordinate 1,484,350 downwards.
AAATTGTTGATAAAAATGTTGTCAAATTCAAACAAATTAAGTCATGAAATTGATGATCTATATGAGTATGCTTCATAATACTCTATAGAGGATGTTATTACATCTGCTTGGTAGCCATGTTAAAATAAAACCAACACTAAATTCACTCTTAACGTGTTTGATATTGTGGTTGCTTATATTAACGTTTAGAGTAGGCTACACCAGTTTTTTTTTGTTAATAAAACAAAGAACATTGGTAATGCCATGGAATACTGTTCGACTTAACAATAAATAAATGTGGTTATTTGGGACAGATGGTGGATTACACTGGTTGGTTGTTTATATCCCTCTTTTCGATAGTGGTGTGTCATAAACATGGCGTCATGGCAGGAATAAATATCAGTTGAAATATAGAGGTTGGTTTAAATAAATCTGCCTTATGACTTTCTAGCGGACCGAGTGGATCGCCACTTGCCGCTTCCACCATCGTTTATTTTGACCCCTTCTTTCTTTCTATATATATATAAATATATATCCATATATTTGGAATCTTCCACTCATTTTATTCTAACGAGTTGTAAGTAAAATAATAATCGCATGATTTCTTTTATTTAGTACATTCTGATTTGCTGGATTTAATACCACTTGATTTGGATTATACAATTTATTATATATATATATATATTAGTGTATATTGACAGCAGATTCTCTTGTAAACATATTTTATTAAAGTAGACGGCAGCTTCCGCATTCACGACCTTTTTGCTAGTGATTTCTTGTTTTCTTTGGTAGGGAAAGATAACTAACTTATTATGTTAGTTTATTTACAGGCAATGTAAAAGACTTTAGAATTACATTTTTATGAACATATGGTATGGAGGTAATAACTTATGAACGTGTTTTGTGTGTGTGTGTGTGTGTGTGTGTGTGTAGGTTTGGGAGAGAGAGAGAGAGAGAGAGAGAGAGAGAGAGAGAGAGAGAGAGAGAGAGAGAGAGAGAGAGAGAGAGAGAGAGTGAGAGAGAGAGAGAGTGAGAGCGAGAGATAGAGAGAAAGAGAGAGACCGGCTATTGAGAAAAAGTGTATGAACTAGTATTTGGGCTTGCTTGGGATAAATTTAATGTAAAAATTAAACGAATAGAAGATTAAACAACTCTAACTTGCATAAAATATGAATACATATTCAATAATATGAAATATTTAATTTGGTTATGCGCTTGAGAATTCATTCTAGATTCATTGTAAATTTTCTATAGTTTACTTAATATTTAGACTGGATGTTTTACATTTTTCCTAGGGGTTTATTAGTTTATAAAGTATAGATCTTTGCTTCTGAAACAAATATTTATTTTCTTGAATCATCAATAAAAAGTTTGTATATTGGAGAGAGATGATATTGGGACTTGGGGGTAAGATGTTTTGGAGTGGTTTTGAGTGGTGGCCGTCAGAGACTCCCAATAACCTTCAGAAATAGCCCCATTAAAAACTTTGCTTTACTTCTCAGTTATGTCTCTTCTTGCCTTTCAAGTCCACCATTAGCAAGTAAACTTGATTTTTTTTATTATTATTAAAAGAAACACTGACTATCATAGCTTGTGTTCAATATTATTCTTTTTATTTTCAGTTTTTTTTATTTGAACCAGTCGAGATTTAATAATGCTCAAGAACATGAATATTTATCAACTCGTTGAGTTTTTACGGTTAATTTTTAAAGTAGGCTTAGATAAATACCCACATTTATCATAAAAATAATAGAGCGTACTGTTATGTACAAATACCTCCAAGTATTTCATTTCTTTCTACAGGAATACAAAAACATGACTATATCTTAGGCAGTCTGCACTTTCTTTCAGACTGTGACCATCTCGAGTACGGCAGTGTTAAGTCCGGACATTACGCAGATGGTTGTTAGTCTCAGCTAAACTGATAGACAAGGTAATGCAGGTGACCAACGTAAGAAGTGAGTTATAGAATCTCTGACTTATTTTGTCTTTACGAAGCTCTTCCAGTAAAAGATGAAAAATACTGTACAATTCGTTTGCACAAATAGTTCCTCTTCTGAGTTTCAGCAGTATGGTTCCTTTGCTGAGTTCTTTTGGATAGGAACAATCATAATATCTAGTTCTATTATTACTGTTTTTTATAAATTCTTGTGATATATGCTAAATAAACATTTTTCTAGTTAGAGATTTTGATGGATTTACTCAATTTGAGTTCTTAATGTCTATTTTCGACATTTTTTCTAAGTTCTCGGTTACGAATGTGTTATAATGAAAAAAATAGTTATAGCAAAAATAAACCCGGAACTACTTAAATTGATTATCTATAGTTTGTTACGATTGGTATCCAACCGTACCAGCTATCATATATATCGGTAGTGTGGCTTAAAAAACAATCGTGCCAATGGATAAGTGGTAAAATGACGATCAGTCCTACACCCAATATAATACAATTAATAAATCACTTCTGTAGATACATTTATCTATATTGACTAGTTTGCTGTCTAACAAGACTGAAGCAGATTGCGGAAGGAAGAGTAGGAAATAAAATGTTTAAAAATGCAATACAGTGAAACAATAATAGTTTGATTTACATGTTGTCAGATAATGAAGCTAATAATATTCTTTACTAGGAATGTCAAAGTGAAATGAACCCAAATCACAACTACTCTGTTGTACTGATGCACAATCAGTACTGCTGTACTGAAAAATTAAAACTGAAAATAGTAAAAATAAATGAACTCACTTGAGGGTACCTGAAAACAAAGTAATACTGGGGAGTGGAACAGTGCACTGTTTGGAAAATTTTAGAGCAAAAGTGTGAAAACACCTGTGGTCGAGAATCATTTTGAACAACCTCAATTCATGTGTGAAATTGGTGAATGAATGAAGAAGAAATCAGAAAACAGGTGATCATGAAAACCGGGTCTAATTTAGATTGAATTAGCTCATTCCAACTAAATTTACACTGGTAAATGTACTTTAATTTCAAAGGAAATATTACAAAATATATGTAGTATATCTGTAAGTAATTTACTTTCATAGCTGCAGCGTATCAATGCTGAAATTACATTAATTTCAGAGCGTATTAATCACATTAATTTCAGAATTGAACTTCAGGATAGCATCATACTTAATAACTGCTAATATATATTATTTAATAAAATAGCAAACTAAAATTTTGGATGAGGGAAATTAATCCTAAATTGTTTGGATACTGGATTGGTTTTGTTCTAATTATTGCACTAATTAAATATGTATTTTCTATCAGTAAAATGTTGATAACCTAATTGATGATAAGAATAACTTTTTTGGCAATTGTCACACTCATTTCAAGAACTTTTTCTTTGTTTCAGTATGGCTGTGGTGGGTAACCCAGACGTGGTTGGTACCAGTCCTGTATCGGATCTGTGGCGACATGACTTCTGGGGTACGTCACTGGAGTCTGCAGGGTCCCATGGCTCTTACAGACCACTCTGCGTACTGTCTTACCGACTCACGTACGCTGTGTGTGGTTTCAAACCCTACTGTTACCACGCTGTCAACGTACTACTCCATGTAATCTCCTCGGGTTTGGTTCATCAAGTGGCTGGCCAGTTATTGCCACACGGTGCCACTCTCGCAGGTCTCTCTTTCGCCGTACATCCTATTCACACAGAAGCCGTAGCAGGCATTGTGGGTCGAGCCGACTTACTCTCGACTGTATTTTCGTTGCTGTCTTTGCTGACATACGCCAAGCACGTGCGATTGAGAGACGAGGGCCGGAAAGGCCGGCCGAGAGGTTTGCTGCCGGGGTGGCCATTCCTTGCAGGCTCCCTCGTTCTGGCTGCCTGCGCCACGCTCTGCAAGGAGACTGGCATTACTATCTTAGCAGTGTCGGCACTCTACGACCTCCTCCTTCATCGACAACTCAACTTCATTAAAACGGTATTATTCATTATTTCTACATTGTTATGCATGTTGAAACAGTCAACGTGTTGTGCTTACTTATCTAATAACAATATTATGCTTAACAAAAATTATTACATAGTTATACATTACAGGATTTTTACAATAAACACGTGAAATAACAACAACGTCCAAACTGCAGTAAGAAATGAGAAAAAAGACTAAAATGTATCAACCGTAACAAACGCTCTTCGTCAGAGTCAAATCCAAACTTGATTTAAATTGGGAATTGACTCTGACGAAGACTGCTTATTACGGTTGAAAGATCTTATTATTTCTTCTCATTTTTTATTATATTTTGAACGTTGATAGATATACGTAAAATGATAACTAAAAATTTTTCAATAATCTATATATAATAAAATTAAGTCATGACTCTCCTCCAGCGTTAGTTTAAGATCAAAAATTTAATTTAATAATTTTGAAAAGACGAAGTTGTCAGCTTACCTACAATAAGTAGGTAGTTTAATGTCATTATTCTTTTCTATTATATTGTTCTGAACATCTCATTTAAAATTGGCAAACCTGACGTCACGAGGTAAACATTGAAAATATGTAGAGGCATCTGAAAAGGTTTTTCATTGTAGAAGCATCTAAAGTTTTTGTTACTAATTTTTTTTAATGATATTGGCTGTATACTAGGTTTGGAATCAACATAATTACACACAATATGTCGAAACAACTCAGTGAAGCTACCAAAAAACTGTCATATCTCCATACTTTTATAACAAAAGGCAATATATCCGTGAGAAACAGTGTGAGGCTTTTAGCGCAAGAGAAATATGTTTGAATAACTTATGTTATCGTTAAACATTAACAATGAATATCCTTTCCAGTTGAGTAAGACACAACTAAGAATATTAACTCAAGGATATGAATATAAATGTCTCATATTATATAATATATAACCTTATAATATTTTGTATACAGTGAATACATTATAATAACATTCCAATTAATATATTCATATTTCTAATGAATAGAGAAACAGCAAAAATAAAATTAAATTAAATATTCTTACTGCATTCTTAAAGATTTTTTTCTATAGTCTAAACCATATGATAAGCTGAATGTTTCATATTATGTAAAGTTTTTATAAACATAGACTCAAAATACAATGAATACTTCAAGGTCATTAGATATTGTCATTTAGTTACCATCACATAAAAAAAGTGCGATAAAGAGGTGACTGACAAAGGGAAATTCACCCAACTCTTTGCAGATGAAGGTTCTTATTTACTGAGATATGCATTATCCAATATAAGCTTACTAATGTTACTGTATGCTTATAAATAGTTATTTAGTACTTAATTACTTAGTAAGCAATTAATTTTTTTAATGCATATACCAATAGTCTTAAATTCTAATGTGAAACAAATAAATTTGGACTTCTCCCATTTCTGATATAAAGCTTGTAAAAGCGAAACAAAATTGTGCATAAAATCTTTTTTATTGCATATTTGATCACAGTGGGGGATATTTTATAATTCTTCAGTTTTCTAGTATTTTAAACATTTATTTTACGTATAGTCATTTATGAGTATTTCTAGTAAAAGATGCCATAATTGTTATTAATAATTGAACTAATATTAATAATTAATAATAGTTATTAATTAATGTATAGTTTACAAAATTGATTGACAGTGTAATTGATTACAGTTACTCTGGCACCGAGTTGATAGTGCTATATGTTGCCTGCTTAGGTATTCATTGCAACTCATGGTAACACGCATCTCTATATATTAAAAAAAAAACTATATAATACATTTATTAAAGAAATTGGTCATATGATCAGAATAATTTAAAACTGATCCAATATGTAATTGAGATTGCAATGATTTAATAATATTTACAGTATGTTTAAAACTAATTAGTTTTGTTAACAAGACTGTTGAAAATTAATTTAGAAATTAGTAATTGTCTTTGTTGTGTTAGCTTGATTTAAGTACGTGAAGTTTACAATGTTCCAACTCCTATTATGCGCCTTTGCTATTAAAGTATGAAGTGATATAGCCGTAATTTAATACTGGCAGCTTAATTTCAGAACTTGATTATTTCAACCAACTAGTTAGTTACCATTACAAATAATACAACAATATATTTTAATTTATCCGTTTCAGATATTAAAATAATTGATACCTTTTTTTTATTTTACTCATACTGATTTTAGCATATATATACATATATATATATTTTGAAATTCGTATATTTGGGGAACTATACACCTAGTTCCTAAAAAGACTTTGAGATTTGGAAAAGAAATCCAAAAAACTAATTAAGACAAAAGTGGGCAGAAAATTTAATCTCACACACACACACACACACACATATATAAATATATATATATATATATATATATATATAATATATATATATATATATATATATATATGAATGATCAAACCACAATGTGAAACGGGAAAAAAAGACTAAGATATTTCAACCGTAATAAGTGGTCTTAGTCAGAGTGAAAAACCGAACTGAGTTGGGTGGGTGGCCCCATCGAGTGATAGTTTCCTGATTCCCAAGTGCCTATCTGACAGCGTTCACTCCGCGAGAGTAGGGAACAGGTTCGCTTTAGACGCTCCTGTCTAACAGTCAGAAGGTTTATGGGCAACTGACCAAAGGTGTGGCAAAACAGGTTGAGTAGAACCGACAGGTCCGGCGTTCTACCTGAAAACCCTTATAATATGTCTGTACTTCGTGGGGAGGCTCTCCCGATGCTCTCATGGTCTGTCATTTAGAGTGGGCTTTGAGTTAGCTGTGGTTTCATACCCAGGCAGGGTAGGTCTCTTCTCGGGTGCTTGCCTGCAGAGGAACTGTGTGTAATCCAGACCCTCCATCCTTACCATTTGGAAGTCCTTGAACTTGCCTGACTTGAAAACTGGTACTCGCTTGATACGATCGAGGCAAATGTTAAGTTTCGACGCACTTATCTATGTCATGTCCTTTTACTTTATGTAAAAAAGACATCTCGAGTCATACACTTAACCTCAGGTACAGAGGTCCAGCAAGAGCCTGATCTGAACCGAGGTCATCCCTGGTCTCACGGAAAATTGTCTTATTTGCCTTCGTGGGGGAGTGGATTGACCTAAGAATCAAATCGTAGCCTTCAAACTGTATTGACTGTGTAGCTGTCCACCAACTGTAGTGAAATCGACCAAAGGGGTATTTTAAGTTTCAAGTACAAAATAGTTATAACCACCAATAAAATAAATTTACTTAATCCCATGATGTGTTCAATGGCATATTCATCCATATATTAAGTATATGCAAGAAGTAATAAAGTTGCCACTCTTGAACTAAGGATAGTTATAATAACAGGTTCAACTGAATTATATTAAATTTTCTCTCACTTAAAATTTTAAAAATTGATTATACCATTCCTACCACTCGATTTCCACAGTTCAATTCTACTGATGAATATACCACCAGTATTACTGATATGACACTTGCCAAAACTCACAGTAATTTAAACAAGTATCTGACATCATCTGGCTGGGGACCGACTGCTTGAGAAGAGATGACGTGATCAGATTTTCAGCTCCTGCTTAAATAAGTCTGAATGGGCCTATAAATAAATCATGAAAGGAGCCAGACTGAGCATTGAACCTCGGATCTACCACTCCAAAGCCGAGCACGTAAGCTACTGGGCTATTCTGCCTATCATTGATAATTGTAACAAATTAGTTGATTTCAATTACGTAAATTTTATAAAAAATAGATAATGTTGATAAATATAATACACGGTTAATGGGTTATTCATTCGATATAATGAGAAAGCAATGAAGTATGGAGGAGACCTTTTATAGCACTTAATATAGAACTATTCTTTTAGGAGAGTAATGAATTTCATAGTTACACATTAATATACATTGCCTACTGTATACATTAAATTTTAAAGTAATTACACTCACTTCAGAAATATTAATAAATTATATAACTTAACGACTTATTTTAATTCAACTTATAAATTTTTCAGTTATGACGAATATATATTTTCATACTTCATTATTTCAAATTGTGATCGTTCATAAAGTGTGTTTTAGAAACCAAATCTCTTCAGTAGGAAGAATTAACATTACACAATGCCAACGTAGATTGAAATAATATTTTATCAATTAGTGAATGGCATTGACCATTATAAAATCAAAAGAAAGAAAGAAAAATAAGATTCAGGAACTTATAAAACATTTGTTAATCAAATATTATAATGGAATAGGCTTGGTATATATTTGTTTATATATTACATGCTGAATGCTTCAAGTAATATAAAGAGTTATATCATTCTTTGAAGTTAATATAAAATTAATATAATATTTAGAAGTTAATGTAATAATAATTAATAATACATAATATAATAATTATTCTTTAAATAATAATTAGTTCATTTTATTATTGCTAATATTATTAATATTTAAAAAAATACTTCTAATGAAGTATTTCTTTAATAGTAATTATTTTTTTGCATGATATAAATTACTTTTAGTTAATAGTTTTAATCAGATTACAATAACAAATCCTACCATTCATAACAGGTAGAACCTATGAGTCGTAATTATTGTTGTATTGCTTCTTTTTATGACGTCATACATCATAAATATTTAGTATGAAATAATCTAGTATGTAAATAAAATACTTTAAATGTTCTGTTTCAAAGAAACAAGAGTATTTCGTCAATGTTCAATTCATTAAGATTGCTTGAACAGAATAATTGTTAGTATTTTCTTCAAAATTGTTGATACAGTTCCTACAGCCATTCAGATAGCAGTAACAAATTACTCCAAATGAAGTAAGGGTTGATTCAAAACATGTTTATGTTTCAAAATATCACTTTTTTTTTTAATGATTGCTATAATTATTCATTATTACAGACAAGTAATGATTAACTAAGTATATTTGAGTTCAATAATTCTCAGTAATGTTAACTGCAGCGGATTAAAATCGAAATTCAGTCAATAAGCTTCGGAGTTGGTAGAAAATGTAAACAGATGAATGCTGAAATGAACCATTTGCTCTGTTTACCATTAATTAAGTGGCCCTTAGACTTCCAGGGCATCTCTCTTATCTACTTCCTTCAAATTAACTCTAAGCTAAATCAACAGGTTATATCAAACCTTGTATAATGGCTGAGGTATAATCCACTCTTTAATTAAAACAAAATTAAAATTTCATGTAATTGCCATAGATTATGAACTATTAAGAAATAAATTATTAAAAGTATTCAGTGCGAAGTAATGCTCTTTATGTTGGGTGAACTGATGGAGAGTGTAGGGGTTTTCAGAAACAGAGTATGAAAAAACAACACAACATTCTATTTGCTTTCTTCCTCTCCAATACTGCATGCATAACTTTAAATGAAATTTAATGGATTGTAAGCTGGTAATTCTAATAAACTTCTTTTCCATATGCAGATTAATTTAGGTTATAGTGTCAGTCCCACACGAGAACACACATAGGCCGAATTATTAGCTCTTTTTGATACCACACAAAGATGATTGATTCTACATTCGGAGTACTAAAGTTTACCTAATTCAAGTGTCTTTACAATAGAAAGATCTTTAATGAGTTCCTGACATTATACAGACTCGGTACCGAAGTTTTAACGTCCTTACACATGAATAAATTGAAGGTCACAGTGGGTATTGAACCCTAGAACTACCCGTCAAGATGTGTGCGCGTTGCCACTGAGCTAACCTCAAATAGCTGTGGCCCCCTTAAATAGCATTAATATAAATGGCATTAATCATTCGTGTAAGCTGTTGACTCATTATTACATTGTACTTATATTAACAAATAAACACAAATTTTATTTGGAATGATGGAAGTTGTTTTTAAGTAAAACATATAGAGCATATACATTGATATATGTTATATATCAATATTAAACATATACCGTCTTACCTTGTGCATTGCTGCCGTAGCTCTCGGACCGGTTTCGGGTGTCACCCATCTTGTGACACGAACTGATCTAATGAATCCTACCTTTCTGATTATATAGCTTATCTACTTTCCCAATGCTGCCTAGATTTTATTATTATCAGTTAATCTAATAAATGAAAAAGTAAATCATCAAAGCGATACATTATTTAAACCCTTAAAGAAAATAAAACGACGACTTGACAAACTTGACAAAGACGAAAATAATAGGAAAAGAATTAGACTAAATAATAATAACTAAAATAATAATAAAATGGAGTTAAAATAATTCAACAATAAAATCTAGGCAGCATTGGGAAATTAGGTAGGTTATATAATCAGAAAGGTAGGATTCATTAGATCAGTTCGTGTCACAAGATGGGTGACACATGAAACCGGTCCGAGGGCTACGGCAGCAGTGTACTAGGTAAGATGGTATATTATTTGTTTAATATTAATAATACTAACCTCTGTGGTAATGATGAAATACATGAATATATTATATATGTATCGATGTATACACTTCATATAGGTTATAGGGGTGTATACATTGCAACATGGATCAGTGTTAATAAAATGTCAGATAAGTCACTTCATGTTATTATAAGAATTACGATTGAGGCGTTATAATTTTTAACTTTGATATATCAGGGTTAACTGTTTGAATTCCTCAAAAATTCCAACTCTTCTCATCGTAGTGACTGAATTTAAGGATATGCAACTGGTATTTCATTACTAAAATTAAGTTGCAGAACAAATTGTAGAAATTATAGAATGAATATCAATGTAATTTTTTTTCATTAGCAAAACCAAAGCTGCATTTTGTTTCAGTACATATGCAAATTATATTATAATCGCTAAAAGCATAACATAACAGCAATATTAAATAATTTAATTAACTGTTTGTTTCTGAAATGGTTTTAGTTATAGACAAGAACAATGTGGAATTTAGTTTTGGTTTTCAAATAACGATCATTTTGTGTGGAGGTTTGTTTCAATATTGAGTAAATATCACACTGTGATTGATTGCACAACTAATTAATTAAAAGACATTTGTTTTAGCATTTTGTTTTATGTTGTTTCTATGGTGAATAATTCTTCCTTTCCTTTTTCTATTTTTTTAAATATCCTGAAAAATGAAATACCAGTTACATATCATATACTCATTATACTAGTAAATATAAAATAAAACACTTCAGAAGAGATTTTGTAGAATATACAATCAAAATACTATGTAAGGAAGTATCATACGTTGATGTGATTTCATGCGTTTGAAGGAAACAACGGTGGGGTGAGGAATCAACAGTGTCAGACAAAACGGGACTTGATAGTCTAATTAGAGTAGTTATTAGTGTATTCTGGTATGAGTTCACAGTAATAGCAAAAATACAGGAGATATATTGGCATGTGGACTTTAAAAACACCTAAGAATTATAGTACAGATGGTAACTAGCGCTTGATATGCTAGAAAACATGTCTATACCTCTAGAATTGCGTTTGCTAAAGATAAAGTCATCTGTGAAATATGAGTTATGGCCCTTAACGCTAATACGGGGGTCTGACTATTCAATAATGCTATATAATGAACGGGCTAGAAGACTCTAGGCTTTCTCAATGGTCCCAGCAAATCACTGACTCTTATTACACTGAAAAGTACCTTAGGGATAATTACCCAGCCACTATCTTCTGAGAGCATAAGTGAGAGAGGTGTATCGTAAGATTCTAAACGGGTCCTATTATCTTCAACTTCTACTTACCGAAGGTTCTAAGTAAACAAAGAACAGCAAACACATGCACATATTAGTAATGGTCGGCCCAGATGATATAGTGATGATATTTAAAATGTTATGGAGATTTTACTTTATAGATAAAAGTACAAGGTTATTCTAAGGGACGTTGACAGGATAGACTAACGTATCCGTGCTATGAACAAACTTCTGGAACATCCTTCTGGTAGGATCTCGCTGAACCAGGAATTGAATAGAAAACCAACGTAGTCACAGAATCTATAATAATAATTATTATAATTATTTTAATTTATTAGTATCGTTATCATCATTAAAGAATTGTATAATTATTAACATTATTAATACTACTATTTTCACTATTATTTAATTTATATTGCATTGTTTTTATATATTGTACATTATATTATTATAATCATTATTATATATTTTAAGCGCGCCACCTACTTGGTCATTGATGCAGTCACAAAAGCTGTTGAATTTTATTGAAAATTATAAATATAACGGCAGTCAATTTATGGTTACAATTTCCCAAGTGTGGTTCCTAATGGTACTAAACTGTGGCCGGACCGCTTTGATGATTTTGGAAGCCGCGTAGTCTCTGGTCCACGCATTTTTCCAGTATTGATTAGGTTATTACCCTTTTGATATCATTAGGCTGCACTGAGCTTCCTTTCAGCCCTTTATCTGCAATCTAAACAATGTTTTTCTTTCCTAACAATGTTTTTCCCCTTCTAATCCAACTTGATAGTGAGTTTATTGAAATGTTTGTTTCTCTTCATCATTTAATGTTTTCAATCATTCTAATATATTGATTATGAGAGAATTCGTTAAATTTGTATGATACAGAGCCGTTATAGCTGATATGGAGTCAGAAAGCATCAGTTGCTTTGGGTATGGCTCTTCATGGAATAGTTAAGACTTTCTACATGGTCATAAGCTCAGCAGTAAAACTACTAGATTGGCGGGGAAGGAGGACAAAAACAGTGTTGAGTTACTGGGATATATGTCCCTCATACTCTAGGAGAGGTGCAAGAAAAAATGCCAGTTCATAAATCTGTAAAAAAACTAACTGAGATACTCCTATTTCGTTTCAGTTTCTGAAAATAGTGAAAAAGTGTAAATGTCCAGAAAGTACTGAATCAATTGGTTGTTACTTTCAAAATATCATAAATACTATGTGTAAACAAGTACGAGTATTTGCTTACTCAGGGCACTCTGACAGTTACACCTGTCATCAGTGCCAGTGATTTTAAAGCCCATTAAACCTTATCAATTGATTTCAGTCACTTACTTAGAAAATGAAGAATGTTTGTTCCAAATTTATCTCTCAAGGAATGTCTCCTATACTAACGAATATGTTTTAAATAAAAGTTCGAATAACCTATGTCTAATTGAAATTACCAAATATCTCAAGCTAAAGTACTACATTCTCTAGTAATGCTGGTTTCTTAATTTTCGTAAAGAAAATATAGCTAGAATCATTTTGTAAAGATGCAAAGTGCTGCCTAATCTGTATGAGAAGAAGTTTATCAGTAAAGTTTTATCTTAACATGAATGTACCAAAAATATCTCTTAAAACAGCGTCAATATGGCAAATGTAAGCAATGTTCCGATTATTCTGTAGGTGTTATAAATCTCAGGAAGGAGTTGATGCCTATTAACAGGCTACCTTGTCATTTACCTGTAGGGAAATTATATCATGATTCCCTGTTTAAGGTAGCATATTGGTTTTCTGAAAATAACTTATAGTTTATAAGTGCCAAAGTACTCAATTCTGTTTTGCCAGCCTTACGTCATCTACCAATATGATCAGATCCTCATCATAAGTGGCGTTTAATTAAAATATTGCAATCTCAGATTTTTTCTGAACCTACGTCAAATGTTTTGATTTATTGTTTTACTTTGATGTTTCCTTGCCTTTCGTCGATTTTAACGTTGGTATTAATATGGAATGGCAATAAAAAAAACAATTGTCTTCCTCGAAAAAGCTAATCTTCTTCAATTCTGAAAACAATGTCAATGAAACAAAGTCCACCAGATTTGTAAAATATTCTAAGTCAATACTAACAAAAATTATTCATGAATTGTGGTTTACCAAAGTGTTTAAAACTTATTTATACAAAAATACTCTTAGTAATAAAACATTTGGATTAAATATTTTCATAATGATTATGTGAAATGTTTAATAAGTAAAACTACTTCTATTGTTGGATAGAATACAATCTGCAATAACATATATATATATATATATATGTATATATATATATATATGTGTGTGTTCGAAATAAAGTATTAAAAAAGTTAAAAGTGTGTGTTCATAGAGTAAAAGTGAAATCTCAAGTTCTATGAAACTGTTAAAGCTTTACCAAGAATACATTTAAACTTGAAGGCAGTTTGAAAGTACGGTTTTTGAAAAACTGTACATCTTTCTTTGTTAAACACTGTTGCAGTCTAAGTTAAACTCTGAGACAGGTTCAAACTTGAACATTTAATATAGTTGTTATCAGTGGCTTAATATAGCACTCTCAATAGGCAGAACAGAGAGGTTAACTAATCGCAATCACTGTAGATAACTCAGTGGACACTTGAATGTTACCCCTGGTCTTCACCACCTTGTAATTGTCAGAGATTACTTCATATATTGAGGTAAACGGTTTTTCTGTTGTTTAAAGCTATTCAATTTGTTAACTAATTACAATTCCGAAATTATTGTAAGTATCAAAGTGATAGCAATTAGTTTAATTAAGTGAAATTCCTATAAGTTGACATACAGCTTAGAATTGAGCAATTGAATGAACACTATACAATGTTTATTGGGAGACTCTAAACATTAATTACTTTATCATAGAAAGCTAGAATTGAGTTAAGACATTCAAACCTTATAACATAGATTCCACTTATTTCTAGAAACAACTATAATATACACTATTATTACGTTTTAAGACTGTAAATTGACTGCCCATCTGTGTTTCTCTAAGAAATACTTATATAACTTACCCGTGATTTTTCTTTGAAATCACATATACTTTCATTTCACGCTATCAACATGTACTGGTGATGAACTTTGAAAGTTTTAAAAGTCTTTCTGTCTAGTTGTAACAAGTCTTCCAATGTTGCCTACAAAACAATTTATCATGCTGTTTATAAACATGATTAGGGATGGCTCCGTTGATTCGATCTTCTGATAGATGTGTTTTCCGTTATGCAATGCTGATTTATCAAAAACTTATCATGTCGCTTCAGACAAAACATAATAGTTGTTATTTTGAGTTAAGAAATAATCTACTTATAATGTAAGATCATGAAATATTTATATTTGAATAAAACTTAATAATAAGTTCTAAGTTTACAGAATCACTGATACATGGCTAAAATTAGTAGCTTTTTTTGTCATAGGGACAAACAATTTTTTTTCTTCACGTTTGAATATTACCCAAAATTTAGAGGGATTGACTGTAAAATGGTGCAACATTCAAACTGATTACTGCACGTTCACTAAAGGGCCTTTCATCAGCCAGGACAATATAAAATACATGGTTGATTTGTGTTTATGATCACTGTCAGTTCCTTTATGAACATGGATATTGATATAATTTCTTCAGAAATCTTAAATTATGTTCATTCATAAAACTTTACATAAGTGTCTTCATTATGACTCCATTTAGTTTTATCAGACAGTCGCTATATGAAGATAATCATATCAGCAGGTGTTAAAGAACATGCTTGCAAAGTACGTATAGATAAGGACTGATTATAAATAAATAGACATATGTTTTCTAAATCATGTTCTTTAAATCTACTAGCAGGAATGTCTGTTATTAAATTTTACAGTGAATTCATATTTTACGAAAAAGTGTTCCCTAAGTTAAATGTTCTTTATTGCATTAAGCAAAATTACATTAACAGAAAATCAATCTTTTGGTCAAAATATGTCATTAGACAATGGCATTTCTATTATTATTATTCTATTTTGTTATTATTGTTCTATTATTATTCAAAAGGTAAGTTTTAAAATAAATTGTAAACTTTATATCCCATAATGTTTCTGAAAGCTTGTGGATGCAGTAGAGGTCGCACTGTTTAAGCAATCACAATAACATTATGTTCAAAATAGAACATTTTGAGAGAATGAGATGAAACTTTTTTTTTTCAAAATTACAAGAACGCAAAAGGGCCTTATAGTACATTTTGTGGTTTCATAAATATTAGTATCATGTTCATTCTGATAATCGTAAAACTCTAAAATAATGAATTTTAGTGATAAAATTCTACCAAAACTTCTTTTGAAACTAAAGTAGTGTTTTATTAATTACAAAATAAATTAGCTGGGAAACTTTAATACCTCTAGTAGCTGTATAATATATTATTATTGTCTGTTGAATAAGTGAACTGTAAATATTACTCCAGAGAATATGTGTACAGTGCTACCTTAGTTCTCAACCGTAGTTTATTCCACAATTTGGTCGATAATCGTTTTGATCAAAAACCGAAACTGATTTTTCTATTAGAAATACTTAATAGGAAATGATATAATCCGTTTGGTCAGATCATATATAGGTGTCATTTTTTTTTTAAATATTGTAATTTTCTCTTTATAAAAACGTATATACAAACTACTGAAGGTATATTATTAAATCTAAAGTAACTCCAACGACTGTTCAAAATTTATGTACGAATTTTGGAGATATATTTTTTTCGATATCTCTGTATGAACTCCTAATTGTTGGAGTACCACTGTCCTTTAAAACTATCCATTTACATTGTCGTATCACGTTTTATTATTGTTCTTTGTTATTTTTTATAGCACCTAAATACCTGATTTTAAATGTATCTTATTATGTTTCAATTATATGAACATTATTGCATTTTGTAAGAGTACCAAGGAAGAGTACGAGGAAACCATCATACCTCTTAAAATGTTCTTGGAGTCGTTGGAGCGCTTTTGGACGTTGTCCACCTTCAATCCCAACTAATCTAAGGAGCTGTTATAACAGGGTTTATGTATATAATCCCGTTCTGAGAGACAGAAAGGGCAGAGACTCAATATAACAGAACAACTTGTTATTTATAAACATAAAAATTCGGGTAATTTAATAAACGGACAAATAAACCACAAAACTGATATTCTATGTAAACCATTAATAAAAATGAAAACAGGACTGACAGACATTATGACAACGTAAATAAATATAAAAAAAATCAGACTAGTTAATATAAAATAAATTCAAAAATAACGTAATAATATCAAATAACAATATCTAGATAGCAGTGGATTGGCTATTATATAAACCCCCTGATAATAGCTCCTTAGGTTAGTTGCGTTTGAAGATGAACAACATCGGAAAACGCTCCAACGATTCCAAGAATATCTAACGAGATATGACGGTTTCTCCTGTTACCAGTATACTAGCCTCTAGTATAATTATTGTTAGTACCAACGGTAGTAACAATGTGCATGTATAAAAGAATGATTTATAAACAATTTGTTTGCTCAACCGTTCTAAAAATGTGATTTAAGCTAAAAGTTTAGTAATTGGTTGTGAATTAATGAAAGCTCTCCAGATTATGGATGTAGTTCAAGACTCGATTTAGAGTCAAATAATATACGGAGGGATCAAATCTGGGGAACGAGGATGGAATTCTTACAACACATGTAACACCAGCAACTTGTTCAGAATGCCTTCCCATATCAAAGGATCGGCTGATGTCACTTTGAAATAGTTTAGGAACGAGTTTCATTAGATATCTTTGCACATTCTCTTCAAAAATTAAAAATTTAAAATGTATGCTTCTTTGCTATGACTTACAATAAAATATAACTTTATCAATAATTTTCTTCAAATAACTTAAAAGAGAGTCGGTTATTACTTTTTTAAAAACTGTAGATAAATGATATTAAAACTTCAACAGCACATTCAGATCAAAAGGAATGTTTTTCTAACTTCTTTAACCATTTGATAACCCTCAGTCATTATTTTAGGCCTATATCATAGCTAAAAACACTGATGGCGTTTTAAAATCTTAATCAGTAAAAGATGTGTTCAGCAGAAATGATCAAAAACTGAGGATAATTCTATAAATTGCGTATTGAAAATTCTATAATTTGTAGAATGTTATCTTCAATGTAATTTCAAATCTGATATACAATGAAATCAACATTGGATAACATATTTAATAAATAAATTATAATAAATTTTACATGTTCTGAATAACGTCGTTTGATTCTAATTTGTGAATGACATAATTGTACAATATTTTTAATATAATTTTCAATAAGTGTAAAAAAAGGTTTCTTCAGTTTCTGAAGACTCAATAACATTACAATAATTATTTACTGACAGGTGTGAAACTGATAATGGCAGAGAAACATGATTTCCTTCCATTAAAACTTCATCTATAAGAAGTTAAACTTTTTATTGTTTGTGTTAATTCATCCATTTTAAATTAGATAAATTAATTTATAAATTATATAGTGCCTAAGGACATTGTTATTTCTTTCCAAATAAATGCCATCCACAATGTTTGAAAACCTAGAAAATACAACAAAATCAACTTTTAATTATTTGTTTGTTGTTTTCAAAAACGGGCCTATAAATTATTAAAACAAATATGAACATTAAATATTTTGTACTGAAGAATTAACATTGGAAAATGAAAATACATTAACAGGTTTTTTTTTATCCCTTAATTTAAAATTTTTAGTATTGTGCTTTAATAATTGCGGTTAACAATCTCTATTTCTGGTTATGCCGTCTGGTGGACACTTTGCCCAAAGCAAGATTTACAACAATCTGACTAGTATAAGAAGGTAAGAGCATCACTTATGGATAAGAGAGACTAATGGAATATCTAACAGCCAGTCGCTGTGTCCTGCTTATTGATGAAGGATAATGGAAAACATGGTGTCACAAAGGTTCTTTCCGCCCTTTTAATAATGCACACATCTGGGATCCTAACCCACCTTACACTCCAAACATATCAATTCAATTCTCCTTCCTCTTCCATTTTTTCCACTTGGCTCATTGATTTTTAACAGTTCTAAAAAGTGTGGAATATTTTAGAGTTTTATCATAACGTCAAGTATAACTCAACTGTTGTTGCGAAAATATATTTGGCCACTTGCCAGAAGGAGAATAAATACTAATTTAGTTGAAACAAAAATTACAATTAGCAAACATTTCTAATTATCCATCTTCATTAAATATAATTTTTCACGCTCTAGTGCAACAATGCACACAGTTTATTTATTATGATTAATTAAAGTTTCATTTCTTTAATTAATTCAACTCTCAAAATTAATTTCACTTATTTCTTCCAATACCTAATTTGAAATTGCGTACATATTTACCTTCTTTTTTCTTTAAAAAAAAAAAAAAAAAAAAACTCAAACAGATTTGATATCTTGAATACGGCTATTTCAGTTTCTTTGATTACTCAAAACAATTTCAAGACTTAAAGTCATTAAACTTTAAAATGTAAAATGAAGGGTGCCCCACTAAAGTTTTATATTATATGGATCATAAAAATATAGCCTGTTAATAAAACAAGTTAAATAACTTTTAATTTAATATCTTCTTCAGGTTAAAAGTTGGTTACTCAAGAAATAAACTATCGATGTTTTTATGATGAAAACTGTTTTACTTTGCTAAATGTGAAAGTATTTGTTTTTAACACAATGACTATAGTAAATACATTTCTAAACTTGAAAACAAAATATTTAAATAAAATTAAACTTATTAATATATATATATATATATATATATATATATATATATATATATAAATTAAATACGGGGATTGGTATTTTATTCACCAAAAATAAAGTTCACTTTGACTATGACTTATGAAAAAAATAGTATCTTTCAAATCTTTAATCATTGCAAAAAAACTCCATGATTTTATTAAATTATTCATCACCAGAATTATTGTATCTAAAGCTAAATATGGATTTGACGAAAAATATTGCAAGTTTTTTTGACAGTTACAACATATATGACTAAGTGAAATTTATATTTCCATATCTAAAAAAACTGTTAGAACTGTTTATAGTATTTTGTGTACCGGCTCAGTTTTCATACATCTTCAAAAAGGATCTTTGCTATAACTTACAGGTTACAGTAAAATAAAACCAAATGTCAACTTTAATACTAAACATCAAACAATTTGTCTACGACAACAACGAAATTCACATAGAAAAAATGAATGCAATTAGAGCATATGTTCGTCACACTTGAAATAATCCTGGGGAACTGTAATTATTTATTACAGTTCAAAATTATTTTAAGATCTTTGTTTCTGAGACCTAAGTACTCTGATATTTGACTCTAGGTTCATAATTACTATCTAAGTTACTACTCGAGCATTGTTCAATGTTGTGTACCCCAAAATAATATGAAGAGCAATGTAAAACATATGTCAGAAGAGTTAGTTACGAGTACATACTCGTAAGTATCTTTGCATATATCTTACTTTTGAAAATTCATGGTGATATTTTTATAGGAATAGCTACATATTTCATGTTTATTTGTACAACTTTTCGTTTTGTTCAACTTGCATGGTATATTCATTGTTTTATTTATATTTTTATAATTTGGCAAATGATTTGATGAGCATCAGAGATAGAAGTAGTTTCATCTGACCTTGCAGATTTAAACAAATTTTGTCAAATATTAAAATAATATATTTAATACAATTCATAACATTGAATCTTTATTTAGAACTGTATTTTCAATAAAAGAAATTCTATTAAGATTATGCCATAAAAGAGTGATATACATTTTACTCTTAAATGAAGAATGTGATTTTGATCACAATCAATATTAAAAATAGACGATATGAGTATAGACGATAAATGCAATTAATTGATCAAAATGTGAAGGGAAATCAAAAACTGACACACACTTGTAGGTAAATCTCTAACGCAGTGATAAACTGCCTTAACAACTTAAAACTGAGTGCAGTAAATCTTAAGATTTGAAAAGGTCGATTCAATTTACACTTTCATTCTAAATTACTCATTTCTAACATAATTACAATCCATTTTATGTAAATATATCACAACAAAGTAGTTAATGTATATTATTAGTGATTCTCATCAATCGTGATTATAATAACAATTAGATGAAAAAAATCCATGATTTGTAGCAAACAATTTTGATAAATACTGAAATGTTTTTGTTTACTTTCTTATTTATTTTTACGGTGTCTTAACGACTAACATATCAACTGTTGCAATACGTAAAATGAAAGAAAAAATATAATACTTTTTCTTTAAATTAGAGTTAATGAAAATGCTTATTACTTTTTTGTCTCTGTTCTCTGTCATTAAACATGGCCTTGTCATCTGTTTGAAATAGCGTATACAGTTTCCTCTCTCTCAAATCCTACAATCCATTTACAATGTATAATGTATCATATGGTGTTTCAAAGCATTAAATTTTTAATACAGTCATCTAACAATTTCTCCTTCATCTTAATTTCTGATGAAAAGATTTTGTTGGAATTTATTAATTTCAATCATAATACTATTTAGATTTATATTTCGTACATTCGTTTCATCTAGTTTCAAGAGGAGAGTAGGAAAGGTTAAATACGTTAGGCTTTAAAGTTCAGAATATTGAGGCTGTAATAAATTTCAATCTTACTTATTTGAAACACGATATCAAACCAGTTTAGACGAATATTAGAGCTTACAACTTAGCAGCAGCATACAGAGCAAAGACCCCCGTCCATCATCTATAATATTACTTACTGCAGTTGCTTATTTATTAGATATGGCAGTTAGTAGTTTACAAATACAAACTTTTTTACTCCGCTTGATGGTTGATAAAGCATTTATTTCTATTTTATATACGTGCAGGAACTAAAGTTTCTTCAATCGTAAATTGAAGCAAATCGTTAATTTACCTTTCTAAACAATTATGTTTACTGATATATTTTTCATTTATAGTCCGTTTTCTAAAAACATATAATTGTTTTACCTATTAAAATGGTATATTTTATGTATTTTTGAAAATGTATTCTTTACTTATAATTAATTTTTATTTCATTTTTCTTATTTATCATGGTCTCCTCTTCTTTCTTATGTTGACCACTCGGATGGAGTGCTTCTTTAATGAGACATCACTTCAATAGTCTCTTTTCTTCGGAAAGACTGCTATATTGTTACCAAAAATGAGTCAGGTGAAATATATTAGTGAAATTCTGTAATCACATTTGGTTGTTTTTTCTGTGAATTTAATTAATGTTTTTTTAATTTTTTTATATATATATACTAATTCAAACGTCCGAACCAATATAACAATTTAGAAAACAGACTACGATCTTGCAACCGTAACAAACAGTCTTTGTCAGAGTCAAGATTTGACACGCGGACTTCATCAGAGTTTTGATTGTGATGGAGACTGATGTTATGGTTGAAATATCTTAGTCTTTTTTCTTATTTCTTATCGTTGTTTGTGCGTTAATTGTTATTTCATGTGTTCATTATAAAATCTTGTTATTATATATATATATATATATATATATATATATATATATATATATATACTTTTTCGATAAAAATATGATCCGATATGGACAAATACAGTTTAATGTACATAAAGAAACATAGAAAAATTAAAAGCACACAATTACAGTCTCTAATTTTCGGTTGAACCGTCTTCAGGACAGATAAGAGAGGGAAACCAAGCGCACTGGTACAGAGACGGTTGGAGACCCAATTAGAGACTGTAAATGTGTTTTTAATTTCTCTCTGTTTCTTTATGTACATGAACTATATATATATATATATTATATATATATATATATATATACATATATATATATATAATATATATATATATATATATATCACTTAATAAAACGTAACACGATCCAAACTGGACACAATACGAGTTCAAAATTCAAGAAGAGTAAGGAAAATTCAAAATTCTTTACACACAGTGTAAGGAAACACACTTCAAGGAAGACGGCAATCCGTCTTCAGCAGAAAATAGAAAGGGTGACGAAGCACGTTGTAGACGCAAAAGCCAATGTCTGTTGCGTTGCCGTTATGTCTACAATGTGCTTGATCTCTCTTTTTCTTTTCCTCTTTTTGCTCTTCTTTCCTGAAGACGGAATACCCAAAAATTTGAGTCTGTAAGTGTGTTTCCTTACTCTGTGTGTTACTCTTCTTGAATTTTGAACTCGTATAAATATATATATACAGTTCACACAGAAAAGAGAAAAACAGATAAAAACACACAAAAAAAGACTCACTACAATATTTCGACATTCGTCGTCATCGGGTAGAATAGTGATCGTCCCTTTGAGTGGCTGAAGCTAACTTCGCTGTTAGCTTAACCTGGCTGAATGCGACGAACACACACGCACTCTGCTGGCCGCCATTGGTAAGCTACTAACTATAGAGAGAAAAATAACAAAAAAATTACAAATAATAGCAAATAAAATTAACAGAAGGAGAAGAATATTAAATGAAGCAATGAATAATTTAAATAATGGACAATTTAAAAAATAAAAAAAAGGAATAATTAAAAAGAAATTACCTGAAGCTCTTAAAGTAACCCGAGTAGACGGTACAGGGATCTGATTAAGGACTTGGACACAGAAGCAGTGATTAAATTCAAGTCCATGGGAATTAGAGTGGATAGCAATAGCAAGGTTTTTGCGTTGACCAACGGAAGTCCGGTGGCCATTCATACTCAGTTGAGCTGCGTAGAGGTCTTACTAACGTAGAATGCTTTACACTGGGTGCAGTCCAAACGGTAAACGGAATTAACCGAGGTGCATGAGGTATAAATATATATATTTACAAATAATTCCGTTTCTTCCTAACCTTCTAATATATGTCAATCTCTACATTATGCAGAGCTTAATTTAGTTCATACAATCTTTAGAATGTTGTATTAAGTTAATAATTACTTTCTTTTATTGCAAAAGGTTCATCCTGACGATGGACTTTAAGTGACAATTTCATGTGGATTTAAGTGGTTTATAAAAGTCTATTTGATTTATTATCATAAAATATCAGAGAGAGAGAGAGAGAGAGAGAGAGAGAGAGAGAGAGAGAGAGAGAGAGAGAGAGAGAGAGAGAGAGAGAGAGAATTTTGCAATAAAATATCGTACTCTTCATTTTTTATATCAGAGTTTTTCAAAAAAGAGAAAAGACCTTCACAAAATTGATAAGAAAAGTAACAGAACATGAAATTAAAAAGCTTTTCTTTTTAAATGAGTTAAAAAAACATAGAGGTAGACTTAGGAATGGGAGGGGAGAATGTTCACTTTCAATCAAATGGAATAGTTCATATGGATAAGGGATACGGTTTGGACAGCTGTTACACTCAACACCACCAGGTGCTAACAACCAACTTATCTAATTTGAGCATACGAGTGATCATATTAATCAAACAAGCAACATAGTTTTTAATTAATACACAGTCTACAATAAACGCTTATGTTAGGTAAACTGTTTCTTTGGTATGTTCCCATTGCATATAATGATTAAATCTGTTTAGTATGTTGAAACAAAACACTGGATGTTTTTTTTTTAAATACTCTACTGGTGTTAATTAATTCTTTTTTTAAAGGTTGCTAACAGTTTGCTCTATATATCTGTGATTTCAATGCATGTAAAGAATTTTACATGTTTCACCTTTATTCCTTCTCATGAAATGCTTTATAAAACAACTATTTAAATTACCACCATCCATAAACACAGTATTAATACCAAATATATTCAACAATATTTGAACGCCAACAAGTCATCTACTTAAAAGTGGAGCAAATAATTTATTAGGCTTAATTGGCCAATTTTCCTGTATTTTATTTAAACTTCTTTAAACTTGTTTATTAGTATTGACACATAAACACTTTTCATATTTGAACTTCGCACTATCAGAACAGATAGTTCAAATTTTCCGCTTTCAAAAATATATCACTACAAATCCTAAAAGCTCTCGAAAACATTCCACTGAAAATAATGCTTTTAATTAATAATAATCTGATTAGAAGAAAAGTAATGATTATAAATAATGGCGTAGATTCGTTTCTTATAAAACTGTTTTAATTTAATCATTTCTTACTTATATGTTTGGACATGCCTTAAGGCTTTATATAAATCCCAAATTAAAACTCATCATTGTTATAAAAATGGAAGGATGGGAATATTCCATATATCTGTGTTTCTGTAATGAACTCGATACTTGGAGTAGCCATTTATTCACGATAAATAATAATTTTAGGTATTTTCATTATTAAACGATCTGTAAATAGCATCATCAACATACTGAAACCATCCCTTTCTATTTTGTAAAATGACAATTTAAAAACTCACATTCCACACACTACATATAAACATTACATACATCCCTGAAAGAGATTGGCAATAGATGCGTAATACTTTAATTATGAATGATATTGGGAAATAAATGCAAACCATCTACTCTAAGAATCTAAAAAAATATAAACTAAGACAAAGTAAATGATAAAAAGAGATTCCTAACTTTCGATTTAGTTTTATAATTTAAACAATGACATCAGTGCAATGGGACAAAACATCAAAACTAATTAAAAGACGAACCCCATTGGGATCGTCTATTGATAACAACAATATGTCTTTTAAATGAAATATATTTGTTGTGGTAAATATTTCTGCTTCAAATATATTACATATTTACATTATAAATTAAATTGTCATGAACTTAAAGTGTACACTCTGAGTGCTTGTGCACTTTGACACAGGGCAATGAATACAGTAGAACCTCGCAATACGAGTTTAATTCGTTTCGAAGCCAATCTCATATTACCATTTACTCTGAAGAATAAGAATTTTTCACACTGAAATTAAAAGAAAATAAGTAATCAATTCTATTCCTAAAATGCCTGCTTTTGTTTATTTTTTAAACAGAAATATGTAAGTAGAAAAAATATACAGTTCCAACCTTGTATTTATGTCTTGAGTACAAAAAAACTTTTTTTTTTGTAGCACAAAGATAATATAGTAGAGCATGAAATGTACAAAAACAAAGTTTTAAATATGTTTAAGTATGTAATGTAAATAATTTAATAGTCTCATAAATAATTTAACATATACTGAATATATTAGATTTTACGATACGTTATAATAATAATACTTTAGGGAAACAATATTTCAGAGCTAACGATGTGACTTCTTGCGTACACAGGATTTATACCTGGTAGTTTAAAACAGATTGCATATGATCAATGGAATTGGAGCAATTAGTTTTAGCCTGTCAGATGCTATAACCATAGAGCTGATCTACACGTGGTGTACTAAACCACCTGGTACACCGGTGTCAGTTAGCAATAATAAATAAGAGAAATGTTCTCTTCACACTGCCGAGACAAACTAAACAATACCATGGAAAATTTATTTTCAACAATATTTATTCTTTCATATTATTCAGTAACAGTGAGCTGTTATTTGAACTATGGTACATTTATATTAGTTATGTTATTTATTAAATATTATATTTTATATTAATTCATCACTTCCAAGTAGAAATATTTACATTATCTGATGTATAATCATATTAACTAAATTATATATATATATATATATATAAAGATTTCACATAAACAGGTGAAATAACAATCAATGATCAAACTGACTCAGTTGGGTTTTTGACTCTGACGAAGACCGCTTGTTACGGTTGAAAGATCTTATTCTTGTTTTCCCATTTCTTATTGTGGTTTGACCATATATATATACCAAGATAAACGAAAAACGGTCCAGTAGGACAGGTTGTACTTAAAATAAACTGTGACAAATAGACTGAAACATAACGAAGACTCACTTTTCAATATTTCGACCGTAATGGCGGTTGTTCTCAGGAGAAGAAGTGAATTGACGGAGGGACGACAGTCAACTACAGTCAACGACAGTCACTGGGTGAGGGCTAAAGCAGTGCTGCCGCAAAGGAGAAAAATAAAAAAGGAACTAAAGAGTCGAGAGCAATGAAAAAAATTGTTTTTTTTTTCAAAAAGGAGAGTAAAAGTGATGGAAACAAAAAATAAAGGAAATAAATAGAAAATAAAAATAAAGTAAAATAAAAAAAAAATTAAATAAATAATAAAAACAAAAAAACTAACGGTTTAAGTTCAAGCCAGAGTTACCATTAATTTCTAATTTAACATAACTATATTAACCGATATGGCATTTGTTGTAAGGAAAGATTGACTGTTTTGTTGGTATAAATAGCAACCACTAGGTTGGATTTTTTTAAGTATACTACAAAATTTTAATATCATGATAAATTTGTTGAAAGTTGACGTACTTAAAAAATAATGACTCAGTAGATTCCATATGGTAGACACAGTCTTAAGAGGTACAAGCATAATCTTTCAGAACGGAATACTGTGTGATATAAGGGAACTAGAGGTGAATTTAGTTAGATTTTAATTATGGAACATGTATTGCAATCTCACTCTTCACACAAGTGTGCTCTGAATGAAACTGCTTATTTTATAGACACGAGTTAATTGAGAATTTAGAATGTCAAACATGGAGGGATGCTTGTGTGATAAGCCTGGTGGTTTGGGTAGGTGACCGATATAGTGACTCCTGGTCCATTCCTAAACAGACTATATCCTTTGATATGTCATAGGTAAGAACGAGAATTCTGTTAATATACGGTGAAGTTTATTGTTCTACCTGGTTTTTTATTTCTCTAACACTTATCTCCATGACTGTTCGACAATTCATGAGTTTAAAGAAATCATATTAGCAAGTTTTTTTCCTATGAATTAGTAACTATAAATCAATGAACAATAACCAATTAACTAAGTTTATGATCGATAAGCGCTTGGTTATGTCAAAACTTACATGGAATTTGCTCATAGAAACTTATTAAGCCGTATTTTTAAGTGATAAACTTGATAGGGGATGAATGGGCGCGTTATTAGCGTGTAAGTAAGGGAAATGTAAAAAAATAAGGTCACCTGGTGATGCACGCAAGGTGATTAAGCAGCGGCTGGCATCTAGGGGTATTTGCAAATCAATGGATGGGCCCAGACGATACACATCTGGGCATCTCGTGACCAGCCTGTCGTCCCGTGAAACATTTACCCGGGCCACGCCAGTGCTCCTATAAATATCAACCTTCTCTCCACCCCAACCATAATCACTTCATTATCATCTCTTTGGTCAAATTCTCAATGTTCAACTGTTCTTTAATATTGCATAAATTACTATCTCAGACTTGATTCAATAAAGAATTTGTCAATTAAATTTTACATTCAATCTTATACTACTTAGTAAGGTTGTTATTTAAACATAGAAAGCAATGAGACCAAACAGTTTGGGATTATAATTAAAACTCTGAATATCACAATTATGTTTCATAGCATAGGATATATGTTATAATTTTTTAATAATAAACTTGTCTTCAAAAATAAACACCACTAATTGATATGACCAAGATAGTTGATATGCACAAGTTAAATGGATAGTCAGAAGTACCAATCCCATTTGTGAATGTCCACATATATACCATCTGCGACTTCCTTGATGTCCCACGTATTACTTAATATTCTAATGGACTCTGTTAATTATTACTTTACTATAAGTAAAGTATAGTGATCGTGAAAAAATTCGATCTCGAGATTTTGACGGAATTACATGTTTTGAGGTCCCAGAAGTCGTTTTATGGCGTTTTTAAGATGATGTCTGTGTGTGTGTGGGTGGGTGGGTGGGTGCGTGTGTTAGCATTGCTTGTTACCACGCTACGGTCCAGAATCTTTGATGGATCAAGTTGATATTTTACACAAAAATGGGCCCCATAAAGACGAAGATCCCTATTGTTTGGGAAGAATTATGCATGATGGGAAAGTCACTTTTTTTGCCAAAAACCGTTGTTTTTTAAACATTTATTTCTCCTAAACTGATAACCCTAGAGTTTTGAAATTTTGACATTATCTTTGAGGTTACAAATGGAACAAACGAAAAATATATTCAGAATTTTAAAACAACAGGAAATTTTTTTTTTCCAATAAAATGTACAAATTTTTACTTATAATTCAATCTCAAACCTTGTGAGAGCGATACAAGCCATACTGTTTGACGGACAAGAATGAAACTATGCCTATAAATAGAAAATTATGTGTGGAATGAGTTGAGATATTTTTTTTCAAAATTCCATTCGCTAATGGGGCGTTACAGTACGATTTCTGTTTTCAGAAAATGTTTTTTTGACGCTAAACGGCTCATTAAAAAATAATGAAAATTTGACCAAAAATAGAACAAGAAATTAGCAATTTATAAAAAAAAACTCATGAAGTTTCAATTATGGGAAAGAGCAATAACGTTATAAAAACTGTTTGTTTATCCTAGACTAAGAGATCACCTGCTATACTTGTCGAATTTTTTATATTTTTTTACATTGTTTACATTGACTTAGAAATTTTTTGAGTAAATCCACTGAGATAAAATTGATATTTATAAAGGAATAATTTAAATTGTTTATTGACTTATATGAGATGTAAGAGGAATAATATTGTGCAGGAAAATAATAACACTCACTCTGAAAAAATTCGTATATATGTTATTTGACAAAGGGGAAGGAAAATGATCTTATTAAATACTAATAAGCTTATTATTATTATTATTTTAAAGATTAAAGTTCCCAGTATAATAATTCTAGAAAAGACCAAAATGTAAATGATAATTCATTATTGGAATCTTTCGTTTAGAGATTAATAAATGTAATTATCGTACATCTTTAATTAACAAAGCACCTTAAAATAACATTTTCTTCCCTGTTTAAGATGTTTTTCAGAGAAAAAAAGGGTATTTTCCTGTTTTAAATTTTAAAATTTTACTTTAATATTCAATGTAAAAGAATGTCAAGTAAACGATGTAAGAAATCCACTGGCTGTTTGAACGAAAGCCATTCTCTTGTAGGAGAATAAATCGTTTCAAGAAATGTTCACTTTGGTTTTTCAAAAATGTTATTACTGCTGTAGTTATACTAATGAAATTATTTGCAAATAATAAATTATTTGTGATGTACAAAAATAAGCTTATAAATTGATATGTCCTTCAATCACTATCTGTACTACCTCAGGAATGAAAGGCTAATAATTATATCCTATTTAGATGTTTACGTTATGCTTAAATGAGACGTTATGTTTTATATACTCAAGAAATTTGACCTTAAGTTACTTATAGTAAAGTAGAGTGTAGGCCACTCCAGATTTTCTTAAATTACTATACTATCTCAATTAGTCTGTTCAACACATGACACTGCTTATGATTACTATAAATACTGTGTTTGTTCATGATCCTGTAGCTAGGTAGTTGTAGATAGTGCTACTGTAGCAGAAATATATGAGGTAAATTGAGTTACGTTCTTATTCTGACGTGCAGTCAAGGAAAGCACAGCTCTCCTGTCATCATGAGAGGAAAAGGAAACGAAATAATATAATAATACAAGTATTAGTATTTGTCCTCTGGACTATGATTTGGTGTGGTTCTGAATGTATTTTGACCATTTGTATGGTAAATATCGAAGAAAAATCTTTATTTCAT
Organism: Hermatobates lingyangjiaoensis; assembly: GCA_026182355.1. Classification (NCBI taxonomy): domain Eukaryota; kingdom Metazoa; phylum Arthropoda; class Insecta; order Hemiptera; family Hermatobatidae; genus Hermatobates; species Hermatobates lingyangjiaoensis. The sequence continues at coordinate 1,454,212 of JAPFBL010000110.1, read as the reverse complement.
GTTTATACAAACAGTGTCTTCGGAGACGGGAGGTGAGGCATGAGCAGACCGAGCCTCCCTCGAGATGTACAACAGAGCACGTCGTAATTAGCAGTTCTGGATCAGATGCCCTACTGCTGATAAATTCTCATCCTGCTCTTTTTCTTTAGGTTAGTAACCAACAAGCAGCTATCTGTCTGGGCACTTGAAATTTGGGCAGTGAAAACAAGAATAATGCATATTCTGTTAATCCAAAAGTCAAGATTGGTTAAACATGCTTTCTTAAATTATTAAACCGTACATATAATGAAAAGACGGAGGTCTAGTTGTGGACATTAATACAGTACTCTTTGTTTTGTTATTTTTAAACAGTACTCTTCAGTTTTGCATTAAAGGTCATTACCTTTTGAGTGGAAATTAATTTCAATCGCTTCTTGGAAGTGCGATGAAGAAAAAAGGTTTTCATTTTCAAATTATAATCAACTATATTCAATCCAATAGAGTTCTCGATTTATCAGCATTTCTTACTTTTCTTTCTTTGTTGTTTTAGTTCTTTATAAACTAATGAGAAACGTCTTAGTAAATTTGATACAGTTTTTGTAGTAAATCTATAAATGACATCTTTGTACAAAGTTAACTTTGTGTCCTCAAAATTCATGTTCACTAAACAGTTGAAACAATTGATTGATAGGATTATTACATATAAGGACAAAACTGTAGCCATACATTAGAGCAGATATTTCTAAATAGTTCAACTTTTTTTTTGTTGATAAATTAATAAAAAGTTTACTCTCATTATGCTAATTACTATTCAACATTATGGATCAAGTTGTCTTTTATCAAGTTCATGTGTTTTTCTACGTTTCTCGTACGTGTAGTTAAACCAATAGGACACCTTAGTAACTTAAAATATTGGTGACCATGGTATCTCAGTAGCTTACTTGCTCGCCTCTGGATTGGTAATTTGTGGATCGATACCCACTTTGACTTTCGATTTATTCGCGCCGGGAAATGAAAAAATCTGAGCATGTCGTCCCTCGAAGAGGACTAATATAGACTCTAATCCTACTACGGAAGCTCTTCCTGTAACCTACTCTTTGTTCATATTTAACTTCTTTCTTTTTTTTTGCCTTATTGTCAAACTTTATAGTTTTCTATTTTCCCCATGTTTATTTATTTTAGCTTGCTGTCTATTTTAACCAACTGACTGCATTACTTACCTTTTATAAAATTTGGTAATATTTTTGTATCTCATTAAATGATGACCTTAAGTAATTATTCTTTTTTTACATTTATTTTTATGACGTTTTAACATACATGTATACAATATATGTTAATATTGTATACATGTATACAAATATATGTTAGATATAATTTTTAATTAGCATATATTTTTATTTTTGTGTAGAGATGTTATTATTTATATCTAGGAGAGTACAAAGTATTTATAATAGAAGGAGTTGAAAGGTGAAGCAGTTAAGCTGGGAAGGATTTTAAAAGGCTTTGCATGGCTTAGCGAGGCAGAGGGCACCTTGTGAGGTGCCTATCTGATGAAGCAGTTCTGCTGATAAGGTCTCCAAGATGTCTGCACTGCCGGCTTAAGTAGGTTTGGTCAATTTTGAACACGAAACCCTCAGCCTAATTTGATTTATTGGGTGTTGCCACGTGCTCTGACTTCAATCTCCTCGTCTACCCTAACAACTCTTTCAAACAACACTTATTTTCAAAATAATTAGTTGGCTTTCACTACATGATTTGTAGATGCATTCAATGATTCAACATCTTTACTAAAGTTTTCTTCCAATTATTTCCCTTTTAAACATTGTATAGCTTTAATGATATCTTTCATATTTGTTTTTTCTATTACTTTATACTAATTCACATTATTAGTATATGTGATGAAACACTCAAAATCATGATAAGATCTGCTGGTATAGAGCTACCTTGAGATACGAGTTTAATCCGTTCGAAATCCATTCTGGGATTCCAGAAAAAATCTCCTATTCCACACAATTATTTCCCATTGAAAATAAAAGAAATATATTTAATCCTATTCAACCCTTTAGAACACTCCTAACCTCCCCATAATAACTTCCTTAATTATTATATGTACTATACAGTATATTATATTTCAATGTGAAACATCCTTGTAACTAAAAATCTGAAATTAAGAAATAATTTATTAATACAATCAAAAATGAATACTGCCATAATAAATACCGCCGGGTAAAATTCTGAACTAAAAGTTCCAGTCCTTTCTACTAACAGAAAATGAAAAAATTTGGAATAACATTGAAAAACTTTGATTCATAATATATTTCAAAATCTTTCGGACACAATAAGTGTTCCAGTGTTGGATGGATTATAATGAATATTATATCTACAAATAGCGCTACTTATGGGCATGTGAAGAATATTTTTTTGTTGAAATCATGTTTGAAAAGTGTTGATACAATTTGCATTTTATGATTTTAGAATATGTTTTTCTTTGCTCTAAAGGGCTATAGTACTATGGACTTTTGTAAAAAAAAAGCTGACTAAATTAATACGATTCAAATAAAAACAAGGAATTTTGATTACCGCAAAAGACAAATTTAGCTCTAAAAACTGACAAATGAACTTGGAATTAGTTTATAAAAGTTATCTATGATCAAAATCGAGTCCACGATGTCAAATTGTATCTAAAACCAAAATAAATAAGAGATAACTTCCTAAAGACGATTATAAACTTGGACGAAACGATAAAGTGAAACATAATGAAGAAGATATGGCTGCCGACACAAATCCAATGAGCTCAGTCCCGATTTCAATAATGTAATAAAACTAATAATCAAAGGATAATGATTCTAATTTTATGACAACTGATAAAATGGATATAGCTATCTTGAAACAATATTTACATGAATATATATGATTTAAAATGCTTTTCTACAGAGTTTGACATTACCTTTACGGGATAGCCACATTAACATGAAAGCAGCATCTACTAGTTTTCTAGGAGATTGTTACTATGTTTATTCATAGTAAAGTTGAGACTAGAAAGTAAATATTTTTCTCTTCTAGATATTAGCTAATCAAATATATTCTACCACTTACATCAGTATTCAAATTAAAATTAAATACCAGTAATAAATGTACAATGTTAAAACTAGAATAATTTAATATAACTTTCAATTTATTGTGATAGTCTTTACGTAAAAAAGTCATTTTTTTATGATTTTATTCATAATTGACCAAACTTTTTATTGATAGGTTCTTTAATAAATTTAGCTACCGTATATTAGTAATGACGAAGAAGGTGCTCTTAATCTTTTATTATGTCACATTTTGAAAACAAACTCTGCTTTGTAATACCGACAAAGTTTTTAAACCCTAAAGACAAAAGTCTTTAGTTCCCTATGAAACTTAGAATGTATTACCACTATTTCGATTTAGATGAGTTACAATTTTATGATAAATATCCTTATACATCATGTAAGAATTTTATGTTCAACAAGAGTATTTCAAAGGCGTACTGACAGGCCTGAAAAATCTTTTTTTAATTGGTGAACTTAGAAGCTACAATCGTCTAATTTGATACATATTTGATGAAGACGTATGGAGGATCTGGAAACAGAAAGCACTTTTAATTATTTGTAAATTATCGATAGTACAAATATCATATATATAAGTACTGACTATCACATCCGAAAATATGAAATGACATTGTAATACACTGTAATGAAAGTTTTCTAAAATCCCAATGATACATAATTATATCACGCGTATTTTCTATTTCCTGATTAGCAGTTATCAATACAGTTCACTAATTATCTCCTTCCATAATAATTAGTTAGCTCACTCCTCCCAATATAAAGAAGGTCATCCCCATAACTTAATCCATATGCCTTCATCAAATATATTGTAAATTAGATTATCGTTGCTTCCAATTAATCAATAAAAAAAAAGAAATTAACTGCCTATGACTGTCTAACTAATTTTATAAATAGTTGTATAGTCTGTAATGATGTAAGTTTTGGCCTTAAGAGAAATCCCAATGATAATAATTTTCTCATCACTGCTTATTTTTCTAGTGTTTCTAGGATTAGCATTGTTATCAAGAAGTTCTCCTTATTATATCTTTGTCCTTCCGTAGTAAAGAATTCTGGTTGACAGCTGCTATCTCCTACCACAAATCTACTGATGTCACATCTATCTTATCTCATATCTCTTAACCAAAGCATCCAAATACTGATAGTGGTACGGTATAAAGTGGTGCCCTATAAACAATCCTCATCCTCTATTACATCCTTCGTCAGCACTTAGTTACCCCATCCTTATATTCACATATTCTTAAACCTGACTCTAATATCACTTTCAAACCTTCAAAAAAAAAAAAAATTATTTCCACTCCAATGGGGTATATCTACTCCTGAACTAACTTTAAAGGTTAGTTATTCTTGATTACTATTCATTTAAACAAATTCGTTTGTTTATTTAATTATTTTTTATACAGTTTGTCCTTCATGAATTGTTAATATTTCTTTTATCTTTGCTCTTTATCTATATTTCGTTTCATATTTTGTTATTATTTATTTTAATTTTCCCTCTCTGCTTTACTTCTTAACGTCAACTACACTGATTGTGTACCTCTTAAAACAGACTTCAGTCCGCTAACTGCTCACACTATTATACTAGATAAATGCTAAAGCGAAATACATTAGTGAGTTTCTGTGATATATTGCATGTATATTAATTCTGCAAATTTATTTGATTTATTGATGTAAAATACTATTAACGTTATAAGCAGATATTATTTAACAATTTAATTAAAACAGAATTAAAATTAAATACTTTTTTTTATGCGTCGTTCAATAAAACAAAGTCACTACTAAATATGTTTTACATTTTATTTATTACTATAATAAATGTTATGTCAAATACTGAGTAAATGATAACACACTTGTTTTAAAATTCATTAACATTATTATTTAAAGAAGTTCAAAGAATAACAAAGAAAGAATAGATAAAATGAGGGCTTAACATTTGAGAAGCAGCAAGGTATGGTAGTTGGGCAGATATGAAGTTTGGTACTAAGCGGCCCTCCGCTCTGGTAGTAAATTAAATGCACCCTTATCTCTGGCAGAGGTGTGTACCAAGAGGATGAGAGTTAGAATGATTCAAGATAGTCTTGCAAACCTCAATCAATTAATTTGATTACCGTCTTTATTTGAACAATAAGATCAATATCTTATAGATACTTATCCTTAAAATAGAATAAACTCTTTCACATTCACTATATCCTTACAGGATATCTAACAAATTGTACATTACACTTAATATATAATAAGTTATTTAATTTATGTTATATTAATGGCTGCATATAAGTTGCTATTGGCCTGCTGAGCAGAACTCATCCTTTTCTTCTCCTTCTCCTGATGACAACGAGGTCGAAATATTGAATTGAGTTGTGTGTTGTTTCTATGTGATCTTTCGTTTTCATCATTTGATAAATTATTAAATTTGTCATACAAATGTATTATATATTATATTATACAAATTAAATTTATCTATTAAAAGTAACTGACCCATATGAGCATTCACAAATAAACACACACATGTTTGCCCTGTTGTCATTTTCATGATTGAATATTATTATGACATTGTTGTAGATCTAATCTCATATACGTTGAATCAGCTTTCAGCTAAGGTGGACAGAGTTACTTTATTGTCGCTGATAGAGGTTGGGGAAGGTACTGGATTTTTTAACAGTTTAACACTGCTATTAAACTGTACGAACGAAATCATAGAAAAAATTTCAGAATATGTTTAAAAAAAAAATCGGCAGTGAGCCTCACTCAATTTTACTATAAGTAAACATAATATCAAGAAGCCATTATGTAATATAGAACAAATGATTCCATTCCATGTGCTTCAATATTATTCAAAGATAGTTTGCTTCATAAACAGAAGAAAATATATGTTTGATATTAAGCTTTATGCAAGGGTGGAACATATAGACTGATTAGAACATTTTGTGAGACAAATTCGTCATATCATTGAAAGTATTAGAAATTATAGGCTTGATTGCCGTTGAATTTTTTACACGTAAGAATTTGATTCTTCTTACATCTCATTGAATCCATTCAAACTTTGGATGATGGGTCCCGGTGGTGGTGGATCCTGGATGGCAGGATTTGGAGGAGAGTAAAATGGTCGGTCATGACCATCCAGTAATAAAATAAAAATGACTGAGAGAATTTGGAATATTAATTATTACATACTTCTTTCTAAGGCTGAATAAAAAGTCGTCAGTAAAAGAAATGCGTAGGAAGGTAAAAGAAAGGTGAACAGTTGCAGACTAGTCCTTGCGAAAAGTGAGTTACATCAGCAGGTCGTCTAGTTTTATTAGGAGTTCAATATAGAGAGCAAAACTCATTTCACTTCCATTCATTAAAAACTAAACAATTATTAAAACCATCTACTAATAATAATTATGTATGGCTTTTATAATAGAATGAAAATACATTCTAAATGTATATTTTAACCATTTGTCTCTTTAAATTTGTTTGATATCACGGAAAATACAATAGAAAGATATGTGGTTTTGATAAATATTTTTTTTTTATTATTGGATGCTCCAGTCAAAGGAAATGCTTTTTGATCGATACCCATTGGCTGTTGGAGGAAATGATTAATAACGTCTATTGAAACATCCATTAAACAGTGATTCGTTCGAACAATGCCTGCTTTGGGATTAGGTAGGCTACAGACTTTGCAAAAACTCCTCCATTCATCAGAAAGTCTATAATAGCGATTCAATAAATAAAATGCAAATTTTCTTAATGTTTGTAACAATAATCATGAAAGTATTGTTAAGGTAATATTTAACTGTAGATATAGTAAGACATCTTTAGTCAATACACAATAACCAATCACATAAAATCTAAATAATAATGGGTAAAATCAATGTTATGCACTTTAATTAATCTTGTTCAAACTTCTCAAAAACAAAATACTATTGTTTCGATAAATTTAAACAACTATAAATCTAATTCATGGGAAAACTTATAACTTAGTAAGTGTATGAATACAATTTATTACTTCCTATGATCTATCAACTTAAAGGAAAAAAAAAAGTGCCCGAATTAATAAGTGGAAGGGGAGGAGAATCCCATAGCAATGTGTTGAACACGGTAAAGGAAAGAAACGATGGAAGAGTAACACAAAAAAAAGCTTGAATATTTCATATAAACATATGTGCACTAGTGTAGATAGTGATGCGGGAGACATTGTGTGGGTCCTACGTGATAGAATGAATTCAGAAGTTACGATTCCCTTAACTTCCTTTAAAGCAAGGTAACACTCAAAAGTGCTTAAATTATTTATTCTCTTTTACTATTTTCAAGCATAATTTGACTATCCAGCTATATAACTCTAATATTTCTGTATCTCTATATAAAAAGTTCGTGAGTTGGTTTGTTTGTTTTTTCACCCATTTTCCGTGGAGATAGAGACCTGAAATTAAATATATATTATTTATTACCTCAATAATATTAAAAGAAGGAAAATTATTACATAGTGTCTTGCGTGCTCGCCGATGACAGTAGTGCAAATGTAATCAATTTTTCTCAGCTGTTTAAAAATGTCCAAGATCCTGCAAATTGTTGTTCTGTTTTACATTTTTCGGGGACTAATTGTGACAATAAGTTTTATTTCACTCATGAAATTGGAATTTTTTTTGTTTGAAAAGTTCTGTTCATTACCTGAGCAATAGAATATGTTACTGTGTATGAAATGCTTGGTGCTGAATATATGTCTTTATTCAGAATGAACTAATGGTTAATATACAGATTTATTTTACAATTAATAATATTTTTTTTTATTTGTAATGGCAATAATTTCTTTTTGCTGTTTGCGTTTTCCATTTACTCTACTAGCTGGAAAAAATTCAATTAGAATTCAAAAATTTGATTGGGAGATCACACGTATTTAATTAAAGTATTAAAATTTCCATCCATTTCTGAATTTTCTGAGATGGTAATTAAATTTAGTTTAAACTACAGTGTTAAATAATCCCCCTCCTCTTCATGATTAAGTTAACACAAAAGGTTATGTACTTTTCTTTTAAATCAAGTTACAAAAAAACAGCCCTTTTCCAATTATGTAGATAAAATCCAGGGAAGTAATGAACCACGCATGGTGGTAAACAATTTCTTTTGCTAACGAAGATTTCGTGCTGTTAAACTTTGCTTTAATGTTTTTCTCGTGGTGAAAATTGCTTTACTAACATTAGCGTCATTATAAAATATTATCAGTTTTGAAATCTTTGGAGAAATTGCAAAATTACAATAATACAACCTGCTTAAGGAAGCTCGTAAGTTCAAGAAAAGCTTCCTTTAGTTAGCAACTGTGGGCAAATTACTGAAATTGTTCTTTTTACGAAGGTCTTATGATCAATAGAGAAGATTGAGAAAATAATTTTAATCACTCAAGGTTAAAGTTCTTTAGTTAATACTGGTTTACCACGACTATACTTAAGATAGTATGTTACATAACATTGAAAAAACAGCATGTGTTAATAAATATTTTGTAATAGATGTATATCATCTGCCATATAATTGATTTTGCAGTAAAGAATTTTTTGTATACTACTACTACAAAACTTTTAAAACGTATTAAATCATTTATAGAGGAATTAAGAAATAATAGTATATTTGCTAACAGATTTAATTACAATAAGAGAAACTTTCCGTCAATTGCATCCAATTTCTCAATTTTTATAATTTTAATTTTTTTTATATACACATAAGCAAATATGTTTATAAAAATAGTAAATATTTATTGTTTATAACAATTTTACAATTTATTCAGTCATATTAATCGATTTAAATCATGTCAAACGTTTAAACTAAAGTTCAATTATTTCTTAATAAACTAAGAAATTATTCATTTAAAAATTGTATTGAGTATTTATTTTAAATACATTATTTTTTTAATTAACTCATTCCAATCAGAACTTTTTATTAACTGATTGCAGAAAATATAGCACTTTTATAACTTAATATGATACATTTAGCGAAACACCACTGTTTATTAAATGCAGTACAGTGTTTACAGAGTAATGATATTGTTAAATTACTTTTCTTGCTTCCATTTTACATGTTTAGGGTACTCTAGAGCTGAAGCAAGCATCATTTCTTCAACAATATAAGTAAGAGTTATTTTGCAAAAATCAATGGAGTATTCAATAAAGCAGAGTAAGTTGCTCGTAAAAAGGCATACATTCAATTACTCTTCCTTCAATCTGTGACATCCAAATCAAGTTTACTGAAGTGTAAATAATAGTTACCTTATTGGTCAAACTGAATGAATATTGAAGCGTTATGTTTCATAAATCGTTAGTTTTGGGCCATGATGACGATGCAGGGCTATTTATGCCTAGAAACACTCCTGTGATGCTACCAAGATGAAAATCAATAAGGCCATAAAGAAGTTAGAGGGGAATCCAGGTAAGCTCAGTGGTTATGGAAGTCTAATTTTATTAAGAAGAATATTTTTAGTTTTGTAAGATATTTTGTTTTTCTTTTATTATTGTTATAAGGTTATAATTTTTGTGATGTAGGGTCGTGGAAGCTCGCCTCCGCGTTGTCCACCTCAGGTGTATCACGGAGGCTATGTTTGCCCTATCCTCGGCTAGAGCTTGTTGCTTCCGAGATTCGGCGAAAGAGCTTTTACGTAAAAATGGCATCAGTTTGTTGTGATTTTATGATCTGCGATATGGCTGTATAAGCTGGGAGCGCGATATAATACCAAAACAGGTTAAGAAAGTCTGAACTGGTACGTCTCGGGTTCAATATTCACCTGGCCCTCGATTTATTCACATGGGAAGTGAATAAATCTGAGCACGTCATCCCTCGGAGACGACGTTAAACCGTCGATCTCGGTTAAGCCTGTACAATGTCAGGTTTAACCTGATTTGGGTAAAACTTGTAGGATTCCTCATGTCGAATCAACAGGTACTGTGGCTCGCCCATAACTAAAATGGTGGTCAAATAATAAATAAGCCACAATTTCTTCTCTTAGAACAGCACTAAAAGGTGAAAGCCATATAAGTGTGGGCGTTGGAAAACAAACAATAGCAACGTACAGAAGTTAGAATCGACAAAGATGTTACTGCATTTAATTTTAACATACTTTTCTAAAAAAAGATAAATGATAAAAATAGCATAATTATAAATATGATACTTTCGTTTACATTTAACGTTAAATTAACTACCAGTACTAGTATTCCTTAACCGTCAATGATAAGATTATTTGCGTTCTCAAAAGTTCCAGTTATTAACATAAGTTAAAACTGTTCCTTTCAACATACTTAGCATTTAGAAGTAAATGGATAAACAAAGTCTCCACACATAAGAAAAAATTGTATTTATTCTACGCTTTTCGAACACCTCGTGTTAATCGTCAGGTTAACATCTAGAATAGTTTAACAATAATAAATTATTATTTATTCTTTCTTGTTATTTGCATGTAAATCTACCAAGCAAATTACAAAGTAGAAGTTACATAAATAACTGGAATTGAAAGAACAAAATGAAAAAAAAATGAGACCCAATGAAACGAGTAGAGGACCGAAGAGTGTAATGATCAGTGAAGTCATGTGAGATAGAGTGGAGGAGTAGTTAAAGGATAATGTGACAAAGGAGATGGGTATGCAGTGTTGTCAATACTAATTCTTGTTTAAACAATTCATAAAAAAAATAAATCACATAATACGATATGTTTTATAAATGACTATCTAATTACAAATTTTGGAGAAACTAAATGATTTCTCATAATGCATAATTTAGTTATTATTATGCGAACCGAATTGCAATTGGGATTTCGAAAGATGACTAATTATATTAGATGTATTGCTTAATATATCATAAACCCATTGGGTGACAAAACAAGGAAAAGGTCAATCAAAATTAATTTAACCTTAAAATTTTAAGTAAGGAGTTTTTATTGTGTTATCATATTTAATGTACCTTTTAGTACTTACCTGAAATAGTATGATCAATTGAGTTAGCGTAACTAACATTAAATTTGATTTTTATTGCTTGTATATATTCATTGAATTAGTTGAAGTTTGGAATAAATTAAAAAAAAATTAAGTTTCTCTCTGAACATAAAACATCCCAATACTGTACGATTTTAACAAAATTCAGAGCTTATGATATGAAATTAAATGAGTAATGCCAGATACGGTGCTCTCAATGACTACAAGGTAACACTTCAAACTGAACTACCATAACTATAACAATAAACATACTATCTGACAAAGCAACAAAAATCTAACTGATATCATAACACTAAACTTTCATTTATGTAAGCCCATTGCTATTGAGCAATAATTCAATATATATTGTTTCCTCGTTTGTTTTCCAACGCCCACACTTATAAGACTATGACCCTTTAGTACTGTTCTAGGGGCAAAAATTGTGGCTCATGTGTTATTTGGTACCGATTTTAGTAACAGGCGAGCCAACATTACCTGTTGATTCTACAGTGGGAGCCTTAAATTTTTCCTAACTCTGTGTGTTTGGAGTTGGGGGATCTTTCAACGAGTACCTGATATCGTACAGGCTCGGAATCGACGGTTTAACGTCCTCTCCGAAGGACAACTTGCCTACCTACCTCACACGTGAATAAATCAAGGACTAGGTGGGTACCGAACCCCGAACCTATCAGTTCATAGGTGAGTACGTTAATCACTGAGCTAACCTGTCCCCTATTGAATAAATATTGTAAAAAGAAAGTAAATAAATAATACACAATTATCTCATATTTATCGGAGTGACCGAATCACTACATGAATTTATTTATCCCAATGATAATAAATAGTTCAATTAAAATTATTTATAATTACAATGGTGTGAAAAGATTGAATAAAGTGAATGGTGGAGTAGACAACTTGTCTTTTTATTAAACCCTAAACTATTTACCTCCCAGTTTAAAACTTCTTACAAATGATCCTATTTCATCAACAATTCATGCAAACCTGTTTTTTTTCTTTTCAAAGATTAAAATTTAAGTGTTTTAAACGCATTTCACAGTAAAGTCATTTTCCTAGAAATACATTTTTTCATATATTTCTTTTTGATGAAATCTTTATATAATTGCCACCTTAAAACTTTGAAAATAATCGTAGAATTTAAAATAAAAACCTGAGCAATATGTTATTCTTCAATAAATAGTTGCTTATAAGTTTTTCAGTGGTAGGCTTCAAATAGGAAATAATATGTTACAGAGTAATACTTATTATACCTAGGCTATATTATTCACAACATAATTACATTCAGAAGCCTTGATCTTCTTTCTTGTTTTTCAATTGCTTCAAATATTGCTAAGCTTTAAATAAATAACATCTTGATATAATTTAAAACATAAAGATGGATTTTACTCCAAGGAAATGTTTTTTTTTTCTATTTAATCTTCTCTAAATATTATTTGTTTTAAAATTGATGTCCTATTACATTTGTTTCTGACCTACTATTGGTCATATGCCCCTACCTGTTCTGTTTATCTTCTTTGTCGGGAAGCTCTTGACCATATTGTTCCAGGAGTTTCCAGACATTTCTTACTATCGCTATCAGCGCTTAAGCGCCATAAATCAGTGCAAAAAAGATATATCTTCTAATATACACTTTTTCTCGGATTCTTTAACCTTTGTACTTTTTAACATATTTTTCAATCCCTAGAGCTTTTTCAAGTTAATCCCAATCGTTCCAGTTTATTTATGTGAATATACTTAATTTATTTCAGGTGTATTACCTCGATCGACAAGTCAATTGTCTTATTTTGCACTTAATTTCTTCTTTATCGCTATTGGAAATTAAAACAGTTCTTTCTATGTTTATTTCAATACCCACCCTTTTTTCCAGCTACTTGTAGATCAGTTATAATTTTTTTTCTCCTTTCTATACCAGGCTGGGGTAAAATAGCCCTTATATTTATCAATTCCAATCAATAAATTACATGTAATTATTATTTTATATAGTAATTTGTATCGGTCTACGCTTATAAAGTTGCATAAATTGCCTTTAATAATAGGCAAATAACATTATAAGTTTAGTAAGTAAATAGCTGAAGAAAGCATGTTTTATGCACAATTCAATAACAAATAAAATATGGCATATAATCCCAGAATGTTAAAATAGTTTAAGATCAATCAAAGCAGGTCATTATCAAAGCAAGTCATTATCAAAGCAGGTCATTATCATAGCAGGTCATTATCAAAGCAGGTCATTATCAATGCAGGTCATTATCAAAGGACTCAGTTCTTCTGATCCTTAGATTAAGTTATATTTCAAAATGCTTTAGATTATCCATCGATTTTCTAATAACTTCATTGATTACTTTGTAACTTATTTTAAAAATGAGCTTTCATCATCATTTTTTATGGATTACATCAGTTTTCTAAATAAATTTCTTGGATACCCTCCCAGTTCTTAATTCCTGCTGAATATAAAAAAAAGTATCTTTTTTTAGACAACTATCATTGCTACCCCAATTATATAAAAAATAAGTTATATTTGTTTTTAAAATGATTCAATATAAAACGGCTCTAACGTTGTGGTTATACAACATTGAATAGATTTCAAATAAACGTATGCATTCTAAACAAGGTAGAAAGGCAAAATGAAAATATGAATTTTTTATGGCTTCATACATTCTTGAAAATAATCCATATATTTGATTAGAAGATATTTTTATATTACAGTTATTTTTAGACCACCTTAACAATTAATTAAGCAAACTTATATTTCTATTTTATATTATGGTTAAGTATTTTGAAAAAAAAATAAAGGAATAAACTGCTTTCATTTATTTTAATCAATTTATAATAATTTAAATAATTTATTTAATTTATAAGCTGCTTTTCATTATTTAATCAGACCTAACGTAGTGCAGTCAGTTATTATGTGGTATTTACTCATTGTGGGGTAAAAAGCTAATGAAATGGTCTCCTCATATAAAATGTATATATATTTTCTAATAATATATACTTTATATTTATATATAAAAAGCTAATGAAATGGTCTCCTCATATAAAATGTATATATATTTTATAATAATATATACTTTATATTTATATATAAAAAGCTAATGAAATGGTCTCCTCATATAAAATGTATATATATTTTATAATAATATATACTTTATATTTATATATAAAAAGCTAATGAAATGGTCTCCACATATAAAATGTATATGTCGAGACTATTTTATTAGCTTTTTGCCCTGCAATATTTAATCAGTTAAATAAATACATTCTTTCATCATTAAAAAAAAATGAGCATAAAATAATTTCAATATTACTTCAATTTAATAAAACAAGAGTTAAAAAGTATAATTGATGCATATATTTATATAAAACAGTGAATGGTATGTAACTAAAGAATTTCATTTTTATGCATGATAATGTAGGGGAAATATGAGAGTTAAGGAAAGGTTGTGATTGATTCCAGAAAAGAAGTGGGGTCGGTTTCTCATTTGACTAGGCGAGTGATGGGCTCCAATAAGACAGTATATTGTTAGGAGCTCGTAACAAATGAGATCATTTTTCTACTGTAAGTCAGAGCCGACTGGGGGTAGAGTTTCAATTTGATCCTCACGTAAGGCTGTTTGGTCTTGCCTTCCAACACTACAATATTATTCTCAGTCTTTTCTTCTTCTTTTCCACCCTATTCAACATTTATATGTGCAAAACTGTCTCATTATATATCTTTTTATAAATTACACTGTTTCGTCTTACTGAATAAACTTCTCCTTTTTTTTTCTCTTCTTTCATTAAGTTGTTTAAATAATTAAAATATTTATCTTATTCATTCTTTTAGTACAAAGCGGGCTTATAGAAATTGTTATCACTGCTTCACTATCATTAATCAGCGCACTTTTCATTCTAGGTATAAATATTAAATTCTATATAGCAATGAAGTTTTTCTTTTGTTATTAATTCCACCATGATGAAGCCAGATAAAAATAGATGGTAAGTTTATCCACCACTTCTAGTAATATTTAAATGTAATATATGTTTGTTTCCTATGGAAAGTGTATCTAACATAACAAAATCTGTTGTGTTTTTTTATACAAACATATTTTACTAGATACATCCATTGATCAATATGACTAGTTTCGAATAACAATTTTTTGTACAAGACTTTAGCATATCAAAAAAAAAAAAGTATGGAGATGAAGTTAAACTAACAAGTAACCGAAATTAGTGATTAATTACTTTGGAGGATGGGGAGATGACACCACTTCATGGTTACATAAGTATACCTCACAAATTTATAAAATTGATAAAAGCCAGATACGGTATTTATTTTGGATTCAAAATCAGGGAAATTTATAATAAGTACAGATGCATATATATATATATATATAAAGATGTCACATAAAAACGTGAAATAACAATCAATGATCAAACCACAATAAGAAAATGGGAAAATAAGACTAAAATGGTTGGGTTTTTGACTCTGATGAAGACCGCTTGTTACGGTTGAAAAATCTTAGTCTTGTTTTCCCATTTTCTTATTGTGGTTTGATCATTGATATATATATATATTATATATATTAATTATATATATATATTTTTGGACCGTATTCTGAACCAGTGCGCTTAGTTTCCTCTTCTCTTATCTCTTCCTGAAGACGGCTCAAACCGAAAATTAGAGACTGTAAGTGTGTTCTTTTAATTTCTCTATGTTTCTTTTTCTATATTGAACTACATATATATATATATATATATATATATATATATATAATATATTATATAAAGATATATTACATAAATTTAGTTTTTTATGTTTATGTTTATATTTTCTTATAATATATATATATATATATATATATATATATATATATAATTATATTGTAAATTTAGGGAGCAATCCTTCTTTTATGCATGTTTTGTTGAACGACCTTTGTACTGTGGCATGAATCATATATATCATATTCGATCTTTCAAGTTTTCTCATCCTTTGATTTAAATCTTTCTGGTATTAAATACACCAGTTCTCCAAAGATTTATTTTTCAATACTGACATGTTTCGGTCTCCTAGACCATCTTCAGAGTTAAACATATTTACAAAACTTATTCCTACTAATCAAACTATATTACACTTATACTATACATTTCCTAAATTAACACAATATATAATTTCAAAAACAGCAAGAAATAATTCTATCACCAAAATAAACATTTGCTTAAAGCAGTTTTTGCCACCTGTCATAATCAGGTGTACCTATTAACTTCATAAAATGCCTCTAGGTTCCATCTGTTGGGCCTTCAATCTTGATTCGTGTTCTTGCGTCGTTCTAGAACTTCTTTCGTCAGAGTCAAAAACCCAACTGGTATATATATATATATATATATATATATATATATATATATATATATATAAGTGTTTTATCAGGTTACAATTTGTTGTCCAAATATGAATCAAGTTTTTATTTACGTTTTAGGATTTTATTAAAAACTATTTCTTTGGGCTTATAACACAAATAAAGTAACAACCAGCAATTAAAACATATCTTAATATATACAAAAGAAAATATTATAAATATCAACATTTGATAAAAAAAAGGGGGGGGGAATGATAACATAATGCCATTTTGGAGCAAAATGAACTATGAAGAATTACAGTTATGTTTTAAAATAAGTCAGTTTAACAATGATTATTTAAAAAAAAAATCAGGGAGCAGAAATACTTCATATTTAAACAAAAAATAAAAATTACACTAACAAGATACAGAAATAAATTTGTGCTTAACTGAGCATATCTCAAAAGCTACTATTTAAGTTTCTAGAAACACCTCTACAGTTGAGGAATGACTATTGAAGGACTAAAAGAACAAGTTTCTGTATATTTGCCTGGATCATTCAATAATTCGGACGGTATTGGTGACATTGTTTGTAGGTCCTAGTGTTGGGTGGATGCAACATTTAAGAATTCCTTTTATTCAATGTGACGCGCCGCTTTCCTGAAGACAGCCCTGATTTCCCCAGAGAAGGCCCATTCCCCTGCCTCAGTCCTTTTCAATAATTCCTCCCTTGCGTCTGAATCCGCAGGCTCTCTCCACAATAACCTTTCAAATTATTTATATTTTACTCACAATCCAATCATTATTTTCAATATTAAGAATAACTCCGGTTTTAAGTTACTTTTATTTTAACAGACATTATTTTATAACAATCATATTCGTAGATTAAATATAAAACAATGTTTGAAAAACACTAAATCCAAACCGTACAACATCAGCATTTTTATTATCTAATGGAAACGATTTTGTTTAGAGACTTCAATAAAATATGATATTAAATTTTTCAAAAAGAACCAGTATGTATATTATACAACGACTGGATAGGAACAACGTATTTTAATTCTAACGTAGTGCAATCACTTATTATGTGGTATTTACTCATTTTAGGGTGAAAAGTTAATGAAATGGTCACTACATGTAAAAATTTAATAGTATAAACAATGCGTTTCGAACACATAGTGTTCTTCCTCAGGCATTAACTAAATAATAGGCAATAACCACCAATTTTTTCCCAGACCTAAATATTATATAGAAACAATAAATTCCTTGAAATAACTATTTTAGAAGGATAAGAAAATAACAAATTAGTGGGCGATAATTCTTCTACTTGCCTCAATGAACAAATCTCCAAATGTACAACTTTTCTTAATTTATTTATTTAAAAAAAAAAGTTCTATTTTCTCCGTATTCCTACATTTGTTTATATTTCGTAATAGTTCTATATTTTCAATATGTTTTCTACACTTATTCCTAGAGGAAATGTAAAGGCTCAGCCTAACCTTTAGGAAAAAAAAGTAACAATGAAATGTACCTGCCTTCTAATATGAAACAGATGTACCCCATATCCTACCCACGTCCAGCCTATTCCCAGTCAGTTGTACCACGACAATCACCCTTGGGTTCCTATTTTCTTCCTTATTTTATTTTATTTTTATTTTGTACTATATTTACTGTATACTATAATATGATATTACATTTTTCAAAAAGAACCAGTATGTATATTATACAACGACTGGATAGGAACAACGTATTTTAATTCTAACGTAGTGCAATCACTTATTATGTGGTATTTACTCATTGTAGGGTGAAAAGTTAATGAAATAGTCAACACTCTCTGGTGTCATTGTATTTTTTAGTTAATGCCTGAGAAAGAATCCTATGTGTTCGAAACGCTTTGTTTATACCATTAAATTTTTATATGTGGAGACGATTTCATTAACTTTTTACCCTACAATGGATTTTGTTCAGTTTTATGTTCCAATATACAATTATATAAGTTTCAAAATATAAAGAAAGTAGTTCAACCAGCCTTATATCATTATGATTGATTTTTCGAACGAATAGTTCAACATCAGAGTAATGAAAGAAGATCGGACGAAACTTAGGTGTTAAATTAAAAGTGTTTTCAAGTCATCAACCATAATCGGGTCAGTCTTCATGACTACATAGCGTAGATGACGGACTACTCCACAAACCTAATAATAAAACTGTGAAATGTAAAGCTCTGAAGTCGAGTATATGAAACTATTCTCCTTGGAGTTTTAACTCCCAATGCCGATAACACCCAAATAGAACTAAAATGGAGCACTTTTACAGGAAGTCAAGGTAGATCTGGTGAGCTATCTATTCTAGTTCTGGCGATCTATCAACAACATTGTAAATAACTAACAAACCAATAAGACAATGTGACCTACATTATAACAATTTTAAACAGCTCCGATGGTGCAAACTAGTACAATCAATAATTTAATATTTCTTATCAGTTATTGATACTGAAAACATGGAATATACTCAACAAGTTTAGAATACTATTGAAATATTAGAATTAGTAATAATACTGACTTCACAGTCAGTTAGTTGCTCTTAAAGATGGGATCCGGACGGACCCGAAACTGGTGAGCTTTTCTGAGACTTTACGAGGTATGACGGACAGTATTACTACTAATTCTAATATTACTAACCTCAGTCGAACTAACCCATTAACCATTGAAATAGTTAATACTACGTAATCCAGTGTGTTAGGTAACATTGTACTATTCCTTTACAACTGTTTGATGAATTCATCAAAGCAGATAATTATTTTAAAAATATTCTTTAATTTAGAAGTTTTTCAGAGAAAGATGTCGATATGTCGACTATCGGGGTGAACACCGTAAAAGAACTATCAACATGCTCCCTATGCACAATTGACCTCAGTAATTTAGCTGGATCACATATAACAAATAATTTCGGATATCCATTATTCAAAAACGTCTTCGCCACGACTATACCATATCATTGACAGTACTGCTCTTATTCCCCCACCACTCAAAAAATCTTACAAATACACTGAAGACTGAAGAGACTATATTGACAATAAGATCCTCGAAAAACTCCGGGAGAAAGTGTTTATGAAAAACGTGAAGTTAAAATTAAGGCTGACTTCAGTAAACTATTTTCACGAACTGCAATATTTTTAGAAGAAATGCTACTGAAAGTAGACGATGACGTTCACATTGTCCCTAATGGCAGCTATCAGTAATGGACCTAGACGCTACCCGATTTACTTACTTTTAATCCTGAAAGCACTCTAAGAAGCAAGACAGAATTTCTAAACTTTGTAATTAATATCGAACCAAAGTCAATCTCACCAGCTGAAACAATCTTAAAAGTAAAACCTTAAATCTTGAATACAGGAATATAGATTGAGAGGAGCAACTATATCACAAGGGATGGTGTCATGGCTGTTCTAATGAAGAGTAGGGTCCTTTGTGTCAGATTTCATGACGTTGACACATCCCTTGAACCCATATCTATTCAAATTACATTTCTTAATTAAAGTATTACTTGAATAATATCAGCAGTATAGAAACCTGTTAAACCTTTCTCTCTGCAAATAATACCATTCTGAACTGAGGAAATGCTCCACTATTTGAAGAGACATGCATACCACAATTATGGTATGAGGTTGCACTTCAAACAGCGTCTCAGTCCTCACTCTCCTAACTTTCATCTGAAACACTATTAAGATCAACCATATCCTAGGGTACTACGCATATCTCCAGGTAAGCTGTCGACAGGTCTGATGTGTTATGTTGTCAAGAGATCTTAACCATGGAATTTGCACTAAAACTGATCAGGTAGGGACTGCAGCCCTCTAACTCACCGCTCACAGACAATACTTCTTCTGGAAGCTCACACAACAGTACCCGGGTATCTATCTAACCTGGGGATTAGAACAAAAACAACTTCATGACCAACACGAGATTGTAGTTTTATCAAACTTTCTCGAGCTAAGCTATTTTCAATAATTCGTATTGGATATTGTGAAAATGCACTAGTTTTTCTGAACTAGTAGAAGGGTTCTACTAATTTCTGGTCTTACGGGAAAGGTTTAGTCGACAATTTACGACCAAGGCTTTCCATTCTACTTTTAACTGAGAAGAATCCTCATTACGAAGGCACACTCCTATTGCCTAGCGGAAATTAAGAACTTAGCTGGTAAGCTTTTGAGAGTCAGAGGGTTTGCCGACAATTTGTGGAAGGCTTCTGAAACCATTATTGATTCTGACTTCTATAAATTGAGGAACTTTTCAGTGTTTACATAGACCTCTGACTGAATAAACAAAATTAATATTTATCATTTATGGTTGGAACACTTAAGTACAAAGTATATATAATATAAATAAGGACAAATCTTTAACATAAAAAACTTTCCTTTTTTTATTCAAGGACTGCTAACACAGTCAAACTTGGTAGAATTTGGAACTAACATTATTTCGAATTTTACATTTTGCAAGAAAATTCAAACCTTTACATATATATCACATTATTTCACCTATAAATTTCTTTATTTGTCAATCAAATTGGTCTTTTTCAAAAATAAGTTTAGTTTTGAAAGTTAACACATTTTGTCAGTTTCAAATTGTTCTGAAACAAAATTGTAAAAATATTTTTTGTTTGATAAATTTATTTTAATAAAAATATTAATATGTGAAATATTTTATTACAAGATCTGTAATGGCTCATATATATTTTCAATTAATTACCAATTCATTCAGACCTGGACACAGAAGTAAAAAAAAAAATATCAATGTAGACATGTAAAACTAATGTACATATACTTATACTGATTCGAAATGTATATAAAACAAAATATTAGTTCTCCATGTACACAGTTTTTTTAACATTTTAATGAATTTATAATATCTAATGTCTACTGTTATATCTTTTCGTAATTGAATATTTCATTAAATATGAATTAAATTTAATTTCATAAATAGCAAAATAATATACACTTTTAGATTATGTTAGTTTTCTTATACATTGAGTTGTGTGAATTCCGTCACAAATTACTGAATTTTACTTGCAAAACCCTATATACAACACAATGTGATTAAATAAAATATGTTTTGCAATTATCCCAAAATTTAATAACATATACCATGAAAATATTTAAGAATATTGATTGTAATGTAGCAATAATTTAAATTACTACAAACTATATTAACGAATTGATTTCTTTCTTTATTTGAGGACATTCGGAATAACTCCACCTTTACGAAGAGACAGGTGGTGACTGAGTGTTTGCCTATCTATTATGGCAAAATGGTTGCCGAAAAAGTACACCAATAAGTTATTTTCCAACTTGTTTGATTAATTATCGGTGCTTTTATATTCAATAAATTTATTTATTAGCAATATTTTCTAAAATATTTTTTGTTTAGTTTGAATGTTGCATTGTGTGTGTGTATGTGTTAATGTATGCGGTGTGTCTAGGTATGTTATTTGGTCTGACGGTTTTCCATAATGCTGGTGTGTTTATCAGTAGTTCAAATGAGTCATCCGTTGATTGGTTACTTTGTTCGTTAATATATAGTTGTGGATTTTTATATTTCAATATTTATTATAAATATTATATGAATAGTTCAAAAATTAGTGATCCAATTACTTAATAACGTAAACTATTAAATTAATAGTAATATTAGATAAAGAAGAACGCACAAAAAAAACTAAGTATTTTATAAATAAAAATAACTACAAAAAATTACAAACAGGCCCGTCAAATAAATATTGGAACGGAACAAAAAGAAAAATTACGGAATGATTACTTTTAATCAATAAAGAGATGATATATCAAGTAATATGAACGCAGAAATACCAAAACTGAGAATCGGAATAAAACTTTATAGAGACGGAGCACTGATGAGAAACATAATAAATTATAGGCCATCCCCGCGTTTAAATGATCAGATAAGTTAGCTGAAACAGTAAAACAAAAAATTAAGCTCCCAAGCTCCCAATCTCTAGGAAGGTGTGGGGTCCAGGGAACTCAACCACTGCGGGGCCTCTCCCACCCAAAACTTATTTTATGTCTAACAAAATGTTATATTGGTTATATCGTGCAGGTATAAGAAATAAAAATAAATGTTTGTGACAGCTGTTAATCTGACCTGCTGCCGGTGTGACAGATTAACCAGTGAACAGGTCTTTTGTCTGAGGTCATTTCTGTTGTCCCCCCAACACCCCTCCTAAGGGAAGAACCCTTTCCCTGCTTTACTCTAGCAAAGAGACAGGCCTGCTCGCAAGTAATGCCTGCTCACAAGTAAGGCCTGTTCACAAGTAATGCCTGCTCACAAGTAAGGCCTGTTCACAAGTAAGGCCTGTTCACAAGTAAGACCTGTTCACAAGTAAGGCCTGTTCACAAGTAAGACCTGTTCACAAGTAAGGCCTGCTCACAAGTAAGGCCTGTTCACAAGTAATGCCTGCTCACAAGTAAGGCCTGTTCACAAGTAAGGCCTGTTCACAAGTAAGACCTGTTCACAAGTAAGGCCTGTTCACAAGTAAGACCTGTTCACAAGTAAGGCCTGCTCACAAGTAAGGCCTGTTCACAAGTAAGGCCTGTTCACAAGTAAGGCCTGTTCACAAGTAATGCCTGCTCACAAGTAAGGCCTGTTCACAAGTAAGGCCTGTTCACAAGTAAGACCTGTTCACAAGTAAGGCCTGTTCACAAGTAATGCCTGCTCACAAGTAAGGCCTGTTCACAAGTAAGGCCTGTTCACAAGTAAGACCTGTTCACAAGTAAGGCCTGTTCACAAGTAAGACCTGTTCACAAGTAAGGCCTGCTCACAAGTAAGGCCTGCTCACAAGTAAGGCCTGTTCACAAGTAAGGCCTGCTCACAAGTAAGGCCTGTTCACAAGTAAAACCTGTTCACAAGTAATGCCTGCTCACAAGTAATGCCTGGTCACAAGTAAGGCCTGTTCACAAGTAAGACCTGCACAAGTACATATAATGTGGAAAATGATATAAAATTAATATAATAAACATGTTCATCTTAATGAAAGTACACAAGTAACAACCTTCGATATAAACACAATTTCTATCCCCCCATCGTTTAAACAAATGTCTGAATTATTTGAAAATTTAGAGCTACGAAAGAAACGCGAGAAATAATTTAGGTAACTAAGAGCACACCAAAGCAAAATTGTCTTAAATTTAATAGTCAGATCTATAGGGTTAAAGGTGGGTTCAGCACTATTCAACAGCGGTAACATCATCAGAAATACATTTACAAAGTTTAGAGAACCAATTTATGGAAAATAAAAAAAATAATGCTATAAATTATATTCTATAGATGAATGTAATGCATTCTTTATAATAAATCGAGTTAATTATGAAAAAATGTAATCTATTAACATATTTAAATTCTTTGCAACAAAAAATAAAATTTATATGAGAACAAGAGAAAGACAGCTAAGTAAATTATTTAGATATAACTGTATGAAAATACGCTAATAGACTAGAGTTTGAAATGTGTAGAAAAAGAAGAGTAATACATTTTAGTATTCATAATGCAACATCCTCTACCTGACAAACTCTCTGCGTTTAGATATATTGTAGATTGATTAATAAAATTTTTATAACAATCATGGATAATAGTAATAAACTGACATCATAAATGAAGTAGCAATAAACAACGGATTTAATGGAAAATTATAGAGGAATTAATTACCAATAAGAAAATAAACTAAAAAAAAATACCCGGAAAAACCCTTCTCAGATCTTTCCATTAGATTGATAACTTTTATTTACATAGCAACAGATGTAAATAAAATAATGAAATTAATTAGGAAGAATAATTTAAACATCTCACTAAAACAAAACGACTAAAATCAAAAAAACTTATAGGTTATAGTAGAAAATCATATCATGTATTTTTACAGATAGCAAATTTAATCAAAGCGGAATTTTCAGGATAAAATGCAATGTAACTGTGAGCATGCTATGTTAGACAGATAGGAAGATCTTTAAGACAACGATTCAAAGAACATATTCGTACTTGCAATTACTAGAAATATTATTGCAATTTATATGTGACAATAATAGAAGCATTGATAATATTTGAACAAGAACCACTAAGTGATATTAGGAATGAATCAAGAGATATGCAAGATAGGGACGACAATAACACAATAAATAATGAATTTTTAAACGGCAGTACTTCATTGAACATGTGAAACAGTCTGTCACTACCTGGTTATCACTCCTTAAAGATGGAGTTAATTGTAAGGGGATCATGTGGAGTAGGAAATCTTCAAAGTGAGATGGTTTATAACAATTTAAATTATTCTAATTACATCTATGGTTCTAACAATACCAACAGAATATTACAATAATCATAAAATGTAACAGTTTTTATAAAGCTATTTAATAATAATCAAATAAAATAACACTCAACCTCCCAAGCAAAGTATAAGATAAAAATGAGACTATGTTCTTTTGCTCCAGTAATTTCTACTTTCTTTACAATGTCATGGGCAACCACTTTTTTTCTCCTGCCTCTCAGAAACTCCCTTTTAAACTACTTATCATATACCAGTTCTTTATACACTATAATAAATTTCACATTTTCTTCAGCCTTCAGTCCCTTTATGCCTTAGTGAATTAATTAACTGTTAATAACTTAATAACTGTTTGTTCCATAATTATATTACTTACTGAGGTTTAGACTTAGACGAATGTACATTGATTCAATATTGAAGAACACCATTGAATATTGGAAAATATATTCATTTATTAAAGGACCTTCCCTTATTTCTGAATTTTTAAATTTTATTGAGACGAATGCATATATAAAAAAGATTTCACAGTAAAGACATGAAAATTAACAAACACACACTTACCGTCTCTAATTTTTGGTTGAACCGTCTCCAACCGTCTCTGTGCCAGTGCGCTTGGTTTCCCTCTCTTATCTCTTCTGAAGGCGGTTCAACCGAAAATTAGAGGACTGTAATTGTGTGTTTTTAATTTTTCTGTTTCTTTATGTACATTGAACAATATATATATATATATATATATATATATATATATATATAATATATATATTAACACATAAAAAAGAACAGAGAAAGTCACTACAGAACTGACTTCTTTTATTTCGACATTCGTCGTCATATATATATATAAATTAAAAGCACACACTTAAAGTCCCTAATTTTCGGCTTCAACTGTCTTCAGGAGAGATAAGAGAGGGAACCAATTTGCTTGGTTTCCCCCTGCTATCTCTCCTGAAGAAGGCTGAAACAAAAAATTAGTGACTGTATGTGTGTGCTTTTAATTTCTCTATGTTTCTTTTTCTACATTAAACTATATTTGTCCGTTTTGGATGGTACTTCCAAAAACAAAGTTGGAAATTGTCTTTAACGATATTTCACATTAAAAAAAAATATTGCCAAAAGAAAAGGAATCAATTGAAAATTGAGCCTACTAACATTCGTATTAAAAAACTAATCTTCCTCAGAATCACAAATGAAATCAAGATTGAAGCGGGAATCACAATTGATTTCAGGATTGAAACCGGCCTCAAAGTTGAAGAAAAGTGTCAGTTGAAATCAACTTGAAAGCCAGCACAGCTGTGACTTAGATGGACCGATTTGTTTTGAAATATGTTAGACTTAGTTCTGAATTTTATACTCGTACACTGGTTTAGATGTACCTATACAAGAACGGTTAAACCACAGTAAGTTAAAAACAATGTTACAGGTTTAATGTGATTTACATATCCATTATATTACATGTAGTCATATTTAGTAATGGAAACCAAATAAACATTTTTATTTTAGTAAGCACAAAAATGTTGAATTTTATATTGGTATGTGAGCTACATTAAACTTGGCAAAAATTAATATATAACATTTTTGAATATAATTCTTGAATACCATTCTAAAAGTATTATAAAAAAATCTGGAGTGGCCTTCACTCAACTTTACTATAAGTAACTTAATATCAAATTTCTTGAGTATATAATATATAACGTCTCAATTAAGCATAATGTTAACATCTAAATGGGATATGATTATTAGCCTTTCATTCCTGAGGTAGTACAGATAGTGATTGAAGGACATATCAATATATAAGCTTATTTTGGTACATCACACAGCTGATGCAAATAATTTCATTAGTATAACTACAGCAGTAATAACATTTTTGAAAAACCAAAGTGAACATTTCTTGATACGAAATATTCTCCTACAAGAGAACATAGCCTCTGTTCAAATAGCCAGTGGATTTCTTACATCGTTTACTTGACATCCTTCTACATTCAATATTAAAATTTTCAAATTTAAAATAGGAAAATACCCTTTTTTCTCTGAAAAACATCATAAACAGCTAAGAAAATGTTGTTTTAAGGTGATTTATAATTAAAGATGTACAATAATTACATTTATTAATCTCTAAACGAAAGATTTCAATTTTGAATTATCTTTTACATTTTTGGTTTTTTACAGAATTATTATACTTTGAATTTTATGGCTTCTTAATATCAAATAACATATATACGAATTTTTTCAGAGTGTGTGTTATCATTTTCCTGCACAATATTATTCCTCTTACATCTCATATAAGTCAATAAACAATTTAAATTGTTCCTTTATAAATATCAATTTTATCTCAGTGGAATCGCTCAAAAAATTTCTAAGTCAATGAAAACAATGAAAAAAAATATAAAAAATTCGACAAGTATAGCAGGTGATCTCTTAGTCAAAGATAAACAAACAGTTTTTATAGCGTTATTGCTCTTTCTCATAATTGAAACTTCATGATTTTTTTTTTATGAATTGCTAATTTTTTGTTCCATTTTTGGTCAAATTTTCATTATTTTTTAATCAGCCGTTTAGCGTCAAAAAAACATTTTCTGAAAACAGAAATCGTACTGTAACGCCCCATTAGCGAATGTAATTTTGAAAAAAAATATTTCAATTCATTCTACACATAATGTTCTATCTATAGGCATAGTTTCATTCTTGTCCGTCAAACGGTATGGCTTGTATCGCTCTCACAAGGTTTGAGATTGAATTATAAGTCAAAATTTGTACATTTTATTGAAAAAAAAATATTTCCTGTTGATTTAAAATTCTGAATATATTTTTCGTTTTTTCCATTTGTAACCTCAAAGATAATATCAAAATTTCAAAACTCTAGGGTTATCAGTTTAGGAGAAATAAATGTTTTAAAAAAACGGTTTTTGGCAAAAAAAGTGACTTTCCCATCATGCATAATTCTTCCCAAACAATAGGGATCTTCGTCTTTATGGGGCCCATTTTTGTGTAAAATATCAACTTGATCCATCAAAGATTCTGGACCGTAGCGTGGTAACAAGCAATGCTAACACACTCACCCACCCACCCACCCACCCACACACACACAGACATCATCGTAAAAACTTCATAAAACGACTTCTGGGACCTCAAAACATGTAATTCCGTCAAAATCTCGAGATCGAATTTTTTCACGATCACTATACTTTACTTATAGTAAAGTAAAAAGTTTCACTATTTGAATCTTCATGAAATTTGGCGCATATTAAAAAAATGGATAAAAAAAGAATAGAAAAAGGAAAATTAGTCCCTGTATTGAGTTTGGTAAACTGACCTAGCATAGTGTCTGCTCGCTGTATGATACGTCGTATAATGACAAACTAGTCGAAATGAAACGTGTATAAATCTAGACACTGACAAACAAAGATTATTAAAATTCAACAATTTGAAGAAAAGTAGTAACAAAACTGCAAAAACAGAAGATACTTCAGTGAAAAGAGTGAATTCTGTCACAAAAAGACTTTATGAATAAAGTGTGTTATTTATTATAATATAATATATATTAATTAATATAATATAATAATATTAATATATTATAATAGTAATATAATATAATATTAATATAATATAATATAAGATAATGAACAAATCATTTAGTTAGTTGATAAAAAAAAGTAACTGTTAGACAAATTAAAATAATTTTTCCAGAAATTAGTTGTTACTAATTCTCTTAAAAAATTATGGAGCTAAAACTTTGTAGGAATGTTGGTTAATTGTTTATAAATATAAATTATAAATATAAATATAAATAGATATGCTGAATAAGCTGTGTTCTAATAGATCACTTAAGTTAAACAACTTGTGGAGTGGTTGTCACTTGAGTTGGAGACACTGAGAACCTTGAGCACCCTTGGAAATATGCTTAATGGCTACCGAATAAAAACTTAGCTATCATGTAGTGTTTAAGCTTCTCAGAATGTGTGTTGGGCAACAAAACACTGTAATAACTTCTTCTCCTTTATATATATTCAGGCTGTCTCTTAGCTAGGTGGAACCGGGGGAACCAACCCCCTGGGTTGCGCGCTTGTGGGGGGCACACAGGAAAAGGTAGTGGCCTTGGACAATTGACTTGTTCATTGGTTAGTCTGCCATGCCGGCGATGGATTTTATTTTCAAATAAAATGGAAGGATCTAGTCTCTTTCTATTTCTAATACCTGCACAGTATAACCAAAATAACAATTTTAAATAATAATTTACATATATGTAAATATAAATATAACAATATTTATATGTATATACATAATTATTATTATGTATAATATAATTCTTGAGGCATCGTTGCCTCAGGCCTCGCACCTTACTAGGGACATTTTGATCGATTCCAAACTTTAATCAGAATGACTAAGTTTCAGTTAACACTCATATTGTCTAATACTTCATGGAAAGATGCATACAAATAAAATATAAAATGAATATAAAAGAATCAAACCAACAATATTATTATAATATTCCCATTCATAAATTATATTCAGATTGCAATCTTAAGGTTAATTAATTCTATTCGTATATGTTATGTATAAATATTTATTCGAATGTTTTCCAATCTCGACCACATTTTTTATTTATTATTACTTTATTATTTGAGGGTGACCATAGTACTAGTGATCGTGAAAAAAAAAAAACTATTGTACTTCCCTCTGTATACTAAAGTACTCACGGCAGTTACATGCTTTAGGTCCTCTAAGAAGCTCAGCACTTTTGCTGTTCCAGCAGTAAAAGTTTTACTATGGTGTCTGTGTGTGTGTGGGTGGGTGGGTGGTGGGTGAGTGTGTTAGCATTGCTTGTTACCACGCTACGGTCCAGAATCTTTGATGGATCAAGTTGATATTTTACACAAAAATGGGACCCATTTAGACGAAGATCTATTGTTTGAAGAATTATGCATGATGAGTCACTTTTTTTGCCAAAACCGTTTTTAAAACATTTTTTTCTCCTAAACTGATCACCCTAGAGTTTTGAAATTTTGACATTATCTTTGAGGTTACAAATGGAACAAACGAAAATATCCAGAATTAAAACCACAGGAAATATTTTTTTTTAATAAAATGTAAATTTTGACTTATAATTCAATCTCACTT
This sequence comes from Hermatobates lingyangjiaoensis, assembly GCA_026182355.1. Taxonomy (NCBI): domain Eukaryota; kingdom Metazoa; phylum Arthropoda; class Insecta; order Hemiptera; family Hermatobatidae; genus Hermatobates; species Hermatobates lingyangjiaoensis. The sequence continues at coordinate 1,424,443 of JAPFBL010000110.1, read as the reverse complement.
GTGAGAGCGATACAAGCCATACTGTTTGACGGACAAGAATGAAACTATTCCTATAAATAGAACATTATATGGAGAATGAGTTGAGATATTTTTTTTCAATTACATTCGCTAGGTGTACAGTACGATTTGTGTTTTCAGAAAATGTTTTTTTGACGCTAAACGGCTCGTAAAATAATGAAAATTTGACAAATGGACAAAAAATTAGCAATTCATAAAAAAATCATGAAGTTTCAATTACGGGAAAGAGCAATAACGATATAAAAACTCTTTGTTTATCCTAAACTAAGAGATCACCTGCTATACTTGTCGAATTTTTTGTATTTTTACATTGTTTACATTGACTTAGAAATTTTTTGAGCGAATCCACTGAGATATTGATGTTTCTAATGGAAAAATGAATATATTATTGACTTATAAGAGATGTAAGAGGAATAATATTGTGCAGGTAAATGATAACATTCATAAAAAAAATCGTATATATGTTATTTGACAGGAAGGAAAATGATCTTATTAAATACTAAGAAGCCATAAAATTCCCAGTATAATAATTCTGTTAAAAACCAAAAATGTAAAAGATAATTCAAAATATAAATCTTTCGTTTAGAGATTAATAACTGTAATTATCGTACATCTTTATTAACAAATCACCTTAAAACAACATTTTCTTTGCTGTTTAAGATGTTTCAGAGAAAAAAAGTATTTTACTGTTTTAAATTTGAAAATTTTACATTAGTATTCAATGTAGAAGGATGTTAAGTAAACGATGTAAGAAATCTACTGGCTATTTGAACAATACATGTTCTCTTGTAGGATAATATTTCGTTTCAAGAAATGTTCACATTGGTTTTTCAAAAATGTATTACTGCTGTAGTTTACTAATGAAATTATTTGCAATATTAAATTATGTGATGTACAAAAATAAGCTTATAAATTGATATATCCTTCAATCACTATCTGTACTACCTCATGAATGCAATGCTAATAATTATATCCCATTTAGATATTTATGTTATGCTTAAATGATACGTTATGTTTTATATACTCAAGAATTTGACATTGAGTTACTTATAGTAAAGTAGAGTGCCTTTTTTTTTTTGGCTAAAAAATTCCTAACCCGTTACCCAAAAGCCGACTTTGCCTCTCTGCAGCTAAGTTGCCTTTAAAGTTATCAGCAGTGCAACGGATGTTTCTTCCTCTTTTCAGAATCTGCACAAACCATCATTGATAATGAACAAACTTTAGTTAGTTGATAAAAAATAATGTAGAAATTAAAATATTTTTCCAGAAATTAGTTGTTACTAATTCTCTTAAAAAATATGGTAAAATTGTTAGAATGTTGGTTAATTGTTTATAAATATAAATTATAAATATAAATATAAATAGATATGCTGAATAAGCTGTGTTCTAATAGATCACTTAAGTTAAACAACTTGTGGAGTGGTTGTCACTTGAGTTGGAGACACTGAGAACCTTGAGCACCCTTGGAAATATGCTTAATGGCTACCGAATAAAAACTTAGCTATCATGTAGTGTTTAAGCTTCTCAGAATGTGTGTTGGGCAACAAAACAATGTAATAACTTCTTCTCCTTTATACATATTCAGGCTGTCTCTTAGCTAGGTGGAACCGGGGGAATCCCCTGGGTTGCGCGCTTGTGGGGGGCACACAGGAAAAGGTAGTGGCCTTGGACAATTGACTTGTTCATTGGTTAGTCTGCCATGCCGGCGATGGATTTTATTTTCAAATAAGATGGAAGGATCTAGTCTCTTTCTATTTCTAATACCTGCACAGTATAACCAGACTAACAATTATAAATAATAATTTACATATATGTAAATATAAATATAACAATATTTATATGTATATATATAATTATTATTATGTATAATATAATTCGTGAGGCATCGTTGCCTCAGGCCTCGCACCTTACTAGGGACATTTTGATCGATTCCAAACTTGAATCAGAATGACTAAGTTTCAGTTAACACTCATATTGTCTAATACTTCATGAAAAGATCCATAGAAATAAAATATAAAATGAATATAAAAGAATCAAATCAAGAATATTATTATAATATTCCCATTCATAAATTATATTCAGATTGCAATCTTAAGGTTAATTAATTCTATTCGTATATGTTATGTATAAATATTTATTCGAATTTTTTCCAATCTCGACCACATTTTTTATTTATTATTTTTATTATTTGAGGGTGACCATAGCACTGCGTCTTAAAAAAAAAAAAACTATTGTACTTCCCTCTTCTATACTAAAGTACTCCGGCAGTTAGCTTTAACGCCTCTAAGAAGCTCAGCACTTTTGCTGGTTCCAGCAGTAAAAGTTTTTCTATGGTTTGTTGAGTGTACCAAAGCACCTGCCTCTCTGCAGCTAAGTTGCCTTTAAAGTTATCAGCAGGTGCAACGGTGTTTCTTCCTCTTTTCAGAATCTGCACAAACCATCATTGATAATGTCCATTCATGCTCCCTATGTTTTGGGTCAAAGTAACTTCCTTCCTCCTTCTTCAGGTCCCAGGTGCACTTGTGGGAGGTTCCCACTAGTTAGCGCTTTTGGACCCTCTGCGCTTTCTGAGGATGGTCTCCAGATTTCCTTCTCCTTACAAGGGAAAATCCCTGAAGCTCTATCAGTGGTATTCTGTCCGCTCCGGCAGAGCACCGCATATCGGAGTAAGGCTATTTACTCAAGGGGCAAGGGGGTCGCCTTGTACCCTTGAGGCTCCGTTCATAATACAGAAACCCCTGTATCATCCATCCTTCGGCACGGATCGCATAACACCTTAGATTAGGGCTGGGATAAAAGGAGGGGATTTGGGGATTAGGAAGGATGGGAAACGAAGGTGGTCAGGCCCAGCCCCTGATCACCTTCTCCTCCTCTTTTGTTTGTCCCTGCATATAGCAGGTTAACAGGGTATCCTCGTGAAGGCCGAAAGTCGGAGTTGAGTGTTAGAGGCTATTAGATGCGCTTAATCACTCCATTATTACCCATCTCAACCACATATATTTAAGAGTATTTTTCTTTCTTATTGAGGTTTGGTCTAGCTTCAATAATGCAATACCTTTAAAGCCGACGTTTCGTCTATATTTGTAGACATCTTCAGGGCTACATCAATACGGAGTTTAATTACAATAACATGAACCATAATTATATTACATTATTTAATTATGTATATTAAGATAATTACTATTAAGGTAATTATACTTATTATGGTGATCATGTATATTAATTAAATAATGTAATATAATTATGGTTCATGTTATTGTAATTAAACTCTGTATTGATGTAGTCCTTAAGATGTCTACAAATATAGACGAAACGTCGGCTTAATGGTGTTGCATTTTTGAAGCTAGACCAAACCTTGATAAGAAAAAAAAATAGTGTTAAATATTTATTCAAACATATACTTTAAGAACTACTTCTCCTTGTGATTAAAAAATCTTTTTGTATCGATAGTTTAATATATTATATGGTATATAATTGCTTCCTTATTATATTTTCAAAACACTTTTTTAAAAAAAGAATATGTATGTTTTTGGTTGAAATCACAATTCTATCAAGTTGAATTTTCGAACTTATATACCAAATTTATTCATCAATTAATGTATTGAAAAATAAATTTTCTAATAATATAATTGTATAATTATAATGTAATATTGCAGTATATTATTATCTAATTTTTATAGACAGTCTACCATAATTATCCTAAATTTTAATAATATTGTTTAATAACTTGATTAAAAGATAAGTATTTTGAAAAAATAAACATATATGATTATCCTATTTACCGTTGTTAAAAGTATAATATTGAGGTTGGTATATTTTATAAAGAAAAAGATAAAAAAAAGTTAGATTCTATCACTACTTCAGAATGCTTTGTATGCGAAGACAAAATGCCGTATATAAATTATGTTTTCGGTAGGAATAATAGTAAAGATTCCAGATGTAAAAAGGGACAACTTCCTTTTAAGAATAATGAGATATATTTCAAGAGAGATTTAAAAATGTCAATAAAATTCGCAATGAAAAGAACAGGAAATGAAACAAACCCATGGAAAAAAGATACTTTCCTTATCATAAAATGCACAGTCCTTCTTCTTATTAAAGTAAAAAAAAACTATTTTTGTAATAAATACAAGAAAATAAATTATATAAATATAATATTGGAATGATTATATGTGGGTTCTTTTGATTTGTTTTAGTTAAAGTACCACTATGTTGTTAGATTTACATAAAACAAAATATATCAAATACAAATTAGTTGCTTATGGTTTTTTTCAGTTTAAAGCTATCATGACTTGACATTTACGTAATTAAATATGATAAAAAAAAGTATACTCTCACATCTTTCTATAAACTTTCTTTGAACAAATGAGCTAAAAAAGTTTTGGATACATTACATTTTTAATCAATTCTCTAACTTTAAACAATTTTGCTTTGCAGATTTAACTAGTAAAGGGGTAATATTAAATTGGTAAGGCATAACTATAAATAAATTCCCTTCCAAGTTCCTTACTTGAGATGTATCTGTAAACTGATATTCCAGATGATTAATTTGTCCTCACTTGTTTCATCTTATATATTTATGTTTTTTTTTAAATATTGGGGAAAGTATTAAGTCTCCACACGAAAAAAAGTTTATTATGGGAAACTAAAGAACTCGTTTGAACACTTGATGTTCTTCTTCACGTTACATCTGCTTTCCTGGGGTGGTTATTCAGTGGGTGAGACCCTCGTTACATCTGCTTTCCTAGGGTGGTTATTCAGTGTGTGAGACCCACTGTTACATCTGCTTTCCTAGGATGGTTATTCAGTGTGTGAGACCCACGTTACATCTGCTTTCCTGGGATGGTTATTCAGTGGGTGAGACCCACGTTACATCTGCTTTCCTGGGGTGGTTATTCAGTGGGTGAAACCCACGTTACATCTGCTTTTCTGGGATGGTTATTCAGTGTGTGAGACCCATGTTACATCTGCTTTCCTGGGGTGGTTATTCAGTGGGTGAGACCCATCGTTACATCTGCTTTCCTGGGGTGGTTATTCAGTGGGTGAGACCCACGTTACATCTACTTTTCTGGGGTGGTTATTCAGTGGGTGAGACCCACGTTGCATCTGCTTTCCTGAGGCGGTGGGAGAGATCAAGCAAGGACTCAAACTTAAACTTAACTTTAACTTAAATTTTTTTATGCGGAGATTTAAAACTTTCTCCAATATGAGTAAATACCACACTATAACAGATTGCACAGTTAATGGATGTTATAAATATATTAAGCTTCCTAGCTCTTGTAATTGATCAAACCTTGAAATTATTCTGTTTAGTTGTTATTAGGCCGTATTCAACTATTTTTTTTCTAAGGACATGTCCTCTCATTGGTTCTGACAAGAGATGTATAAACGATAGTGTATACCAATGACAGCAGAGACCATTGAAAATATTTAGAAATATATGAATTGTACTTTACAGGGTAAATTAAAAGTGTATATTAGCATAATTAGTAAGGTATATTTTAACGTTATTGATGATTAGATGTTATGCGGTGATTTATTAGATGCTGACTAATGTGGAAGGCATCACTGTAGCTATTGTCCAATCAGAAAACGCAGTTTCCTGAAGTGTAAATAATTAGAGAAAACAGGATAGTTAAAGATGGAGTTAGAGAAAAAATGTACAGTATTAATTGAAAGATGTAAAATGTAACTATTTATACCTGAACACTCGAATTCAAGCTTAGGAGGTACAAATATTTTATGAAAAACCAACTTTTCAAATAGTAAGGTCATATTAATGAGAGCTTATGAATTGCGATAAGTTTCTAATTACCTGCAACACTGCTAGTGCAATACCATCAAATCTGGTGTTACTGCTAACATTGCTGATAAATGTTTAATACATTCCACTATTACATTACTACTAGACTCGGTAGATTTGAGTTCCTAATTATCATATGTTTCAATAAATTTGTAGGATCATGAATATTAGCAAACAGATTTTTTGTCTTTCTCAACAACTTTCACTGTTTTGAACTAACTGTCTTATCTTTATTTCAAAAGGATTACAATATTAGAAATCTTTTCATTAAACTTCTCGAACACTCTTGCTCAGTGGAAGGTGTAAAGGTGTGTCAAGATGTGGTCACCGCCTTTGCCTTGTCTGTTCTTAAATCAAACTTACATTTTCATCTCTTTTCTCACACATAATCACCTACTCCCTGCCAATATTTTCACACTTTTAATAAAAAATACCATTTCTGAAAATATTAGAATGAATAATAGAACAAGAATATCTTTGTGACAATGTTACTTATAAGGCGGAGAAGTCATGAAAAAAATTAAATCCAGACTCCAGAATATATATTTGTCAACAACTGCGCCAAAAATAATACTATATTTACCGTAAAATTTATTATGTATATATTATAGAATAATAATATCGTATATCTATTATACGAAATTGTAGTTGAACATATAATTCTTTGCTGCACATATATATCGTACAATTACAGATTTTTATTGGTTATGACAATTGCTTATAAGCAACAACAATGACATAACAATTACTAAAATTTCTTTTCAAGTCTAAACTAATTTGATTAAGAAAATATAGTAAAACTGGTATTATGTTGTGTGTAACAGTTTATATATTTTTGAGCAATAAATTCTTGTAATGTGGTTTTGCTTTCAAGAGCTTTATCTTATAATATTAATTTATGATCTGAGATCAATAATCTATATTGGTGTTCTAAATATTTCATTCACAAGGTCCTGGAACATTAATATGGTATAGGTCTCTCTATTTGGATTATTAGTTTTAATATACTCTTAGTGTTCTCATTATTTTTGATATTCAAATCAATTTATGAAAGACACTATAATCTGGTAATATTGAAGAAGTATATTTTGAAAACATTAACTTATATACTTAGAGTTCGATTATACCCTTCTACTTCAATAAATATAGCAATGCTTTGCTCTTCACATTCTCGAAGGCATCGATTATAGCAGACATGAATCAACACTTGAGCGAAAAGGCAAACTGAAGGGAATACAGAATGAGCAGCGTAGCTCCCTGCTCTTCATCCACTCAATGGTTATATTCCAAAAACCCCTCACACGTTCTTTGCTACCAGTTTATTAGAAGACTCAAAAATCTCAAAGCCGTCATTATCACATTTCCTTCAAATTTACTAATAAATCATTTAAGTTTTTAAATTAAATCATCTAGTAGTACTTAACAGTTATTCATTTGATAATATTCTTGTTGAAAATGGAAAAACTTGGAGATAATAGAATTCTGCAATAAGCAAACAGCATGGGTTAAAAAAGTTGTACCAAAAACTATGCAGTCTAGAAAATTTATCAAAAGTTATTTTTATGCCATATCTTTTACTAAACCAGCTATAAGTTCTTATCTTTGTACAAATTGTTCACAAAAATCTGTGATTTCAGATTTAACTAATTTTTCTTGTATTACAAACTGAGCAAGAAGTCAGTTCGTTTTTTCTTGGCAGAGAAAAGGAATTTACTGTGTTTCAATTCATTAAGGTGGAATGCAGGGGTTTATATATCATGGGACAACATAATTGAATTCCTGAGGAGAAGATCGATTGCGAGTGGATGTAGGTAGAGAGTAGGTCTATAGACTGAGCGAGTGCTCAACTCAGCTAAGCCCCATTGTCACCCATCGACAAAGCGTTAATAATAGAACCTGCTTTGAAGACAATAGCTTCACATCTCAAATTTATGACTCTTCTTAGAAGTTATGCTGTCCTTATTCTTGCAGGGTACAGGTCTGTTCTCTTGACAATCAAAACTGGTATACTTCTCAGCATGACTTAGTCAATATTGAGTATTACCTAAACCTATGAATTTCAACTATCTCACAACTCTCCTTATTTCTTTCAAAGTGTTCTCTATTACATGAGAACTATATTCACAACCTTCTTTGTCAGGCTTGTTAAATATTTCAAACTATCCATACGATATACAATATGTACACTGTGTATATAAAAATACAGTATATATTATCATAATATTTCCTTATATTATCTTGAATTATAACCTATATTTGCCATAAAAACTTAAATTACTTTTAATCATATTAACTATAAGTAAATGTTACTCGCGTGGATATCAAGTATCAGTAATTTTTCCATAGCAGCTCGTGCAATTACTTTCAATGATGTTTACCATGCCACAGTTCTAGTAATACCGAATCTACCCTAAAAGGAAGTTATGAATTCACAGTATAAATCATTTGTTATATAATTACAGATAAAACTATGTCATAAAAATATATATTATGTAACTGTTCTTTAAATTCTATTGTTCCTACTAGCTTTCGAAGTACCTTTCCTTCGCCACCAGAATGCTTCTATTGTACTTTCTTCACTCCCCCTTCTAACACATCCATCTTTCTCTGGTTTATTCCTTTCATCTTCTGAGCCCAATCATTACCAAGTGTATCACAACCTGTTTATTCTTTTCGTCCCACCATAACATTTGCTAGCAATTAGGTCTACAACCACATTTCCTCTTTCTTTACAAATACCAAAATTAGCAATTTACGAATTTCTGTCTTACACCTAGTTTTAACCATTTTAAACGTTCCGATGATTGGCACATATTTTTTGGTGTCTATATCAACAACTTTCATAGTCTTACCCTTAAACCTCCAATCTCACTAATTGGATTCATACACTTCTCCTGTAATGAACTTCTACCGATTCCTGGCTATTGAACTTTTTATTTAATCTGTTCTCCAAAAAGTTTCTAACCCACTTTTTCTTTTTAACATTTTGACTCCTTGAGACATCATAACGTTTTCTAAAGGAAAGGTTATTCTTAGCCTGAAATGTCAAAGCGTATTAATACTAATGCCTTCTGATACCCAGTTGTTGTTATGAGCTATAATGTTTACAAACATAATGTTTGAGACGGCTTTCAGATCCTGCATTTTATCAGTTACTCCCCTCTGACTCTTATCCAAAATGTTTTCTTAAATTTAGTCTCCTCTTTATCCATAAAGCACGTCACACACTAATGATATAAATACCCTTATTCCTCCTAATCCCTGCTGGCATTTGTTTTTATTTACATTTTATAATGCCTGATTGACCATTACATAGGAAAGTCACTGTTTTAAATATTGATTGTCTTATTGAACGTCTTTCACCTTCTACTGATTACTTCTTAAAATCTCTTTTTCCGCAATCAACCCTCCTACCATAAGGACGCATTCCACTTCCTGCGGATCCATAATAAACACTCGCTACCACTACTAACGACGTTGCGTTGCTGATGGTTACCATGAAAATCACTTCCAATTATACAATATTGATCGCATTGAGGGGTTGGAAGCACTTATATTTTCTTGATCATAGAAGTCTTTCTTTCACCCCATACTCTAATTTCGTTGGTCCAATTCGTTATCAAGCATAATATTTTTCACTTTTATATTAACTACATCTTTTAAATCAATGGTACTGACATGATACCATCATGACTCCCTCATACGCTAACTTATTCACGGATAAGCTTATTCTGCCTCACAGATCCTGCATTTCCTAAAACAGTGTTAATCCCTTGGATTATACCCAACGTGATGCTTATTTCTTTGGTCTGGCTTCCACTGAGTTGAGCCCTTATATGGTTTTGTCACAGGGCCCCGTTTATTTAGCACAGTAACCTGTAAACCGCTATCTATGCTAACTCCTATGGAGATGGATTCAATTACCATGTTCATGTCTATGTTCTTATATATGATCCTAACTCATTATTAAATTAAAGAAAAATTTTCAGCGTTATCAGCTTATGGTATTAATGAATGGCCTACATTTGATATTAATGAAATAAAAATGGCGGCCAAAGACGTAGTATACTTTTGTAAGTCCTCTCACTTACTTTTCTGAAATTCCTATTGTATTTTTATGTTGTATTCCTTTGCGCTTTTTATATATGTTTTTTGAATGATTCTATTATTTATCATATATCTTCGGTTTTTTTGGGCCTATGAAATGATTTAAATAAAAACTGAAACGTCATCATTAAGAGTTTAATTGGAACTTAAAAAACTGATCGTATTCTGATAAAGTATATTATGTATATATTTATATAAATATAAAGATTTCACATAAACAAATGAAATAACAATCAATGATCAAACCACAATAAGAAATGGGAAAACAAGACTAACATCTTTCAACCGTAACAAGCGGTCTTCGTCAGAGTCAAAAACCCAACTGATTTGGATTTTGAAAAACCCTCAGTTGGGTTTTTGACTCTGACGAAGACCGCTTGTTACGGTTGAAAGATCTTAGTCTTGTTTTCCCATTTATTATTGTAGTTTGATCACATATATATAATCGTGATTTGTTTTCTTGACTCAATATTTATATGATGTAATTTGCCGACGTCGAAACGTCGGCAAAAGGACTAGATTAAAATCATTCGACCTCAAAGCTCAAAAAAAAAATACATTATATATTTATATATATAGTTTAATAATGTTATAGTAAGTCTAAAGATTGTTCGTTGTGAATAGAAATATTTCAGAATGAACATAACACCAATCATTAAAAGACTACTCCATCAATTAGACAAACAAGGATGCAAATAATATGCAGAAAATATGTAAAAGCAAAACTTAAAAACATAAAATATAGCGTTCTATTAAATATATATACATATGTATAATATTTTATGTTATCATAAGTAGGCTGCAATGTTGCTACTAAACAAATGGTATTGAATTTAGGAGCAGTTTCTGAATTGACTAATCTTTTGCTGGTTGCCTCTAACCATGCGTACTACTTTACAATTAGTGTTAGCATTGAATCGTTATGGTAAGTGTGTATTAACATTTACTTGAAAGACAATATTGAGTACTTGAATTGTAGTTGTGAATGTCTAAAATAATATAAAAATTAAATTATATATCAATAAATTGCTGATCTATCTGGTGTTGCCCGGGTGGTAGATTATTCCCTGGCGTTTTGGTTATGAGCAGTAGATCATAAAAAATGACCCTAATCAAAATCAAAATACCGTAGTTAGTTCCCCCAGGAAAATGTATATAAAGTCCTTATGTTTCTTTGCATCTAAATTTCTTCAGTTTTATTTCTATTGCGGACAGACAAGCAAGCTTTGTATTTTAAATATACGCAGATTAGCTATGGGCAGTAGATCCAAAAAAAAAAAAAGAAAAGAAATATCTTTTCTTTTAATAATATTTCTTATTTTTCTTATAAATAAGATTTAATATACCTTGCATCGCAATTGTGGATACGTCATCTGCGATGTTGTTTAATATATAATAAATTCTGTTATTTTTTAAAAAAAAACTATAGTTTGTTCTCCTAAAAAAAGTTATATAACATCCATATGCTTCTTTGTAACTAAATACCTGCAGTTTTATTTCTCTATTGGACAGACAGACAATCTTTGTGTTTTATCTATAACAGATTATTCTTAGCAAAGACCAATTTTTTACAGTTTTATACTGTACTCAGAACTGTGTCAGAGGTCCAGTTTTCCTCCTTTTAATCTCATTTATCACTAAATTAATAATATTTTTGAATAAGAAAGAGGAACGGAAAATGAAAAAGAACTGCAGTTACATATAATTTTAATAAATTATTATGAAAATATCTCGTTAATTACAAAGCAAAATCAAAATAATTTAATAGTTAGTAATTCATTTATGTGTTTTCACTCTATTTAAAAGTTGAGATCGTGCGTTGCTGAGAAAACAATTGATGAAAGAAATAAACAAGTCGTTAGTTAGTTTAACTGACCCTGTCAGTTCTTTCCTCATCCAATCAAACCACATAATTGAATTTCACCTTCTTAATTTTATTTTCTCAAGTTTATAGATAACATTGTACGTTACTTTTAATGTATTTGTATTTCTTTTGACCCATTTTGAAATAGTTTATCAATATCGTTTATCACAGCTAATCTGGAATGTATGCGCCAAAATTTAAAATAAAATGTGTTTCTTATAAATATTTAATAAATTACTGAGTATATTTTTTAGTATGCTTCATTTAATATTTTCTTATTGGATAATAATCAATTATACATTTGTTAAAGGTTTGACAAATAAATATTATAATACGACTTTTTTGTATTATCTTACGAATAAAAATGTTATTGGTCTTGAATTTTCCGTAGTTTAGTTGATATCAAACATACTAATTAGCTTTGATGCAAAAAATCCGGTTCTCATCATCTAATAAATTTTCTTTTTAAATATATCTTCTTTCAAGAAATTTTATTTCAAAATACATCATGTGTTTTTGCGTGTGTTTTGATGTGTTATTTAATACATCATTTAATATATAATAATACCTTATTAAATATTAAATAAGTAGTCTAAACGTCCATACAGCCCATTTCTCCCTCTATGGACCAAATTGTTAAAAATGACGAAGGTTTACAGAATGGTCTCGCATTGGTGATATTATTGTGCATCCCTGTCATTATACATAGTTTAATATGAATAATTTCAATTGGTGTCTTAAAATAATTGTCATTTGTAACTGATAAAAGAAATTTCAATACCTTTATATTATAAACAGCTTTTGCACGATCACAGTAACAGTCATCTCTTGAAATGTATATTTTTAATAAGGTATTACTTAAGCACAAATCAAAATAACATTTTGATTTCTTATATTTGTTTGTTATCTTTGAAAAAGAGTCTCCTTTTTCAGGTGATCAAATATGTCTCTAATAAGTAATAAAATTATCATATATGTATAAATCATTCTTGCGTCAACAAACATTTTGAAATATGTACTTTCAAAAGATCATTAAAATATTGAATAAGGACGCTATTACAATTTTTTATAGTTGTATAATGAAGTATCATGAAAAGTGTATTTATCAAGTTCTTTGATCTCTACAATACCATAAATATGATTTCTGTATTCCATTTTATTATTGCAAATAAAAAATTAATTTAGAATTTACTTATATCTCTTTTTCTTTGAAATGAATTATTATTTTTTTTTCATAAAGTTATAGCGTCTTCTTTATATATACCAAAGTTGGTGAGGAATTAATTTTTGAAACATCCCGTAGAAAAAAATTCACACTCTTTTCTCATTCTATAAGAATGAAATAAGAAAAAATTTAAATGTTGTGTCCAATCTACTAAACGATCATACCTTCAAATAAAAACACCTTAATTATTTTTAATATGTAAGCGTTTGATATAGTTCTATAAATACTGACGTAAGCACTAGATCCGTGCAACAGACAATAAATTATTAATCTATATTAACTTTAGAAGTTATTGATTATTGCTGATTTATTTCCTTTTTGATCAATTTCCTATAATAAAGATTTTATTTTTGCAATGCATATCAGTAAGCAAAAAGTAATGGATGAAATAAATAAAGATTATTTTTTGTTATGAACCCTTGTAGATAAAGCTGTTGTTTAGGTTAAACCTGACTCTCACTTGAATAAAACCTTAGAATGTGACAAGGATCTTTCTACTGCAAGAAGTGGTTTTCATCAGAGTTCAACTTATTCTGAAACAAGTAATGTAAGACATCTGGTGTGGTATTGAATGGAAAGGGCGTCAAATGAGGTATTTCAAAAGACGTAAAGTACGAGGACTGGGAACAAAGGACAAGGCAAGACAAGTCAAGGGGGAACAAAGAAGTTCAGGAAAAATAATCAAGAGTATATCTCCCAGACGTCAACGCTTGTGACATAAAGTTATTGCTCTGGTTAACAATGCGTCTAAGTTGTATAAACTATCACTAATGTTACAGTGTTTAATCTATTAATAAAGAGGTCTCTAAAATATATGTCAGCAACACAGTTTTTTTTATATATGGTCATTTTAGCTCCAGTCAAAATAATATCACGATTTTCATTATCCATATGCAATAATAAGGACTTACTTTCTTCTTCTCTACCTACCTTGTATGAGTGTTATGACATTTATTTTAATGATATACCAATCTAACCTAGTTATATTTTACATCATTTATATAGAATTTCATAAATATCACTACAATCCAGTTCCCTAGGATAGTTTTATTTAATACATTACATATGTGCTTACCATTAGAAGAAACTCTATTAAAGTCAAAATATAGGAAGTGGGTTTAGTTACTAACGATAAGGCAAAATTATTGCATTTAACATTAAACATTTTTCTGTTATATTATTTGAGAACTTTTATAGCACCCATTAAAGCATTGATTTCATAGGGGTGGGATATTTTAATGATTTTGCAATAGAAGTTTTGTTACTAACTTGACCTTTAAGAAAGTAAGGCCTAAGGTAAGGTTTAAAACTAATGTACATTTCTTGTAATAAGAATAAAATTTAACCCGTATCTTAATGCTGCTACTGTAGTATTATAATTCAATTTTATCCGATAGATTGGGAATAATTTTTTTATGAGTATCTAGTTTTAAGGACCTCTAGGGCAATTAATGTCTAAATTTTTAAACTTTTAGGAAGCTGCATCAAAATTAATATCAATTTATTTAATAAACCAATGAGCATCAGTATTAAAGAAGAATGTGGATTGATTAATTTGGATCCATTGTCCGATTTTAGCATTGCACCTGTAACTGATCTCTCGAAACTTGTGCAAGAGGAATTAGTTAACTACATCCACATTCTACTTACCACTAACATAATCCAGTTAATCATAGTAAATGCGTCTGGTTATAATTTCAATTTGAAAATAGCTTTTATAAATAAAAATTTGGTTTTTCCAATAGTATTGAAATCTCCTCTACTTGGTAAATTATAAAATGGAAACATTAGTAGAATATACAATTCTACAAAAGGCATTGGTACAATTTATATAATGTTTTCAGAGTTTTAATATTTATGTAATCATAGCATTTCACAAATGAAATCCTAATGTTTTTTTTAAGAATCTTAAAAATTGAAATTATATCAATGTGAGTGTTCAATTACATGAAGGAGCTAAAAATGACACCTAAATCTCTTATCCTCGAAAACACTGCTCAAATTGTAACTTTTAATATTATATGCGCACTCTATTCAATTATGGGATAAAGAGAAACTAATTACTTGGCGTTTTTCTATGTTGAATGCTAATAGGTTAACTTTACACCAACTGTGAATTAATTGTAGACTATTTTGTAGATTTATGGTTTTGTGGAGAAATTGGAGCTACGAATTAATATTTCAGTGCATAAACATTGATATAATTGATATAATAACAACACCAAAATAATAAACCACATTAGCAATTGTTCTAATTCAATCTAAACCCAACTTATCAACTAAATATTTTTTAATTTCAGGATAGTTGCATTTATTTAAATTTTACTAATGTAAACTAAAATAAGGGACAGGTTCATCAATAGAATAAAAGATTAAATTTGATTGAAGGATTATGTAGGCCAACATCATGGAGAATATAATTCAGATTCTTCTGCAAGAAGAATATCAGTATCAGAGAATACTGTGTCTAACACACTTTGATAAGAAATTAACATACTATCTACGTCTAAAACACAGTATGGCTAGTTCTTTTCACAATTTACACTATATACGGAATATTGCAACGAATTTTATTCAAGATCAATGGTCATCTTATGCTTTGTGTGTCATTTCCAATTGAAGATAAATGACTTTATTAGGATATTTTTGAAAACTGAGAGAAATGTTTTGGAAACATATTTATGTATTGCTTTTTTTTATATGTTTAAGAATAATACAAATAATTATTAAGATTGTTTTTTTTTTCGTGGGGGTAAGGAGGTGAAATGCATTTACACACATAGTACTGGGCTCCTAGATAAACCAGAATATCAATTTAAACAACCCCTTTTCTTCTAGGACACTAGCCTGGAACTATTTCCAACATTACCTCAAGTTAGGTCACTCATTTCCTTATGTAAGGCAGCTTTACTTTAGAATTAGTTAGTCTAGCTCTTCTAAGTATCTGTTTTTGACGGTTAGGATATTTTTCACTAGCCAGTTTACTTTTTTCCACACCTCAGCACCATTTAATAATAATAATTATTATGTTTATTAATAATAATATTATTATTTATCATGTATAATTGATAATAATAAGCATAAATAATCAATATCAAGGCTGATATGCCTATTGGTTCAACTTTATAACGACTGTAGGTTTAAACCCTTATAGATGCACTGATAGATACTACCCTACCCGTAATTTCCAGCACTTTTGGTATTTTATAGTTAGTAATAATCGCTAAAGAAAATTATTGTTACTTTCATTATATAGTTATTTTCTTCTTCGATAACTTTTCATATCGCTAAAACACCCATTAATAGTACCATCATTTTTTGTCTTCAGTCGGCTCTAAATATGTCTACTTTCAGATGTTGTAACACTTCCATCTCATAGTTTATTGAAATGAAACCAAAACTCAGGAAAAATCTTAAAAATTATTTTATTTGCTAACATTAGATTTAAAATTTAATAACTACTAGAATAAAATGTTCCAATTATGATGTATATAAATAAATAGAATAGTCAGTTAAATTATAAACGTACTCTAGATAAATAAATTGTTTCAAAATTAGTTCCAATATATTTTAGAAAGTGCTTGACACTATTATATTGATCAATAAGTCCATGAGTTGTAAAATATTTGAGGATCACAAAATGTACCATTTTAAAACTTTTTGGTATAATATGTAAAGTATCTTTTACTAATAATGATTCGTACTTAAGAAATCGTTTAGTTATAACAAGTGAAAATAACTTTGTTATATATTCGTTGTAAGTATGAATCGATGGTTAATTTTGTAGAAAGGAAAACCAAGATTATACTTGTATGTAATCATTAGTTGTGCAATCTGTAATTGTGTGGTATTTACTCATTCTGAGGTAAAATGGATAAACCAACAAAAGTCTCCACACAAATGAAGTTTTATTCAACGCGTTTCGAACACTTTGTGTTCATCATCAGGAAGACACTATAATACAAATTATATCTAATTAGTTACAAAAATTATAGTGAAATAATAAAATTCAATTAAGAGAATTCCTTGGGTATGTCTTAAATTCTCTTAATTGAATTTTATTATTTCACTATAATTTTTGTAACTAATTAGATATAATTTGTATTATAGTGTCTTCCTGATGATGAACACAAAGTGTTCGAAATGCGTTGAATAAAACTTCATTTGTGTGGAGACTTTTGTTGGTTTATCCATTTTACCTCAGAACTTGTATGTAATGTATTTACTATGAATATTGATTCTACTGTGAGTAGGAAAACTAAAGTTTAAAACATAATTGATTAACTTCACTTTTGCACAATCAAAAAGCTGCTAAGTTTATTTATAGAAGCAAATATTCATTCGAAATAAATTGGTGGACTACTGTGCCACGTGTATGATATATGATTAATAGTTTTACTATTTTCATTTAGAATTAAATTAAACAAAAAAAAATGCGTTTGGTGGCCGGGTGATAGGTTTTCCTGGTGTGACGTTTTTATCGATTGACAAAGGGGTAGTTATTTTTGGTAGAATAAGATTAAATAAACATTGTTTCAGAGGTAATTAATGGGTGCGGAATAGGACCAGTCGATTCACATATCACCCAGGTCCAACCTCTCTCCATTTGGCTGTCACTTCATTCGCAACAATATATTATCCCCTATGGGAAACTTCTCTTGTCACAAAAATAATCTATCTCTAAAGGCAAGTAACACTTGTTCGGTTTACTCCAAAAATAGATTTTCAAGGCTCATTGCAAATATTATATAAAAAAACAATACTTCAATTTTAACAATCAATTTTACCAATTTCAATTTTATTTTTTCAGTGAAATGAAACTGAAATTGTCTGGATTAATCAAATTAAAAATAGATATAATAAAATTAAGTGCAATTGAAGTTGAATTATTAGTTAATTAATTTTGTCTTTGATTTAAAAGTTTAATTTTAACTATTTAACTAATATACGCACAAAATTCACAATGATGGAACGATGTGTATACTTTCTTGCAAATCATAATTCTGTGACAGAGCATGTCAAATTTGTATGAACCTATACAAAGCCTCATTTTTCTGTTAAAACACTCATCTATCAAATATCTGTAATAAATGGTAGAAGTTTATTTAATTTTTGGCTTTAAAGGGCTTGAAACATGATAATATATCTAATTACCAAAAGCACAATGAAAAAGACAACCAAATCAAAATATTCTTTCAAAATAACTTTCATGAAATAAAAAATAATGTCAATAAAACTTGAAACTTTCAATACAAAACTATTCATGAAAATTATAAGCCTTGACCATTCAAATAATGTTCACACATTAATATCATATTCTGACTAAAAATTATCCGTGAACATTAATTTTCATCAGTAGCGCACAATTCAAATCTAATTAAAGTTCTTATTTAGTGTGAGGTTTGTCTTAATTGGAACACATAACACATAAGAAATGACGTGTTCTTTAAAAAATGTTTCCCAGAACTAAGTAACAGCTATGAGATTACACACTGGTCTTGGAAGAAAGTTAAATCACAAACAAGGTGTTGTTAACTGAATTGGATACGTAAGTCTTGAAAAGAAGTGTTTTTTTCATTTGTAAGTACAGAGAGTCTTTTCAACAACAAGTTATTTTGAATTGCGCTCATGAATGAGAAGGCCCCAATAGTTTTGATCGTTCAATGTTCAAACAGGACTTTATACTATAGAGAATCACTAGTCTTTATGACAAGAAAAGATATATGGTTATTGATAGCGAAATATTGATAGCTATACAAAATAGTTTATGATGAAGTATTTCACTGTTAGATAGCTACTAATGAGCGTGACCGAGGTAGACGCTAAGAAGGAAGTTAGAGTTATGCTAAAGGCTCAACAGATCTGGCAGACGAGTCACATATTAAAGGTATAAGTAGAAGAGGATATGCTGATTGGCTAATCCACAGACTGGTCAGACAGAAGGGTCAATTAAACCCACTAGGAGAAAGCTTAGCAGATTAAACAGGATATCCAGTAGAGGTGGCAGATCAAATAATGTTTATTTGAGTTGGCAAGATATTTTGATGTGGGTGTATTAAGAATACAAGATGATAGTTAAGAGACTTGCACAAGGAAGAAAATGTTGAGTCGATTTGAGAGATAGAAACAGACTGAATCAGGAGGGAGGATTGAAGGCTTTTTATAATCCCCGCATAAAACATGGTGCTTGCAAAAACAGGCAATGGAATAGCCCACAACATGAAACAATTGACTTAACGTTCGTTTATATTTACGTTCAATGGTTCTTCTCAATTTAGTGACTGTTGCACGTTTCACTATATGGACTTTATTTTTAAGGTGTCCTCTAATAAAATAGTCTATTGGTGTGATGTTTAGTGAACATGAAAGGTGTTGGGCAAAATTCCTCCATATAATCAATCCACCTGTTTGGCAAGAACTCATCATGACAGGATGAAACATCGTAAAGATAGTGTCGGGTGGCCCATTGCTCACCCCACAATATCATTTCTAGAAAAATAAAGCTCTTCTTTATCAAAGCCTTTCCGAATGTTTGGCAGGCCTTATTGCTGTAGCAAGTTTAAGCAAACTAGACCAGTCACATTAGCATCAAAGAGACGGTTCAATATTCTCTTTATGATATATCGCACTACAGAATAATTTCTCGTGAATTAAAAAGCAAATCAATTACAACCACCAATGAGTAGGGAGCAATTTAGTCGTTTAACTATTTAATTTGAATATGGTTATGATCACTTTCTACAATCATTGTTTATATGTGACACTATACTCGTACTCTTTAGTCAGAATTAATCATTAGAGAATGGGCTAATCTTGAAATAAAACTTTCTCATTTACAACGTTTCAAAAATTATCAACGTTTATGCAACAAAACACGAGCAGTCGATTTATCAGATGCTAAAATGCAATCACATTTTTTTGTCATTCTATAAATTTGACCATATTTTTCCAAATTTTTTTTTAATAAATTTTCCTCATTCACCATATATCATTCTAGTTTCTTGATTTGCATAATTTAATGTACAGTGTTGATACTTTATAAAATAATTGGTGTACAAATCATTTCTCATGTTCACTGTGGAATATGCTATCAATAAAAAGAAATAGTTCTTTAAAAGTCAGTATCATCATATTGGAAACCTCAATAGATAAAAAATCATGAAGTGTACATGATGATACAGTGTGAAAAAAATGTAATCCTTGAGAAGAATTGTCTGCACCGAACTGACAATTTATGTTTATGAATTCCAAAGAAGACCTGGTTCTACTTACACAGTCAGTTATCGAGATACCGCCTTTAGCTAAAACTTAGTACTAACAGAAATTCCAGTTTCTCCTAAAATCATCTCTTACAGTGGCGTCCTTATAAAGAACAAAAATTGAAAAACATTTTCTAGACAATCTAGTTTTGCGAAGTATACGAGAAGAGGTTGTCCTGGATTGATTGAATAAGTCCCTTGACTTATTCCATGTCCTTCTAAGACTTTGGACATGATAGTTTATCTCGAGTGACATGACGATTACATTGACTGAACATACGGCAACACAATCGCCTAAGACAGTCTAAAGCTTTTTGACTTACATGGTTCCTAACTGAGGTGGTATTTGACGGGAAAACAGTACGAAATAGTATTTCTTTCAAATATTTATACTTGATGTGGTTTCTTGACCTGAAACTTCTTAAAACCCTAATGTCTGTTCCTCAATTCCGGGCTATAAAGATGAAACAAATAACTCCATCAAACCAATTGGCCTCAGTGATATCTTTATACTAAACCATATCCCATTTGATATAATTCAGAACATGGTTACTCAAAACTACTCTAGTTTATTCTTGCTTTTAAAAAACCTCACCTATTTTTCTTAATATTGATCAACTTTAAGCGCTTTTGTGTTCCGAACTACCCGACATCATAAGGGGTGAACTGAATGCGAAAATAACTTCCATGATTGCAACAAAGAACATGTTAATGGCGAATTCTACTAACACATATATAGCAATCCAACATCCTGGTTCAACTCCCTCAGCCCATTTTCAAAACCCCACTTCTGCTGTTGGTAGACATAATATCATTTATATTTTATATATAATCTTATGTTGTTAACGTGAAAATGATTGATTCATTAATAAACAATTATTTGTAGGTTTTGTTTTAAGGTGAATATCTTATAGATGTAATATAAAAGATATAAATAATAAATAACGATTAATTTTTTGGAATGAGGCTATATCCATTTTATGACTGATATCAAACTTGAAATCACTCATCAAGAACAATCTGATATATTATAATTTATTGAGGACCTAAATTTCATTGAAGCCGTCCACATCGCACGTACAATGAAATATTTATTGTAAGATAAAATAAAACAAAATTTTATGTTTCTTTTTATGCCAGAGATGTGACATAAAAATAGTAGACATATTGTTATCAAGATAATAAACTGATTGTACATTTCCAATGCTCCAACATTGCTTAAAACAATGAAATTATTTTTTAGAGTTGCTTAAATAGTTTTAAATAATTTGTTGTCCTTGTATATAATATTCAATTAGAACAAAATCTTCTCTTCAAATTTTTGGTTATAAATTTTAAAACAAGACTTCTCTTTGAATCAATCCTGAATAGTAATTTATCAGTCAATGTAAAAACGAACATGACAAGTGAATATGGTAAAATATAAGTCTAAGTTGAGTTTTCAATTTTTTTTTTCTTCATTAACTTGTTCTCACCGAAATATATAGATTTGTTTATATATATTTCTTATTTTAGTTTGCATTCTTTCATAAAATTTCATTGTTCTACAGGTAGAAATGAAAACCTGTACAAGACTCTCTAACAGGTGTGGTTTTAAGAGATTTAAATCAGCAAAGTGTGCTGGTACAAATCCTTTAAGCTCTTTCTGGAGTCATTTCTCTTATCTCCTAGTAGAACTGAATATTTTCTTGGTCTGTTTTGTGGACGAAATCACAATCGTATTTTGATTTGGCAATGCAGTAAAAAAGTGAACACATTCAATTAACAGAGTGAAGTCCCAATCTACCTCCTCCTGTCTTCATTGTTCACAGGTAATGCAGAAAAATAGCCATATTTAATGCTTGTGTATAAAAATTACATCAAACATTATCTTTAAAACATGTATCAACTAGATTGTCCATAATTTTACAGCCGAAAGTTCTTCAGAGGTAGTAAAGGATTTCATTTTAAGGTTGTAATTAAAGAAACTATGACTTATGGATGTACTAGTTAGTTAAGGTTTACCAAAATGAAACAAACTTGCTACCAAAATGTTTAAAAATTAGTGTGCACGTCTTATGGCTGTGTCACATTGGTTGCCAGAAATGTGGGTATTCAAAGGTGGTTGAACTACTGGTTGAACTCAAACAAGCACTTGATTGCTGACCAATCAGGACACTAAAATCCTGTCCTATCTAAACCTCTTTTTTTCCGGCCTATTAGAGATAATTTATTTACCAGTTCCATCATAGTATTCATAAGTTAAATACAAAAATTTACTTATCTTAGCCTGACTTTTCTCACACCCCATTTAAGTATACGTGTACGACCACATGATTACGATAGAATTAGGCTAAAAAAGTAAACACGCACCACAGTAATTTTCCTTCTAACCTCACTATCATTCTGGGCATATAATTAATTATATTAGACCTATTGCTTAAAACTACTAATTATAACTTTTAGATCAGGTTAAATAGATATTCGTTACTCATAGAATAAAAGTAAAACTTCATTTTGTAAATAAATTTTAATTTTATTGATTACGCAGAAATATAGTACACTCTATACAAATATTTATGAAGATACAATCAGTTCTTTGTAGGCACAAAAATTATTTTAATCTACATTAACATATTAGTATGAAGAAGTATAAACATTAATGGGAGTAAATAAATCAAATTTAAACCTTGCATTATAAATGAAATGGTATGAAAAAGTTAATAATATATTACAATTTTTTGGTCTTCTTTTCCTTAAGTGGATCATAATTTATGAACTTATATATCGGTTTGTTGAGGCAAACATAAAAGTGATAAATTGGATAGTAGGCGGGTTAAGATTGTCCTTTATCTGCTCTAAGTAAGACTGCCTTTTTTATACTAAATAAATGATGCCCGATGATTAATTTAACTTTTAATGCGCTTGCTTTTTAATTTCCTTTCCTTTTAGTCGAAATAATGTTTTAATCTTTTATACGCTGACCATACATTATTATGAGATGCTGAGCTTGAACAGAGAGGAATATTTACTCAGACAGTACAACAGCATGATTAACGTGCTGCCTTATCTCTCTGAAATAATAAGTCGTTATTCCCTAAGCTACATGCTTAAATAATAAAATGCCTTTAGATCGAAGTAAATTATAATTTCAGTTTATGCTATCAACAATATTTCTTTAATTTAATACTTTTGCAACTATGTTTACATTTTATAATTCGTTTATTATAGTTGTTATAATGAGATAGACAATTTATAAAACCTAACTATAGGATGTATTGGGGTTTGATTCTTCCTTGAACGTTGGTATAAACATCAGTAAAATAAACATAGAACAAACAATTGCATGGTCTATTATTTAGATGAGGCAATTCGAAAATCCTTTTTTTAGAACAAATCTACAGGGTGATTGAAAAGTAACTCCCTATTTTAAAAAAAAAAACTATAATTTATTTTTAAAATATAATTTCTACAATTAATGAATATGAGATGGAAGTATAATTAATGCATGGGCTTGTATTTAAAATTCGATATGGGCGCCTTTATTTGTCACCAGCTTCTCAAGTCGACCAGGAATCGCATCAACTGATTTCGCAAGAAACTCTTGTGGGGTGGAAATCATAACTTCTCGTATTCGCCCTTCAAGTTCTTCCAAATTCAGATTTAAATAAACCTGAAAAGAAAACAAGATCATAAATTAAATTGCCATACATTAAGTAATATATACACAAAATTGAGATTTAATTGAGATTTAAAATAAATTGTATTTATAATTGTATATATTGTATAATTGTATATATATAATTGTATAATTGTATATAAACTATTCTAACCATACATCTCTTTTCTTTTAAAACACCATGACACGTGTTTAATTGTAGCTTAACTATTACTAGACAGGATTGCTAGCATCACAGGAATATTTGATAACCTATATTACAATAATCAACTATTAAAATTTGTAAATAAATATGACAACGAACAAATGGTATGATATATTCATGGTTCAAATGTATATTACTAGTGTATTTGAGTTGCTATTCCATTATACGATTTCATTATTGAAGCCTGACGTAGTTAAATTCACTCTGTCGTTTTCATTTGCTCACCAAATTTTTTGGCTTTATTTAGCAAGTCCACAATAGATCTATTTTTGAAATTGAATATAACTCCCTTATTAAAACGTTCATTTTTTCAGAAAAACATTTTTTTTAACATGCCTTGGTTGCATTTATATATCACATCATCATTGTGTTATTTTAGGACCTTACAGGATTGATTAAAATAACTTCCATTAAAATTAATTTGTTTGCTTCTTAATTGATTAGAGTAGATATTCAATTCATTAGTATGATTTGTAATAATTTTTATACATCTTTTTTATTGGTTCAAAAATTATTAACATTAAACAGTCAAATATCTTTTTAAATGATCTATATACCGAATGTAAAATACAATCCTTTTAAGTAGCTTCTATAGAAATTTGTTTGCCTATTGAATGTAAATACACAGTATCCCTAAAAAAATGTTCATTGGTTAGATTCGGGACATAGCTATCCCAACAAAATATTGGATTGTGTTTACAATTACTTGATTTTTATTTAAAAATTATGTATTTTATGCATGTCTATTATATTATTTAAGATTGTTTTTGGCATTACTTTCTTATTTTTCACTCATTTTTATGTTTATAAAATAAGCTATGACACCGACACTATCGGTCAGTGTCATAGTTTCATTTCCATGGAAATTATTTATAGTCATAAATAATGTAAAGAAAGTAAGTTTTGTAGATAAAGCATACAAATGTATATATTAATATTAAAAACTGATTCAGAACTAAGATAACAAGAATTATCTTGGTTCTTTCTTTGTTCTGTACTAAAGAGTAGTTTAATTTTATGAAAAGTAGGGTTATAAAAAATAAATACATAGATAATAGAGTGCTTCAGGAGAAATAGTAACTAAAAGAATGAGTTGATAAAAATTACCCATACATAAGAATTTGCAATGTCTTTCTTGTTCATGCTTGTTTCATTACTTCATACCATTCACATGACTCTAATTCAAATTAGCTCTCAGCTATCACAGCACAAGTTCTTACTTTTAACCTTCCTGCTGTACCTCTTAATGTCTAGTCACCACACTGGCTCATCCACAGTTCTTCGACATCACACGCTTTACATGATCCATTCCAGTCCTTCCACACACTCTATCTCTCTCATATCAGTATTCTTCGGTTCCATTTTATGACAAGGACCTACTGATTTTTTCTATTAAACTCTTGATATTATTCTAAATAAGTTTACCAAACTAAAATACGACTTTCATCTCTTCATTTATTCATAGCATAAACTAATCTAAGATGGTAAATGACTGCACTGTGTGATACT
This sequence comes from Hermatobates lingyangjiaoensis, assembly GCA_026182355.1. NCBI lineage: Eukaryota > Metazoa > Arthropoda > Insecta > Hemiptera > Hermatobatidae > Hermatobates > Hermatobates lingyangjiaoensis. The sequence continues at coordinate 1,398,795 of JAPFBL010000110.1, read as the reverse complement.
GTGTGTCGATCAGTGGACGCTTTCAAGTATTCACTTCTGGGTTTCTTCCTCTTTTTCTTTTTCTCCTCTCTTGAAGAGAGCAAGAAAGCCGAAATGATCGAGAATTATGAATGTTAATAACTTTATTTTGTGTTTTGTAGTTATTTGTAAATTATTTGTAGTTATATGTAGTAATTTTATAAATTTAATTATATATGATCCAAAAACAATATGAAATGGGGAAAAAAGACTAAGATCTTTCAATCCTTAACGAAGACGGCTTGTTAAGTTAAAAAAAGATCTTAGTCTTTTTTTCCAATTTCATATTGTGGTTTCATTATTGATTGTTATTTCACGTGTTTATATTAAATCTTGTATCTATTAATTACTATATATATAAACTAGAATTTTCAAAAGAACACACAGAAAAGAAATCACTGAACTCACTACTATATTTCGATGTCCTTGTCGTCAGGAATAGATGTGAATCGCTCCAAAGGCTAATAACGATTGGCTTGGCGTTCAAACCAAAGCACTCAAACAGTGTAGCCAACTGTGGGAGGAAAAGGAAACAAGGATGATAAAGAAATAAAAGCCAAATAAAAATTAAATGAATGAAAACCTTTAATTAAAATAAAATTAAAAGCTAATAGCAACTAATAGAATAAATAAATAGATAAATAAAATAAGTTAAAAAATAAAGGAACAATCAACGATTGAGGTTAAGTCCAGGAGTAGATCTACCACCCAGAAGACTAATAAGTGCTTCTTCTGAAGCTCAAACACAAGATGCAGGAACATCACGGTGAGGGATTAGAGGAGTAGGAGGGAAGAGTGATAAGACTATTAATAAATTTAATAGATATAATATTATAAATATTAGTACCTGTTTGTTCAAATTTGACTTAGTCTTAACGGGGGAAATAGCCTCATCTAAGAGAGTTGATAGCTAGCGGATAGTTTTTACTTTTTGAAAAGTACTCCTATGTTCACCCAAACATCTCTCCCTGGACAATTGTCCTTTCCTGCACTTCGTACCCTATTAAAATAGTTAAACACTTGCTGCTGACTCCTACAAAGACCGTTCGAAATATTGAAAGATCTTAGTCTCTTTCTCCCATTTTTGATTATTATGGTTTGTATTGATTGTTGTTTCACGTGTTTATTGTAAAATCTTGTTATATATATATATATATATATATATTTCATTGAACAACTGACAGTATTTCACTGATGTCATTTTCTTCACCAGTTTTTCAAGTTTTCTGAATACCTTCTTCTTTCCTTCATCCAAACGATGGAGAATGTTAATTAAGTGGGTACCGAGCAATGAAATATGCTTAAATGAAGGACTGCTCCCAAATTATACAAATACAAATATAAGTATATATATATATATATATATATATATATATCACGAACTTAAATATTCATCGCTATTTTTCTTCATCGAGGTTGGTCCAGCCGCAAATAGGAAAACACTTTTAATTCAGTGCTTTGTCTAAATTTGTCGACATCCTCAGGGGTACATTATTACAAAAATTAATAAGAATAAAATGAAAACTATATGTTACATTTTTATGTGAATATACTTTATAGCCTTGGTATTTTCTATGTAAATATAAAGTTATGCTAACTTTCTATGCTATTAACTGCAAAAAAAAATATAAGACAGCTGTATTCAAATCAAACTACAGTGCTGTTTTAAATAACTCTTTTACGAACATTCGGTATATCATTTTTCTGGTTTATTAAAAGGTTATACCAAATGTTCGTAAATATGCCGCTGGGAGCATCACTGTAGTTTGATTTGAATACAACTAGTCATGTAGTTTTTGGCAATAAACAAATCCAAGGTAATAATGCACATTCATATAAATAATGTAAGTAATATATTTTTTATATTATTTTAATTGATTTCAGTATTTACGCAGCCTAAATGTGTCTACAATTGTAGAGCAAACGTTAGCTTAAATGTGTTTTACTGTTTAACGCTGAACGAAATCTTTTTTAGATATATAAATAATAAAAATATTTGGTCAACTTTCGAGGTTCAAATCAAAATTTTTTAAACCAACATCTTAGTTTTATCCCTAATCATTCTCATCCTGATTTTGTTCATATTATCTTCTTGTAACATTATAATAATCTATAATTGTAATTCCAAAAATATGATTTAAAATTTGATAAATCATCGACTGCAGATGTTAATATATATGAAAAAACCTTTAAATAGAACCGAAACAATTTAAATAAAGGTAAGATTAACTAACGTTGTTAAAGATAGTCCTTAAATAAAGTTTGGTTTGAATACAAAAACTCACTGAAATTTATTTGTCTATTGTTCTATTTTACGTTCACTGAGTGTTCAATATAAAACACTAATATTAATATATATATTTAATATATATATTAAATATTACTTTATATATTAATGTATAAAGTAAGAGGAAGTTTACACTCCTCTTACTTAGCCCGCTAATAATATAAAATTTAATAGTTCAGTAACTTAATTTAATATTCAGTAACTTACTACTTCTGTATGTTGGAATATTTTAACAACATAATTTTTACTTCTATCACTACACATATTGTATTAATCCATTGTTTTATTTCCATATTTGTCATTGGTACAGTATTTGTTTTCCTTCTTTATAGGGCTTGAGAAAACAGTTTTTAAAAAAAATCTATAAGTTATGGTTTGTGAGTTAAACTTTAACATAGATATCTAACAAACTCCTAATGTTTTTCCTATTTTTATATATACTTATGAAAATGGCTACACGTGACTAAAATTGAAGAAAATAATAGAATAAAAATGTGAATATGGCCTAGTTAAAAATTTGTTCCAGGTTGTGTATCGATGAAGTCGTTTACAAATAAAACATTCATTTGAGATAACTGCCTTAGTCAATAGTTTTGTTAACTTGAATTTGTTTAATTAGCATATTTACTATTCTAATCCAGTTGATTATAAACAAAACTTGTTTTTTTTTCATGTTTGATATAACATTTTATATAAAGTACAGTACTTAAGAATATAAATCTAAGTTTCTTTAAATGTTGTATCAGTGTTGATTGTTTCTGATATTATAGCTTCATTAAACTTTCAGACAATTCTCTATAATCTCCTTAGTCAGAAGTTTCTGTTCAGTTATCTGTAGCCAAATTTAATTTTACTAAATCTCTTCCCTTGTGAAGGACGAGTATTAAATTTGAATTGAATAACAAGTTTTTGCATATATACTTTTTGCTCACCTTTATAACCTATAAGAGATACTACTTTTATAAAGCTCCCTTCAATAATTCAATAAAAAGGCAATCTCCCAACTCGATCACATTTTTGTTTGAATGTTCCTAGTTCGTTTTCTACGCTATTCAATTACCTATATTGAATGAAAAAAGTTTACTAGCCATCCTTTTTTGAATAAATAATTTTATGTCTAGTTTTGTTGTAAAAACATACGGTAATTTACATTTATATTTTTAGGAAATTAAGTTTCTTCTTCTAAAGAAGAACTCTGTTTGCGTCTATATAAAGAAAAATATGATAAAGAAGTCTTCAAACAGCATTAATAATCTATTCACTAGATTTTAAGGTCGGTAGTATTTACTGGGAGATAGATACGAGTATTTTTCCAAAAGACAACATTTATTTATAGTTTTGATAAATATGCATATAATTCTGAAGTTAATAAGAAAATAAACAATTTTGAAAATACCAAAAATTAGGGATTTATTAACAGTTTGATAGAATGAGTGTATTGTGTAATCGGGATTCCGTCAATTTTCACGGTTCAAAAATCATACACTCGTTGATGCCGTTTCGGTTTTATTTAAAACATTTTTATAAGCCTACAAACTAAAGATAATAAGAAATCATATATAAATATCCCAGAAATAAACAACATGAAAATTGATTATTACATCATGCAAGATATTACAATTAGAAGTATCTCAGAGATAAAGAAAATAATGTTAGAAAATTAAGAATTTGTTTAATAAGAAAATTAAATTTCTATCACATAAACGAGCTAACAAACAGCTGCAAACTGTAATTTATTATATTTTATTTACCTGTGAGATACTTCTAAATGAAATATTTCATACGTTGTAATTATCAATTTTCATATTGTTTGACAGTCAATATATTTAAGATTTGCGTAAGTATTGGACGTATGCTTCCCCTACTCCTCTGAGATATTCAAAGAAAGCAGCCTTAAGAATATTCTCGTTATATTGTCCTCCACAGATTTTTTCGGTTAATCATTTAGTGTTTTATAACTATGATTTAACTATAAACTTAATCACATACGTGGATTAAATTAAAGTTTTTATTAAAAGTTCTTTAGAAGACAGATGTACTAACTTGTCTTACATCAATTGCCTGTCTTAAAAAAAATTGTATAAGAATAGAATTGCAATTTGTATTAGTTTTTATTCCCACTAACACTACATTTATACAAACTGGAGATATTTTTAAATAGTAAGAAAATCTGATACAATATTAGAAAAATAATATAATCCACTACATTATTGAAACACACTAATTTGTTAAATAATTCTATAGGTAAGCAAAATTCCAGAGAAACAATTTGCAAAAAGTAAATGAATTAAGGTAATATTATAGAATCATAATAAGTTAAACATTGTTTTGATTGTTTAATTAATATTAATCCTGGGCTTTTGAAATTAAATCAGTTGGTTTTTGGTAAAATAGTGCAACAGCTGACTTAACGGTCTTGTAACACAAGTACTTTTATCATTGGAGGTACTCTTTCTTATATTTATCTCTTTTCATATTTTCTTTTATTTCTATTTATTTATTCCCGCTTTTTTAAAAGTTATATGAAAAAATGTTTTCTTGAAAGTTCTTTGAACTTTTATTTTCCTAATTGAATTTGCGGTGTTTTTTTTTTTTTTTGAATTTAGAGTCTCTTGTGCTTATTGTGGCTTCAACAGAGAAGTTGACTGTTAGAAATCAAATTATAGATTTCTTTCATTTGATATGAGCTCGAATTTCAGCATTGTTAAATCCTTACTGATATAACTCTAACTTTTTTTACCGTCTTGTAATGTAATGTAATGTAAGTTGGGGCTATTCCTTATAATTAAATATATACATGACATTCTGCAAGGATGGTAATAGGTAAAGGAGTAAAAAAGTTATATGTAATAATTATTTTAAATAACTAATAAAAATAAGTAACACTGTTGATGCAAAATTGCAAAAATATTAAGAAAAATCAAATTAATAAAGAATCCGGAAGCTTTTGGCTTTCATAGTCTAACGTTAAGTTTATAAAACACCTAGCGCTGAAATTACATTTTAGTATCATAAGCTTTTATTGGGTACCTACATAATGCTAAGTAGATTCCAAGAGTGGTCAAGATATGGATGTAAGAAACTATTAAAACATCTTAGTAGCATTTGTAAGTGCTTTACTATGCTTTAGTCATTGAAATATATATAACAGATCAAACGACAATCCATGAACTCACTTCGATTTTTAACATTCTGTCATTAGTAGGTTAGGTTAGGTTAGGTTGCAGTGGCAGTCCCAGAACGGAACACACGTAGGTCAAGCATTAGCCCTTTGTGATACCACACAATGAAGATTGATTCTACAGTGGGAGTCCTAAATTTTGCCTAACTCAAATGTATTTAGAGTAGGGTTCTTTAACGAGTACCTTACATCGTACAGGCTCGGGACCGACGGTTTAACGTCCTTCTCCGAGGGACGACGTGCTCAGATTTATTCACCTCCCGCGTGAATAAATCGAGGGCCAGGTGAGGATTGAACCCCGGTCCTATCAGTTCTGAGGCGAGCACGTAACCACTGAGCTAGGCTGGCCTCCTCTGTCATCAGTAAGAGAATATATATTCTCTAGATTAAAAGCAAACAAACACTCAGTTTATATCCGTCTGATTAAACATTTTGCTCACTTTATGTTTTACCCATTTTCTGGATATTATCTCTAATAATATTTTATGAATTTCAATTTGTCAGGTATGATGTACAGATGTTTAGTATATGATTTATTGTTATCTATTTAAACTTACCATCACATTAACATTTATGTTAATTCTCTTTTATTTTTTTTTTTAAGTTCTGTAAGTCCGGTGGAACTCCCACAAACAGACATTGAAATATACATCATTAGCATAAAGTTTTTTTCTGCTGACCCTCACTTTTTATTTAACACTATATATGATAGTAGGAGAACAACAGTTATAAAGTTAGTCGTATAAATTACATAAATAAATCTATAATATTTTAGTCCTACATAATAACTTTTTAATCTGATATAACTAATCTAGGCTGCAACAAATGCTGCTATTTGAAAGGTAAAACTTAAAATGTATTACGGTATTGATTAAAGTGTACAGTATAGACATATGGGTTGGGTAAAGAATGAGGATTATGGGATAATATAAAGGAGCAGCGTCAGCAAGGGCAAAGGGCCTCCGGAGCTTTAATGGAGCCCTAGATAATAGCGCTGGCGAATCTCAGGTGGGCCTGTAATGGCCCTTTTCTCTACTTTGATTTTATTAATATTCTAAAGAGCCAACTTTCCGTCACTAACGATGAAAAGCGCTTTAAAACAGCCTGACAAGACAGGCTAAATTCTCCCAACTCATTGGCTTACCACCCCTAAACCTTATTAAATCCTAATAAAAATGACGTTTTACATAAAACTAACCAGATAAGAAATTAACATCATTTATGATATGAAACCCAGCTATAAATCTTTTAAATAATTATGTTTATTAGTAGCTAATCTTGACCTATTAATAACTACCTTATTAAAACTAATTATTTAATAATTAGTTAATTAATAAAATAAATAATAAATTAATTTAATAATAATAAATAAAATAAATTAATTAATAAAATTAATGATTTTAATATTAGGCAAACAAATAGATGATATAAATAATTCCTAATAAAATAAATCAAAATGAAATATTAAATCTTGGAGATTATGTTCCACTTACTTAATAAATACAAATACTATCAAACCATCAAAAATCAATATAAAATGAAGTGAAACTACATGTTATAGTGAATAAAAAGTGTAATTAATTTCTTAGCAAAGGACAACTATTGTAAAATAGGTTCTAATTAATATTAATACAACGGCTCAGCAGAGGTTTGTTTCCAAAGCTTGTAAGGGATTATGTTTGTTTTGTAAAAGACTTTTGTAATTCATAATGGTCCTTATCAGAGTGAAATACAGAAAGTTATGAGACCATTCAAATAAGGAATTAAAGTCATTTGGAATTAAGGTTATAATTGTTTATTAATATTTTTATCAGATTTTTAATGCAACGTGTTATTAATGCAAGTAAAATGTTTAAGCATTTAATTAAAAAGGGATATAGAATTTCTTGTATATTCCAGAAATGTATATTCAAAATTCTTATGGATCCCTAAGTAGAAATCTACTTAAAGTTGGACGTTCAGGGACTATTTTACATTTTATTTTCAATAGCTGAAATGTTTTTCGTAGACCTTGCTTGAAATAGAAAAGATTGTTCAACTTAAACAATATCACATAGTATTTGAAAATGTATTTTAATGGTGATGTTGAAAACTATGACATTATTTGAAACAGATGTATAAATATTTTAAAAATCTGAATAATATATTAATTAACTGTTCTAATTAAATTAAAAACAAAAATTATTACATACAACATTGATTTATAAAAAAATTATAGGGACTTTACAGAGCATAAATCTGTACATGATTCCAGATTACAGATCATGAAAATTGTGAACAAAAATCAGTAATTTTGCTGAAGAACACAAGTTGTCAGAATGTTCTATTCATTGTCAGGTTTACGAGTTAGTAAACTTACACAAGACAGGTTATCACTTACTTCTCATGTTGTCATCTGTTGCTAGTTTACCTTAGACTTTTTAAATATATAGAAATGTATCTCAGATATATTACAGCAACAATGAAATAAATGTTGCAAATTAGCTAGAATAAAAATAGACCATGTCACGTAAACAGTTAGATAATAATCAAAACTTTTTTTTTCTAGATGCTCAATCAAATTCTCAAACAGCATCAGATTAGCATTTAATTAAGTGGATTTTAGAATAAAATTAAACTCATTCAAAATTCAATATAACTACATTACACATAGCTATACTGAAAAAACTTGCCTTTTAATAGTATATCTGATACATAAATCAAAATATTTTACATTTTATTGTAATCTATATAAGCACTCGCTTGTGTTAGCAATGTGAACTTCTATTTCACTAATTCATTCCTATATTTTTAATACTGTACTAATTAGACCAACTAATTAGCATGTATTTGTTAAGACCAACAAATTAGCATGAAATAATAGAATAAAAAAAAAAACCGATCCCCCGAGAGTTAAAACGTCAGCCCCTGCTGTCTTCTTGTTTGAACTGACGTTTGAGCAGAATTACTCAGATCAGTGTCCAGAACTGTTGCCCAAGTTCCGTTTCTTTCACTAATGCATTAAGGTACGCAGCAGGGTCAACGTCCCGACTGTTAGGTACGGGAGTAACAGTCTACGGCTTTCAAACGCAGTCCAGTCTCCAACTATGTGGATTGCAGTTTCTTCTTACCCCCTACATAGTCTACAAACTGTCGAACCTCTTAGAAGACCGACATTTTTTAAGTGACTTCTGAAACACCCGTGTCCTGTCAGTAGGCGTACTACTAATCTCATCTGACTCCTTGGGTGTCTCATTTGGGCACGTGTGAGTCGTGGGTTCCTCTCTGGTAGCAACCACTTACAGTGAGAACTACTATTCTAGGATCTCCATCGACTTTACTGTTCATTCCCAACTTATCAAATCACCTCACCTGTAGCCCTCCTATAGGGTATGAGTAACGCAGGTTCCGATCATATAAGAGGAGTGACGGCTCCTTTTTTTGGTAAGCTTATCAGCCTCTTCGTTCCATTCGATCCCTTTATGACCAGAGACCCAACCTATTAATACTTTCTTGTAACGAGCCAAGGCAGTAAGCTCTTCCCAATATTCAAGCACCAGGTTCGAACCAATTTGTGTTCTTTCTAGCGGTTTCAATTTGACCTGACTATCTGATCTGGTTCGTATACATCGATCCCTTAACCCCTCATCCTTACATTTCCATACACAGGTAAGGATGGCAAGTACTTCGACCTGGAATATTGTAGTTGATGTACCAAGCGGAATTGATAGTTTTGCTTTCTAACAATCCTCGAGCTGCCCTCATGACTTCTTGGGTTACAACGAGGGAACGCCCTTGGACCAGTAGTGTGTGTGTGTGTTTTTGTTGTGTGTGGGTGTGTTTGACAGTGAACTTACTGTCAGTTCTGCAACAAAACAATGTGATTGACCTAAAGTTTATCTTCTTTTAAATTAAGACTATTCTTTTACTCAACTACTTCATTATTCTGCAGTTTAATAGAAATCTTCCTACACGATTTTGATTAAAATAAATACAGATAGTTATACATTCTTTACATATAAGGTATATCCCAACTGTAAATGTTTGGTAAAACTAAACGTTTCATGAAGAAATAATTAATTTCATCAAATAAAAATAAATGAATCAAGTATTAAAAGCTCTGGTATAATTGACATATATATGAAGGTAGTTACATATAGATAATAAATAATTAATTTGATTCTAATTGGTTTAACTTACAGTTTGAATTTGAAATTGGTTTTTCCTTGATAAATCTAATCTAGCATGACGTCTATCATCCTACCAGTGGTGTTGGCGAGAAACAAAAGAGCCTTTTTGAGCTTTTTGAATGTTATTCATTATTCCTTTAAACATTTACTGAAAGGTAATATAGGACAATATGAATTTTCTGTTGATTTAATTTGTTTCCATTCGATTTATTTCTCATTAACATTGGAAAATATAAATTAGATATAATTCAAATTAATAATTTGTGATGAAGATCATAGGCAGGAAATTAGTAACTTCATGAATGAATTTAATTTAATTTCTGAAATATTTATATAATTATATTGTGGCATTGTGCTGTCTCATACTAAACATTTGTTTAATATCAAAACATTTCTTATCATATAGATATTGATAACCAAATATATTTATACACTAACCCTCCACTAAGGTAAGTGTTTGGTTCCAAATCGTATCCACCTAACTGGGGGAATACCTAATTGGAGATAGAAAGTATGTTCCTTTGATACATGCTTACGTAAAGAAATCATCTATTTTACGGTAAACTACCCCACAATATAGTGACTGTTGAATATTTAAAATGCACAATTTCCCTACGCATACTTAATAGTAATACATCAAGGGAAATAAAACTGTGTTAATTAAGTATTGTATAAAAAATATATATCAATAGTTTTATAGTACTGTCTACAGTATATTAGTAAATATACTGAAAAATTATAATTTCGAATAAAAAATAATATATGTAAAAGTGTAGTATACCATAAATATTCAATAAAAACAAAACATTACTGATTTTGATTCCCATTATTCAATGCATTATTTGTTTTTTTTTTGTGGAAATTAACCCATCGATTACTGAATTGAATGATTGTAATCGTGCATTTTCTGATTTCATTCTTTTTCTGCTAGTCTTTATAATATGTATAGGGGAAAAGAGAAGTATAACAAATAACATAATATTCCATTGTATAAAATTACTGGAATATATTATTCACCTTACTCGAGTTTTGATCACCATATATGAATTGGAGTATCAATGAATATCCACCTCACATGAATTTTACGTTAGAGGAATTTACCTTACTGGAGGGTTAGGTGTATTCGAAACTATAATATAATATTTCTTGTGTATATTGTTTATATTTTTAGAAATTGTAATATTTATTGTATACATTAGGGAAGAAATAATATTAAAAATTCCATTTATATATAATATAAATTCATATTTAAGAAGAAAGGCTCAATGTATCATTTAACGATAATGAAGTAGTAGGTTGTACACTGACGGGGTGGTTTATTTTGTTGCAGGACCGAGTTGTGAGGAGGAGCCTGGGCATACTGGGATTCGCGGGGGTAGTCATGTTAGGGCTGAGACTGCACGTCATGGGCATGACGCCCCCCTCCTTCGCCACCTCCGACAACCCCGCTGCCAGAGCCCCTCACCTCCTCACCAGGCTGCTCACCTTCGCCTACCTTCCCGCGCACAACCTCTGGCTTCTTCTTTGTCCTCGATGGCTTAGTTTTGACTGGTCAATGGACGCGATTCCACGCCTCGAAGGATGGTCTGACTCGCGCAATGCTGCCTCACTGGCACTCTATTCCGTTTTAGCTTTCGGACTTCACCGGCTCTTGACTCGTACACCATCGTCTTGTTGTTCATTCCGTGCTACTCTTCCATATCCGCATGCGACTCTCTTATCTCTCGCTTTACTAGTGTTTCCCTTTCTCCCCGCCTCGAATGTTGCCTTTTATGTCGGCTTTGTCGTTGCAGAGAGAGTTTTATATCTTCCCTCAGTTGGCTATTCTATGCTGATTGGTCTCGGTTCAAAATCCCTTTCAATTTTAATCGGAAGAAAAACATCGAAAGTGGCCGTTACTTTGCTAATTTTTAGTCATGCGTCAAGGACTTTTATCCGAAATTATGATTGGTTCGACGAGGAGTCTCTCTACAAGTCCGGAATTCCCATCAATCCCCCAAAAGGTATTGTCTTATTTATCAAATTTTAAAAGGTATAGTCATATTTATCAAATAATTCTGCAAGAATTATAAAAATAGTATATTTTGTGACCACATATTAAAATCTCTCAGTTTTATAATAAATATTTTAGTCACATCATTATTATCTAAATATTAAAAGAGTTGCCACTAGCCATAATGATCATGTATGCTCAATGTATTACTGAGTCAAAAAAATATGATTATTATTTTTCTTATATTTTAAAAGTTTAAAGTATATATATATATATATATATATATGTATATATATATTATTTAAAAAAGTCCGCTGGACCGTTTCTTTTAATTGTGATATATATATAATCAACAAAGGAAAACAATTGACAAAGGGCAACATACTTTTCAGAGTAAGCTATAGATACAGAGAAAAGGACGAGTACATTTAAGTCTCTAATTTTCGGTTGAGCCCTCATCTTACTGGATCAATATTTCGAACTGAAGTTCATAATCAGGAAGAGAGTAGAGTACATGAATAAAAATGTTCAAGCGACTATTTAATTTTCCCTGCCTTGATTTGTTTTAAAACAAATATTAAATAAAAGTAGTTCATATGTAATTTAAATAATGGAATATGGCGTTTATGGCAATAATTTTTATGACATAAACGGTCCGTGATCAAAATGCGTAGTTCACTAACAAACTGAAACAAACTTAATAAAATAATGATAGAAATATATTCAGTTAAATATATGTATTCAAGTAAATGTGAGGATTCAAGTAAACATAGTGGATTTCAAATCATTAGTTGCGCAATCCGTACTTGTGTGGTATTTACTCATTCTGAGGTAAAATGGATAAACAAACAAAAGTGTCCACACAAATGAAGTTTTATTCAACAGCAACGCGTTTCGAACACTTTGTGTTCTTCACCATTGTATTATAGTGTCTTCCTGATGATGAACACAAAGTGTTCGAAACGCGTTGCTGTTGAATAAAACTTCATTTGTGTGGAGACTTTTGTTTGTTTATCCATTTTGCCTCAGAATAGTAGATTTCAAATTTTACTCTATATATTTATTATTTCAAACATCTTTTCTTGACATTTAAGTCATATTATCCGTTGTAGTAAAAGTTACCAACTTTGTTACACTAAAATCTCTAAGTTTATTAAAATTAGTATTTGCCATTGTTGGTATAAATAATTTGAAATAACTAAATTATATATATTCAATGTAACTTTATTAAAATGACAATTCCTAATGTCTGAGCCAGAAATATTTACCCAGAAATTTATTTATGAGTTCATGCTTATTTAATATCTAACTAAGCAGAACTTTATTTAATCATATTTTGTTTTTAGTTAAAACAATTATTATTTAATACTGCAAAATTATAAATTCCATACATTAATAATTTGCAATTCATAATAATGTTTCTCTTTGAAAGACAAATTTATTGAAAATTTCCAAACTGCTATTTTGAATGAAATTATACATGCTATAGCATCAAACTTGAACTAACAAATGAAATTTGACTGCTCATAAAGCATTCTGAAAACCAAAGTACTCAAGTTTCCCTTTCAAATATGCTTATATATCTTTTACATCAGTTTTTACAAACATAGTGACATGTTCTTTATAACTCGAATGATTACTTTTCAAAATATTAAATTGAACAATATACATTTCTGAAATGCAACAGAATTATTAGCGATGTTAGAAATCATTTTATTAAATTATTCGATAAATTTAAGACAATCTTAACAATATATTTTAATATTCAATGTAAAAACAATTCTTCCTATGGGAAGGAGCTTCTTCTTATCTTCAGCCCCCAGTAACTAGTTGCCCCACTTACTAAGCTATATTAACCAAATCTAGTGGCTAGGTTAGGTTACTGTTACAGTCCCACAAAGGAGCACACATAGGCAGAACATTAGCCCTTTGTGATGCTATAGACTAACGATTGATTCTACATGGGGCTCCTACATTTTGCCTAACATAAGGGATCTTTAACGACTACCTGACATCGTACAGACTCGGGAACGATGGCTTAACGTAACATCCGAGGGATAACATGTCAGATTTTTTCAAATGCTACGTAAATAAATCAAAGGTCAGAGTGGATATTGAACGCAGGTCTTAGCAGTCCAGAGGTAAGCACGTTACTACTGGACTAACCTGGCCCCTAAATGATCTAGTTGTTACACTGCTCCTACTGGGATTACTGTTCAGATGTCATGTCTTAGTATAGCTGGTAGTATAACTATGCAAGACCTACTGCCTCACCCATAACGCAATTGCCAAATGAATACTGTTCTCCTTTCAGACTAATAAGATAGTGGCGTAATCAAGTGGTCAATGCATACTCTGTCCCAGTATATCGACATAATACATTTCATATTACATATATAAATAAAATGTGTACATTGGTAAATTATTTAGTCAAATATAATTAAATAATATTCCGCTCACAACATTTAAGCAAACAATCCAGACATCCAAAAATAACATATCACAAAAGAATGGAAACGACTTGCTATTGCAAGTGAGATATCGATAAGCCATACCATAATTTCCACATTTCATATAGTTAAGATGATAACTGATATTTCTGGTACTTGTAGGAGTAATTTTGAAACTATTTATTTATTTTCGTTCTATAGATTATTAATACTCTCAATACTAAAGCATATAGAGCTATTGTCCGACCAGTCGGGTTGTGGGTGTTATAACTGGCCTTAACACGGTTAATAAAGAGTGTGTTGAACCCTGATTTTATTAAAGTTTTTAGTCTAATAGTTATATTGGAATTACTACCACCATTAAATTCTGACTTTATTTCTAGCAACAAACGTGTTGCTCCAGATGTTCTTGTAATTTAATTTAATGTTTACCTTCTAAATAATAAAATTTGATTGCTTTAATCTTTGAAATACTTTTTTCAATTTTGAGTTTGTTCAGTTTTACTGTTAACTTAGGGCAAGTTCTAAATATTCTAAGCATGAATTGACTCGTGAAATATCATACGTTTTTCTTTGAAATATGAAGAACTACATTAAATCGATTGGAATTTTTTGAAAAATTTGAAATAATTATTCCGTGTTAAGTGTTGTTTCTTGAATGCTATGTTATTTTCATTTCAACTGTTGAAAACTCTATAAAAATTGTAAGCTTCTTATTTGGTATTTTAGGATAATTAATATTTCATATTTTATACTGTAAGAACTTACAATATTAAAAGACTAATGTTACACTACATTTATAGTAAATTTATTATGTTACATAACCTTTGCCTGTAGCATAGTAATAAATTTGGGGGAGAAATTACCATATTTATAAGGCACAATATACATATCACAAGATAAAATCAACAGAATTAGCTTTAAAATTTTTGTTAAAAAATATAAAAACAATATACTCTAAAGGAATTAATTACTCTGGGCAGCTTTTTTGATATAGAATGAGTGTTAGATAAACGTCTTTCAATCCATTGAAGACATACAATTCATAAATGTATAAATTGAGCGACTATTGAAAGAATTAAAGAAATACTATTGAGAGAATAATTAGACTAGTTCATGGTCTACTACAGTTGGAATATTGATATGTACAGCCTATTCCCAGGGGGTGGGGTTATTGGCTTACTGTTGTAATAATTGTAAATATTACAAGTAATCAAGGTTGCAAATGACCTTATTGTATGTAAATAATTGCATTATGCTCTCCGAGTAGTTGAAAGATAGTCTGGAACTAAATCTAGCTAAAACGGTCCTTATAATTTTCTCAAGGAAAAATATGTGTTATATAAGTCTTCAATAAAAATACTATGCCAGAACTGTTAAAGATATGTGAATACCTTGGAGTCACTTTATATGAAGGACTAAACTCGAAAGTCCATATAATTTGAAATTCATCACTAGATAGTAAAGCCCAGAGTAGTATTTCACCCCATAACAATATAAACCGAAGACTTTGTGGATATACGTCTATACATAAAGGCCCTAAAAGGCTAATGAAATAGAACAATGTTCTTCATAATTCCATATAGTAAAAATCTGGAGTGGCCTACACTCTACTTTACTATAAGTAACTCAATGTCAAATTTCTTGAGTATATAAAACATAACGTATCATTTAAGCATAACATAAATATCTAAATGGGATATAATTATTAGCATTGCATTCGTGAGGTAGTACAGATAGTGATTGAAGGACATATCAATTTATAAGCTTATTTTTGTACATCACAAATAATTTATTATTTGCAAATAATTTCATTAGTATAACTACAGCAGTAATATCATTTTTGAAAAAACCAATGTGAACATTTCTTGAAACGAAATATTATCCTACAAGAGAACATGGCTATTGTTCAAATAGCCAGTAGATTTCTTACATCGTTTAC
The DNA here is from genome assembly GCA_026182355.1 of Hermatobates lingyangjiaoensis. Classification (NCBI taxonomy): domain Eukaryota; kingdom Metazoa; phylum Arthropoda; class Insecta; order Hemiptera; family Hermatobatidae; genus Hermatobates; species Hermatobates lingyangjiaoensis. Next base: position 1,382,755 of record JAPFBL010000110.1, on the reverse strand, counting down.
TTAACATCCTTCTACATTGAATATTAATGTAAAATTTTCAAATTTAAAACAATAAAATACCCTTTTTTTCTCTGAAAAACATCTTAAACAGCGAAGAAAATGTTGTTTTAAGGTGATTTGTTAATTAAAGATGTACGATAATTACAGTTATTAATCTCTAAACGAAAGATTTATATAGTGAATTATCTTTTACATTTTTGGTTTTTAACAGAATTATTATACTGGGAATTTTATGGCTTCTTAGTATTTAATAAGATCATTTTCCTTCCCTTTTATCAAATAACATATATACGATTTTTTTTTAATGAGTGTTATCATTTACCTGCACAATATTATTCCTCTTACATCTCTTATAAGTCAATAATATATTTTCATTTTTCCATTAGAAACATCAATTTTATCTCAGTGGATTCGCTCAAAAAATTTCTAAGTCAATGTAAACAATGTAAAAAAATACAAAAAATTCGACAAGTATAGCAGGTGATCTCTTAGTCTAGGATAAACAAAGAGTTTTTATATCGTTATTGCTCTTTTCCGTAATTGAAACTTTATGATTTTTTTTTATGAATTGCTAATTTTTTGTTCCATTTTTGGTCAAATTTTCATAATTTTTTAACGAGCCGTTTAGCGTCAAAAAAACATTTTCTGAAAACACAAATCGTACTCTAACGCCCCTTTAGCGAATGTAATTTTAGAAAAAAATATCTCAACTCAAAAATCCATATTGAGATATTTTTCTCAAATGTTCTATATATAATGTTCATATAATGTTCTATTTATAGGCATAGTTTCATTCTTGTCCGTCAAACAGTATGGCTTGTATCGCTCTCACAAGGTTTGAGATTGATTTATAAGTCAAAATTTGTACATTTTATTGAAAAAAAATATTTCCTGTTGATATAAAATTTTGAATATATTTTTCGTTTGTTCCATTTGTAACCTCAAAGATAATGTCAAAATCTCAAAACTCTAGGGTTAGTAGTTTAGGAGAAATAAATGTTTTAAAAAAAACGGTTTTTGGCAAAAAAAGTGACTTTCCCATCATGCATAATTCTTCCCAAACAATAGGGATCTTCGTCTAAATGGGGCCCATTTTTGTGTAAAATATCAACTTGATCCATCAAAGATTCTGGACCGTAGCGTGGTAACAAGCAATGCTAACACACGCACCCACCCACCCACCCACCCACCCACACACACACACTCAGACATCATCGTAAAAACTTCATAAAACGACTTCTAGGACCTCAAAACATGTAATTCCGTCAAAATCTAGAGATCGAATTTTTTCACGATCACTATACTTTACTTATAGTAAAGTAAAAAAGAATAGAAATTCTAGTGAAGGTTATCTCATCAATATTTTAAAGAAAAGACAACGCTGAAATTAACTTTTTTTTAGTTAAGTTAAAACTGAAGCTATGTTTGTATAACATTTTTCCTTTGCACCAAATTATTAAGTCATAATATAATATCATAAAGGTTTTATCACATATTTAAAATATCTTTTGCTTATAAAGCTATTCCAATTTAACTTAAATTTCCTTGAAATCAATGTTATGGATCCCAAATTTAATTAAGAGTAGATTTCTGTTTATTACAACGAAAGAAGACATTTCATAAGTTAAACAAATTTACATCAGGATTTTCCTTTTATTGGTTGCAAAATTCATTAACATTCCAAATAGCTACAGATACGGTTACTTCCATTTTCCTATATTATTTATTCAAACGGAAACGAAGTATTTTATTTTTAAATTAATTAAAGTTGTATCTCTATGTAAATTAATTCATTTTGTTAAACTTTAAGCAATATTTTTTTTATTTTAGAAAATTAATTAAGCTGATTAAATTGTGTTATTCTCGTCACGTAAAGATAACATAATTTGTTATACTCTAATTTGCTTAGGAATCATGAGCGCAATTCAACTCTTTTTTAAAAATATGCCTCTTAAGAATAATCCCTAAAGTTAGTTTATAAGTAATATTAAGAAGATAGACTCTATATAACTTTTTTTTTAATGTGGTCAAATTTTTTTTATTGTACGTTAAGTAATATAACAATCATGAAAAAATTGATTTCATTCGATAAATTGATAAATTTATAAGTTTTTAGGTACTCAGAGTTCTTTTTTGATGTTTTATATGCTATATTATTTAATACTTCTTGTGTCAAAAATTTGTCCATTGATGGTGGCCATAGGTAGTTAGAACTCAGTATAATTTATTGCTTCATTCGTATTCTTTCTCTTTCAAATTTGGGGCAGTCCAGAATAATATGATTCCATGTTTTTGGTGTGTGTTGATCGCAGCTACAGCTTGGTGAATCTTCAATTTGAAATCTATGGAGGTATGCTTTGTTTGCTCCGTGTCCAGATAGTGCCTGAGTTATTTGGTATGTGAGGGGTAGATTTACCGATGATCTTGATTTTGCAGTAGGAAAGAACATCTTTGTATGGTGTCCATTGGTTGTAGTTGACCACTGGCAAGACCATGTTTCGGTTGACTCCTCTAGCAACTTTTTCTGTGTGTGTGTGTGTGTGTGTGTGTGATGAGAGTGTGTGTACGTGGGTGGGATTGCAAAAGATTGTGGGCACTGTTTGTGGCCACACGGTTCGATGGATCAAGTCATATTTTACCAAAAATTGGGTACTATGGTGTAGACACTCCCAGTATTTTTTTTCAATATTGTATCGTACAAAAAAAAAAAACTTTTTACACAAAATGTGATTTTAGGCAACACCTTTTCAACTAGTAAATGTGGAATTTATTAACCTTGAAATTATTATGAAACTTAGAGGTGCATTATCTGATAGAAGTAAAATTTGGAAACATCAAAAAAAAAATGTAAAAAGTTATATTTATGATTGGTTTCAAAAGTTTGTGTATGTAATGGGGATGTTACAGTATGATTTAATTTAATTGACTTAATGAAATGGTTCTTTTGAATGTTCAAGTTGAATATTCAAAATTGCTTAAGAGGTCTTATGACTTTATGAAGTTTTGGTAAAAGGCAAAATTAAAATTACTGTCAGAAAAGGAACCAATAACTTTGGATTACTACAATGACACTATGCTATCAAAACTGAGAACTCATCCTAGAATATGTGCTAAACGATTGTACTCATTGGTTTTGTTTACATTGACTTAAAAAAGTTTAACAGCATCCTCAAAAAACAATCTTAGTTATAGGTTTATTAAAAAAAATAAAGTTTTTAAATAGTTAATAGTAAATGTAGGAAACATAAAATTCATAAAACTAAAGAATGATCCGATAAGCATCCTTATATGCTGTTTCCCAGCGAGTCTTGGATAGTTTATCAAAAAAAAACAAAAAATTGTAATCAATCTACATGACTGTATTAAGAAACATAGTAGCAGATGTATTCATGATTCATTGAAGATCTCATTGTTTTGGGATAATAGTGAAGGATGGAATGGTTACTTCTACATTCTTTGGGGCAATAGGTCAACTAATTTTATCATTTTTTTGGTAATTTAATATAGATATAATTTTCTTTGTGTATTATCTTACTACAATATTCATCATGAACGTAGAGCATTAAAAAAATAATGTTGCACAAAAAATTGACAGCTATTTGGATTCGATAGTAGTAGCGTGAGAAGTTATGTGCAAATAAATATTTTCACAAAAGACAACTTGAGTATATGTTAGAAAAAGTAGATATATGCAATGAACTCTAAAAAATTTGGCTAACAAAATAGAAAAATTTTAAGTGTTCAAGATATGCTGAGTGGATATTGAAGGAGCTTCCGATAACGTGCTATGGACTCTAGTCAATCAAAACCCATATACAAATGTTTCAATCTAAGAACTATAGAATTGACTACGACAAGCTAGTGCAAATATAACTAATCCTGGTATTGGATTTACTACAACGGAATCTGTTTACACACAGGACAACTTTGGGAGATGTGCTGTCACCTTTTTGTAGTAATTCGTTTTAGATGACCTACCAGACAGCCGATGCAATCAAATATTAGAAAGGCAAATATATGCAGCAAACCTTGTTTTTAATGTTTGATGGCACAACCTTGCAGCTTATACACCATTTTGGTTATATAGTTTTAAATTCGTTAAAATTCGGTTCAAGAAAATAGTCTGGATAAAAATCCAGGTAAAATAGTCATTCTATTTTTTTATAGAAGAAAGAAAGTAGGTTTCAAAGATTTTATCATTAAAATTAGTAAAATAGACCTATCAGATGCATGTAGAAATTTTGGGACTTCAATTGTATATATATATATATATATATATATATATATATTCGCGCTCCGTTCTTCGACGTGGGAGATCTCTCTCACTTCGTCCTCTCTTCTAGTCTACTCTCCTGATGACGAACAACAGTTCGAAATATTGAATTCTGTAAGTGTTCTTTTTAGTCTCTTTTCTGTGTCGTGCTTTGTGTAATTTAAAGTTATATATATATATATATATAGGTAAAAGCTGGGAGCAGTCCTCCTTGGATACATGCGTTTAAAAAATGAATGTCCGATTTCACACTATTTAATTTGTTAGAAAATGTTTCTAATTTTCTAAAACTCTTTTCTACCTCTGGGTTTCTTATCTCATGAATTAACTCTGGAGAGTTAATTCATGAGATAAGAAACCCAGAGGTAAAAAAGAGTTTTAGAAAATTATAAACATTTTCTAACAAATTAAATAGTGTGAAATCGGACATTCATTTTTTAAACGCATATATATATATATATATATATATATATATATATATATATATATATATGTATGTATATAAAAACTAAAGTTTATTTATCGTGGCTCAGTCAGTTCATCAGGTTTAAAATAAACACTCATTGCCAACGTTTTGGTGTTTATTTAAAACCTTTTTCATAGGCAGAAGTATAAATTTTGAAACAGAAAAACTAAGTATTGCATTAAAAATTATTTTACAAAGAAAAATAATTTGTAAAGTAATGCTTAGTTTTTCTCTTTCAAAATTTATAATTTTACCTATAAAAAAGATTTAAATAAAAACCGAAACGTTAGCAATGAGAGTTTAATTTGAACCTGAAGAACTGACTGAGTCCCGATAAACTTTAGTTTTGTTTATATTCCATGTCGATACTTTTATCAATATGTATATGTATATATACAAATTATTAAAAAAATAAGCATAGTTAGCAGGAACTTGCTTCTTTATAAGTTTCTCTATCTTCCTAAATCAGGATTTTGTTGTTATATCAAAACTATATAACAAACTTCCTACACAGTTAACAGTCAACATGTTTCAACTTCTTCATAGAGCCATCTTCAGGACGAGAATGATTCTCAATTGCTTTTTCCTTTTATGTAAGCAAAGTAGAGTTAATTAAAAGGATGAAGGTTGTTTGTTCCAAGCTTTAACCAACTGTTGCCACATGTGCACCCGGTCACAGAGAATAAGGTAGACAGGAATCAATTTATAATTAAATTGAATTGGTAAAATATGAAATAAAATATTAAAAAATAAATATATAAAAGAAAAATTGAGGGGTGAACAGAGAAATTGAAGACGCAATCATTAAAATATAGTGGGGGTAGTTTTCCTAGGAGAATGAATGGAAACGAACTTTTGTACCCTACAGTTTGATTCATGTCTCAACACGCACGTCAGTCTTCTCCGCGCTTCGACAGACAGAACAGAACAAAATTACTCCTTATCGTGCCAAGGTAAGGCACGATAAGGAGTTTGTTTATAGATTTGTTTATAGATCATGTTGTATGATATTATTGTTCATCATATTCTTTTTATATACTTTCACATGCATTCTACACAATATTTTATACACAATACCTGTATTAAAAGTTAAATGCAAGTTATTTTACTTCTTTTATATGCACCAGTATCAAACATAGTGATACTTCATGTGAATGTTTAGTTTAAAAGATAGAATTTTTAAAGCTTCTCATCAGTATTTTGTTTACAATACTTAAGTACAATTGATTACAATATGTAACAATATAATTAAATGTTTTAGTCCAGATATTATATATAATTTTATAAAGTAATTGTATTCAAGGGGTTTATTTCCTTTGCATATTTTTTGCTACCTCTCGACTACTGACTAATTGGAGATTCGTTTTTAATAATTACTAGACTAAGTGTGACCAGTTGGGTCATTCACCACCATCTTTTTTAATGCAATCATGTTCATATAAATGCAGATAACCTCTAAATCAATTAATTTTTAATAAAGAGAATAATGACATATATTTTTAAGACAGTTCATTTTATATACATTTTTTGTCAATTTGAATGATTAAAAAAAAATTTTAATGCCTTCTTATGTTTGACATTACTGGGAGCAACATGTAATTCACCATGTTGAAATGCTGTTTTACATAAATGAACTAAAACTTTCTGTAGAGTCTCACCTTAAAACTTATGAATAGTCATGGCAAATGCTAACTGAATTCGAAATTGAATCCAAAGAAAAAGAAATGTTGTTCTCTTTAGATAAAGCAATTTTCAATCTTGGAATTACAATTATTTATTATTGAAACTCTGTGTGATCCTTTTACAAACACTTACTTTATCATAAAGCTCCTCAGTTATTAGTCGTATTCCATGACATAAGCGCACTGGATCAATGTTTCTCATACATACACATGACAGGATCATCCTTTTTGAGTTCTAGCTTATGTAGGAGCAATCCAGACAACTCTAGTGAGTCACGAAATTTTTGAGTAAAATGTGGGGGTTCTGTTCCTACACAAACCGAGTTGTATGACAGATATTGTTTATACCTCCAGGAAGTTATTCAATGAACGTATGTTAATTTCACTATCTGTCGCATTAAATAGAAGTTATGTTGAATTTTCTTTGAACAATATTTGATGGTTGCCAAATGAAGAGCAAAGGTATTCAATACATTAATCAACATTATGTGCACGGATAAACATGTATTTGGGCAGTAATAATCTCTTTATTTTCATTATTTTCAACTCTGTATTCACCAATATGTATCACAAATTTAGAGTATTCCTCATCTTCTTCTTGAACTTTCATATTGTTAGTTAAATGTAATTTAGTAAATTTGCGCAAAAATTAAGACTGATTCAAGCATTATAGAAATCAGCATCAGTTTCTCTCTTGAAAACTGGAAGAAGTTGTCAATTCCTGAGATGCATATATACCCAATGCAATTAGTCCTGAACTCCTTAATTTATAGAGAATTAGTTTTATTTAGAACTTTCCTGTGCCTTCCTGCCCGATGCATTGGGAGTGTCACTCTTTTTTTATTGAAATAGATACATCAAAAGAAGAAAATATAGGCATTATGACAAACTGTTTTTTTATTACGGACATAGTTGCATGCTGTTAATATTTTACTTATATTAATTTGATAATTTCTAAAATTTCTGTTAACTATAATAAATATTATTTGTTGATATATTAAAAAATTATTTCCTATTCTCGTCAATTATTCGTTAAATTTTCTTTTTCTACCTTTATTATAACTAAATCAATATAATTTAGATCGAAAAACAATTATTTAACATTCGAAGTCATTTATAACAGTTTTTGGAAGCATAATGTTCAGAAGTCTCTTTCGCACAATAGTTAGCTCGCCGGATCTCCAATGCTGACGTCGCGGGTTCAAGGCCCACCAAATCTCTAATATTTAACTCAATTTCAAGCATGTGCAAACATTTAAACGCGGCTAACAGAGTTTTTGTAACAGAGGTAATTTGTATTCTTCTAATTTTACATGAAAAAAGCTCCTGAAATTTTATATTAGGAGCCGTACATCTTATCTATCTATCTTATTTACATCGAGTATATATCTTTAAATTAGGGGGTTTTCAACTCGTTATTCTTTCATCATCAATGTTCTGTTCAAGTGGTTTAAAAATTTTTAAAATAATTATCTAGTTATTAAATAATGCTAGATCATTATAAGTAATGGGATTTTTTAAACAATGATAGTTTAAATTTTGTAGTTCAATATTTGATGTAAAACCTCTAAGCTTACTTCCATCTTTCGTTCTCATTTCATCTCTTGGTGCCACTCTGTCTTTCTCTTTGCCATACACATCCCTCTCTATACTTATGTCACGCTCTCTCTTTCTTCTCCTGCTCACTCTTATTCTATCACAAAATCTTCTCAATTTTCACCCATGACTCATAAAATCATGACAATGTGTCAATTTAATTGTTAGTTTTTGTTTTGTTTTGTTTTCCTGATTTCAGTAATCTCTAAATCACAAAGGTTATTACTATTAAGTTACCTTATACAAAAAAATAATATTGATTCCGGTTTATAAAAGGAAGAATATACAAATGAGTTTAATATATTTTGCATTTCCCAAATTATATTTGTGTGTTCCTACACAATATAAACTAGAATTATGAGATAACAAAGAAGCTCTAAAAATTATAAAATCAGTCTGTTTAAATTATAATAACAATAAAGCTTCAATGTTTTTCAGTGCTATCTATTAAAAATATAATATGGAAAATTAACTGCTTTGTTAGAAATAAATATGAACTCAGTCATTTAATTATAGTTCTAAAAATATAACAATTCCTGCTCAGTGTAAATTGGATTTGTATTATTTTTGACAAAGGAAATGAAATATTTTTATACCAAAAACACCAGCGTGCATTAAAATTCCAATATAATAATTTTATAAAATATTAAACTGTAGAATATATTTCAAAATTCATTAAATTATTAAAAAAATAATATATAAATGTAAGCTACATATAAAGCAGGGATCGTAAATTGTTGAAAACATAGTAAGACACTCGTACATATAAAATTAAAAACACTTGTTTAGTTCATTTCAAAGCAATATTAACTTGATTTATTTGATGGTTGATATGCGTGGCACCGCAAATATTCCCACAACCATATTACATAATATTCCAAACATACTAGCTATGTATTTATATATACTGATTTTTAGATGTTATTTTGTTTTTATTAATTTATGAACATATTACAGTAATAAAAATGACATAAAATTTTATGTAAATTCTTATAATCATAAATTATTATTATATTAGCACGCAGAATATAATTAGAAAAGTTTTAAGCATTTTGATTTTTTACAATTTTTTTACAATTTTTTTCTTTCTATTTGACAGAGAGATATAAAGGACACTTTCATAATTTAATCAGAGAAGGAAGAAATGGAAGGCAATTTTTAAATTTAAAAACACAAAAAAAGTATTTTTTTTTAATAAAATATAAAAATGTTGAATTATGATTGAATTTGTAACCTTTTGAGCAGGCAAATGTGTTAATGTTGTAAACCAGTTTGTTATTTGTTTACTTATAGTAAGGTTGAGTATAGGCCACTCCAGATTTTTTTTTAATTTCTTATAAGTAAAATAAAATTACTCTAAAAAAAAATCAATCTCCAGAGTTTGGCTTAAATACATGTTTTAAAGTCCCAAAAGTCGTTTTATGAAGTTGTTTCGATTATTTCTGTGTATGTGAGTAGGTGGATGATTGTGTATCCAAAGTTTGTGGTCACGCTACCATCCAGAATCCTTGATGGATGAAATTGGTATTTTACAGGAAAATGGAAAAATATTGAAATGATATAATGCGTTATCTTTATAAATAAAATAATGATTTTGTCTGTACATTGCTCAGAACTGACTCATTTCAAGTTTTCTTTACGTTTCATACATTGGAGAAACCGAATCCACCCTTAGAAAAATTTCTGTCGGTTTGTCGGTTTGTCGGTTTGTCGGTTTGTCGGTTTGTCCGCAAAACTTTGTCACAGGTAAACTCAGCTACCATAAGACATATAAAGCTGAAACTTTTACAGTAGATTTGTGTAGGTCTAACTTAAAATATAGGCTATGAATTGATTGGAAATTCAACGTAGAAGTGAAGTTATGGACGTTTAACGGAAAAATGTTTGTCACAAGTAAACTCAGCCACCATAAGACATAGCAAGCTGAAACATTGACACTGGATTTGTGTGGGCCTAACTTAAAATATGGGCTCTAACTAGATTATTAATTCAATACAGAAGCGAAGTTATGGGGCTTTTAGCTGTATTTTCCTAACTTCACAGACAAGTTTGTTTTGAAAATACACAGGTGTGGCAAGTAGGTATTGTTAGTTGATTTTAATTTCAATTGAGCATATGAATATATTGCGTATTTGACATCATTGAAATGGTGTTTCACAGAGTTAAGGATGTACTATCTATTGAGAATAAATCTTTTGTAAACGAGCAATTCTCAGCCCTTAATATGAACAGGCATGAGAAATCAACAAACAAGTTCTTACGCTATATGAAACCGAGGAAAGAACTTACAAGTCAGTAAAGAAATTGGATTAGTGATGAAGAAGCAGTTCATTATCTAATTGAATTTATTGACTCTGAATTTATTTCTCCTGGACTGCCTGCTCATGAGTAAAAACTTAAAGTAGGAGAACCAATCATGCTGCAATTTAGTAGCAGTAACAAATTTCATGTTACGAAACATGAGTGCCCCAAAACTGTGCAACGGGACACGACTCTGAGTTCGTGCTCTATACAGGTATGCCATAGAGGCGGACATAATGACTGGATGTGGTATTGGGGAGTCTGTGTGTATACCACACATACCATTGATTCCGAGCCACTGTCTGTTTACGTTGAAATTATTGCAAAGTCCGGTCAGAGTCTATTTCGCAATGACGTTAACTAAGTCGCAAAGGGATACTTTATCTAACGCAGGAATTCAAGTTAGCAAAACCAAGTTTTTCTCACGTGGTCAACTGTAGTTTACTTGCTCAATAGTCAGAGGTTTCAACTGATTGTTCTTCCATGAACCTGAAGGACAGACAGCTAATGTAGTGAATACAGAGGCATTTGTTTAACACTGTACTAATAATGGTGTTTTCTACTATTCTACAATTTCTTATTATAGTATCAGTATAATACTATAATTGATATTTTGGAATACCAAGTATAATAGAATTTTTGATTCCGTCAAAGACGGGTACATTTGCTAGTATAAAATATAGAAAGTATAATATTTTTAGACGTAAAAAATTAGCGCCTATGAACATAATTTTTGATGCTTTCCTTGGTATGATGGATTTTGTCAAACAAAGTGCTCTAATGAATCTGAATAGTTCACTACTCAACAAAACTTAATAAGAGATATCTGTTTTTTGTGTTTATGAATCATATTAACTTTGTGTAATATTGAATTATGAGGAATGGACTTCTTCGTTTTATATTTCCAAACATATAATAATTTTAAGCTGATTTCAAGTGATTTGATGTCACTGATATTTTTTCTTACGTTTTTCGGACATTTTTTCAGATTTAGGCCATCAGATAAATATGACGACTTGATGACTTTTAAGCTACACAGTACCTCAGACAATGAAAACCTGTAAGACCAAACGACCACGACGACTTCTTCCCCTGACAGACTGACGTTCCCATCCTTGACAGTGTTTGCTGATCTTAAAACCTGCAGGATGAAAATTTAGCAGTAATAGGCTTCTAGTCCGGAAGACGTGCTCTGATATGCATTGCTGAATTGAAGTGTTCATTGGACGTTGAAGATCCACTCGCTATAGAAAAAAGGCCATTTTCTCGTGTATGAGATTATTTTGTAGCAAGTCTTCACTTGGACTTCACAGTGTTATTACTGCTGTATTAATGCAGATGTTATTATGCACATCAATTGTGTGATATACCGAAATATTCACATATATTGACAACTGGTTCTATCAGTATCTGTAATACCTCCAGGAATGAAAGACTAATAATCTCCCATTAAGAGGTATATATGTCTAAATGGAACGTTATATACCAAAAATTTGATATTATGTTTACTTATAGTAAAGTTGAATGTAGGGCACTCCAGATTTTTTTTGAATTCGGAAAGGATTCGTATGATTAGTAATTGGTACCTGAAATGTAAAGATTTATTGAAAAGGCAGTAGGTACTAGGTAGTAGGAAGCACATTCCTTCAAGATGTATTGTATGTTAGGGGAAGAGTAGTTAAGCATCAGGATTTCTACAAATTTGTATTTTATGAAATTGAAATATATATTGTACTGTGATAGGAATTTACTTTTATAAGATAAGATAGCAGGATAAAGTACGAAAATATCAGTCATTTTTTACTCATATTAACATTTTCTGATTGTAAAAAACTATTGGAATTAATTGGTTATTGCGTCTCTCCAGAAAAAAAGTAGTTATGAATTCCCCTACTAAAACGCACTTTGATATGAAACTCACATGTATATATTATTTTAATATATTAACTGAATTACTTTTTCATCAAATATTTATTTTATTGATCATCGCTGAAAAACAACGATTTGCTAAGGTGGAGAAAAAGTAAATAAAATCATATCAATAATAAAGAAAAAAATATTTTTTTTTTTTGTTAAATGAGTCAAAAATTGTATTACAAAATGGATTGATCATAAATGGATCAGCAAAATATTAGGAAATTGAAAGTTGATTCTTTGGGAAATTGATTGTTAAGCCGACACCACACTGCTGAATATAGCACGCTGAATACAGATAGTCCCTACACAGATTACACCTTAGATTTTAATATATGGAAATGAAAAAGAGATAAACAGGATTTTATCATTGTTATATTATATTTAATATGTATCTCGTTGTTCAATTGTTAAATAAAAATCAATTTCATTGAGTCACTACTCATTAAATATATGAATATCATATCAAATTTTTGTAATGTTATGTATAACATATTTTTTACATAATATTCTAACGTTAATCTATTCATTTTATTTGCTACAAATTTAATTTGAAATTTTAATAAATGTAAATCACAAAAAAAAATCAAAACAATTTTTCAAAATCTCTTGTAATTGTTATAGATCTATTAATTAAATTAAGTTAGTTAATTACACTTTTACGCAAGATATTATTTATTTTTTCAATTAATTATAATTTATTATAAATTAGTTGCAATCATTATTATTATTATTTGAAGATTGGGAGAAAATCTGAACCATTTTACCTACTTAATATTTTTACTTAATTTGAATGGCATTGTCGAATTTTTTTCGAATAACTGCCGAAATAACATCTGAATTAAAAAATAAGGTTTTATTTTTTGTTATGACGTATGTTACATATTCATTTGAAATATAATTGTTATTAATCAATTATTTCATACCTTAATTAATAATGACTGAATAATAATAATAATAATAGTATAATAATCATTATACTGTTATGACTACGATGGTATGACTGATATTGACTAAGTCCTGATGAGAAATTCAAAAATAATTTACCTATAACGAAAAAGTGATACAGCCTCTCGAGCACTAATTATTAAAATTCAAAACGGTTTCTTGAGGATTTGGCAAAACAATTAACTACTCCTAATTATAAGTCAATGTTTCGCCAAAAATTGTTCGGTATTTTCAAGGCTAAAAACAATTTATTGAAAACAAAATATAACAATTTATTTATCTTCATTATCTTTATTTATACTGTTTACTTATCTGTTTAATTCGTGTTAGCCTTAATAATTAATAAAAGTATTTACGTTAAAATAATATTTTTGTTCTATTAAGAAAACAATAATAATGTCTATTTTTGGTTTCTTTTTACTTTATTGGTTGTTTCTTGCTTATTGTGTTTTTTTGTTTTTTGATATTTGGCGGATTTATTTGTTTCAGTATTTATGTTTTCAATAAATGGTTTTTTTCCTTGAAAACCCCGAACAATTTTCGACGAAACGTCGACTTTCAATCAGAGTAGTTAATTCTTTGGACCAAATCCTCAAGAAACCCATTTTGCATTTTTAATATGAAATCGTTAAATGTATAGGGTAGTTTTTACTATAACCATTACTGTACCTCATGTTCGTTCGTAACTACTGTTAAAAATCGATAGCATTGATTTCATCTTGAAGAACTTTGTTCTAATAAATTTCTATAACTCACCTAAATATAAATCTATAAATGTAATAAACGATATTAATTATGCATTTAATGATAATTTGATAGCACATTTACGTTAAACAAACCAAAAAAAATTTTGATAATATCCAGCAGATTAAAAATCTTATTTTGTATCATTTAAGCATAATTTTTTTCACTGTGACGTCTAAGTTATCTAGACCTTCAAAATCATAAAAACACTGCAAATTGCGAAATTGGCTTTTGCCATTTGTTTATAGTTTAATATTCACCTGTTAAAATGTAACTGATACAGTCGTTCTTATCGACCATTTTTTATATTCGCTTTAAATACTTCAAAATTTGATCATTTTTTTTTACTTTATTACAATAGTGATATTGAAAACTGTAATATAATAAAAAATATAGTTAAAAAATATGATTTTTTTTAAATTCATATATATATAATAATTCATTCATATATAATCTTCTATCAATAGTATGTATTATATCAGTTATTTAATTCAAACGAATTCATATTTGATGAAAGTGTAGGGCAAATAATCTGCAAAATAGATGTGATAAGGCAGAATCATTATTATTATTATTATTATTAGGCGAGTGCATAATTATTGGGGTTTATTCAAATCATTCAAAGCAAAAAAAAAGGCTTAAAAAACATATAAACACATTTAGAAACGTTTTTATTCTGGATCATACTCACCATCTAATTCAATTACCGCTTCCCATTTGCTTGGTAGCTTATCCTCTCCATGGGCAAAGAATTGCTATTCTTAGAAGCAATCTACTCTTTGATGGCAGTCACTAATTCATCTGAACTGCCGTATACTTTTTTTCAAGGCAATTCTTCATTTAACAATTAACGTGATAGTTTGCACTTCTGTGGGAGAATATGACAGATGAGAAAGCAGGTCCCAATCTTTGTCAGCGGTAGATTTGACAAAAGGATGTTCGATATGTTTTTTGATATGATTGTGCTACACTCCAACCTTTCTCGATGTGTCACAGCATAATTTGACGAATATGGAAATAATTTTTGATGCGAATTTTGAAAAAGAGGATAATTTGAATACATAAAAAAGTTAAACAAAACGATTTTTCATTTTTATTGAAATTTTAAAAAAATATTTAAAATATATTCAACATCCCGATTAAATTATTCAAACACCTAATACTATTTTCAAACCACCCTCACCGGGACTTGAAACATCATAAAGAACAGAAGAACTGTGATTTGGTCGTAATTTTATGGTTTTTTAGTGAAAAGTATTAAAAATTTTAGGTTGACTATTAAATTGTCTAATTATTAAAGAAGCTTCCCTTGCTATCAAACACTTCTTCTAGTCATCTCTTAATAAACAAGAATACTTATACTTATACTCCATTTTTGTTTTTCAATTACCGGCTGAAAGAGAAATCTTGTTAAATTTAAAGGCAGATCGAAAGCTTTGTAGTTAGTAAAGCAAGATCATCAAGGCTTAAACACATGTCTTTAATTGTGCGCCTTTTATTAGCTCTAGGATGTCTGCGATGTCTAATTATGGGTCAGTTATATAAGGTAAAGTCAGTTTAAACATTCATTTTTCTTTGGTTATCACTTGACATGAAATTCACTTGACATGTATTACTCCACTTTGAAAACAATACATTTTTTTTTCTTAACCTCACTATGTTCTGAACTGGCAGGTTCGTGATTCAATACCCACTCCGGTCCTTGTTGTATTCTGAATAAATCTGAGCACGTCGTGTCTAGGAGAGAACATTAAATCGTCGGTCCCGAGCCTGTACAATTGTCAGGTACTCTTTAAAGAATCTCTACTCTAAATATACTCTTGATTGGTAAAATTTAGGACTCTCATTATAGAATCATCTTTTTGTGTGGTTTGACAAATCACCAGTGTTCGGTCTATGTGTGTTTCTTGTGGAACTATAACAGTAAACTAACCTTAACTGTCACCCCTCACGATCATGAGCTTCCGCAAATAAGGCTTGAAACAACAGTTGCTTCTCAATAACAAGTTTTTCAATAATACTACTGTATAAACAAAGTCCTCCGAGTTCTTATTTAATTTCGTTAATGATCCTTTTAAGTTGGATATAAATGCTGTTTTCTATTAAGATTATTAAGAGACATTTCTAGATCTCTAAGTGATGTATTGCACTGCTAATCACACCTGAAGGAAAAGAGAACTGTTTTTAGTAGGTCTGGCATAGTTTTTAGGCCCTTACAACTTGCCAAATGTGCAATGTTGTACGAATCTTTCCGAATAGGATTGCATATACATGAATATTATTTAATAAAAACTACTAAGATGGTACATGATCTATATAGTAACATTACTTTATATTAATCACGTATCATATTAAATTTATTATTTTATGTAGACAAAATAGAAACAATGTTTACGTTTTTTAAAAAGTTTGCTTAAGTCGTTTAGTATTTTGAATAAGATTAAAGAGATAAAAACTAAGTCAAAATTTCTCTTTACAGTGTTAGATATTTCATTATCACTATTAAAATTATAGACCATTATACTGTATTCTTAATATATGGTATTTACATCTTATCAAAAGAAACTTTCCTACACTTCAATCTTTAAGTTAGAAAAGACACCTATTAACTGACAGCTGTTTGTCAGGACTTACCAGAATGGCGTTATAAACCATCTTATTCCCCATCTAAGTGGGGTGCTGATAAATGCTAATGGATTCCAGCCCTTGGGGTTAAAGCAGCTAATTGACTTAGCTAGTTAAGTGCCTTTAAACTCATGCGGGTTAGAACGACGTGAATGTATTAGTGACCAAAGGACCAACCTGAAATACGAAAAAGGTTTCTTCTTTTTTTTTTCTAGATAATAAAAACATTTTGTTTAAATCAGAAAATTGCTATTTAATTTTATACATTTGTATAAAAATATATTTACTGTATAAGATTAATGCTTAAGTGTTTTTACGTTTTTATCATAATTGGCTAATGTTCACAATAAAGTCTAAATTATCTTCCTCAGGTAATTTTTAAAAATATTAGTTTTCTTGAAAATATAACATCTTATTAGTTTTTCTAGTAATTTTATTAACTTTCAAGTTTTTGTCTCTGTACCATAACATTGAGTTATTTGATATAATTGACATTTTACATACACTAGTGATATATTTTATTAATTAATGGATTATAAGAAAACAAACAAGAGACAACATAAAAAAAATTGATGCATCGAATTTTACTACGTATGTAGGAGATACACATTGATGTATTAATCTTAACATACTCGGACACTGTTTAACTGAAAAGTTGCATTGCATGTTTCTCGCAATGTACAAGTATTCACAAAAATGTTATCCCTTCATTTGTGCCTTTGTCTAGTTTCCTATGAAAATGAACTTTTGATAAAGGAATTCAAATATCCTAATTGGTACATACATTGGAGAATACGAAGTGTTCAATACGTATACGTACGAGAATACGTATGATATACATTGTTTTAGCGAATTAAAAAAAAAATAATAGCTATAATTAACTTTCAGTAGAAAAAACAACAGTCATCATTTTATATTTGGTAATAAAATGTGCTTTTTAAAATATTTCAATATATCAATGATCTACTGTAACACGTTGTAGTAGCGCTGTACTTAATAACGGTAAAATACTTTTGTCATAAACTCCTTTATATGAGGATTCTTATTCTCCTGAATAAAATTAAAACCACAAATGATAGAGTAGATAATTCGAAATACAATTTTATTTTTTCAATTCATTATTTTTATAAGGAATCATGTCATTGAATCATGTTTTTACATGTTCTTATGTAGCTATTATATTCCTTAGTTCACTATCATATTAATTTGGTTGTGACTAATAATGCAAAATATCATAAATCAACACTACTCTGCACATGGAGTATTTTATAGGTGATATTTATTTTTTTAGCAATTTATAGTGATCCTGAAAGAATTCAATCTCGTGATTTTGACGGATATACTTGTTTTGGTGGTATGTGAATGAATGAGTGTGAATCCAAAAGTCTGTTTAGACTCTACTGTTCCCAAATTTTGATGTATCAAATTAATATTTTACTCAAAAACATGAACGCTATTTTTTTCGGAGCAATCATGTTTGATGGAAAAGCCACTTTTTGCTAAAATTTGCTTCAGACAACATCGAAATTTAATATTGAGTCAGCCATGTCTCCATGAGAAAAAATTACATGGTTTATTCTGTCTCCAATGCATAAATTATTGCAAAATACCTTTGTGTATGCGAATGTACAGGATAAATCCTGTTTATCTAAAATTGCTAGAGCTTCAATTCTTTGATGTATTAGAACTATATTTGAAATATAAACAGACTTTGGGTTGATGTGATTACATTTTTAGTAAAGTATTTAATATATTCAGGATAATTTATTCTAATATATTTTGCTAATACCTACACTAATTTGCTTCATCTCTTTTGTTTCAAAGAGGATAATGTGTTTCTTATTTCAATTTAGTATCTATCTATTTCAACTAACAGGGACTGAACACACATCCAATATTTAGCATAAATGATCTAAAGAGGTCTCATGTGTATTTACAGAAACTTTACTAACTTATTTATAACATACATTATCCTTAACTATCCTTATTTTTTACAATAGTTAAAAATAAAGATATCTCATCTTTAAATATAGGAACTAATTTTCTCAGAAATGAAAGAATTTCATTCTACTTATAGAAAATCATCAGTAGTAACTTTACTGATTAGCTAGTATTTACTAGCTAAGCTAACAGCTATAGCCATTTTTATTCATATTTTATATTGTAGATGTAACCTGACGATGAATACTAAGTGTTCAAAACGCATCGACGTTCGATAAAATCATTGTGGAGATTTATTGTTACTTTTTTTTTTTATTGTCAGAGAACAGCATGCTCCTTCTGAAGGCATCACATGCATCAAAATCATTTATTGTTACTGTCACTATTCTAATCATGATCATTGCCATTGTCAACACACTGTTTTCAGTTTGAGCACCGAAGTTGAGCAACATTAGTTGTGTCTGGCGCTAGGATGAGTAATACCGCTAACTTTCGCAAGGTTTAGCTTAAACGTATTTTATATGTATGGTTGAGGAAAGCACAATTTTGCCTATTTTCTAGCTTGAAAGGTATTTAGGCTTTAAATGCTCCTATAAGGGTGAGTGTTAGGAAAAAAGAACTACTTTTCCAATCGTGGTGCTTTCTTATTGATATATTTATATAATACCAAATTTAATAAATTGTTTGTGACCTATAAATACTTTGTTTTGTTTACTCTAAGTAAAATATAATTATTATGAACAAAATCTGGTCCCTAGATTTTGACAAATTTTCTTGTTTTGAAGTCCTCAAAGTCCTTTTTTTTTTTATGTTTCTTCGATTATGTGTCTGTCTGTGTTTTTCCTCACGGGCAGTACTTCTACTCTGAGAGAACTTATTTCACCAGTATGCTCCGCTAAAAGCAATACAGGCACATGGATACAAAGTATACATTATTGATTAATATCTATGTATTGACACATTAACATAAAACAAAATATCAGTTGCTTGTCAAGGAGTTCGATATAAGTTCACTAATACTAAAGCTGGGTGCAGGCCACTCCAGATTTTTTTTATACAATTGATAATAAATTAATTATTTGTTTTCATATATTCTTCATTTAATTAAAAAAAATGAAAGTTTAACTTTATCCATAACTGTAATCTAAAGTTTACTCAATACCTTCGTCAGTTACAATTTCCAGAAGATCGTCACATAACTAAAATTGGCCAATAATGAATTAATATGTATCTTCACATAATGTTTGTAAGTCGTTTTACAGTTTCTATCAACAGTTAGATCCAGGAAATTGATTTATTTTAAAAAAAAATATTGCTATCACTGCGTGTCACAAATCTCTTATAAATCCCAGTTCATGTTGAATTTATTGCTGAAAAAGTTTCCTATCACAATTTCCTTATAAGGACAAAACATTGTAAACTATTTTAATATAAATGCTAGTCAAGATGTGTTAAATGTGCTATTCAGCTAAATAAATAACATATTCTAGCAATAACACATTTTGTTTTTTTTCTTCATGAAATGCTTTTACCAGATTGCTGTGGAAAACAAAACACAAAAGTTTGGCTTCTTTAGATTAGGATTATAGTCATATTTTGGAAATATTGAAAATCATAGCATACTACCACTGACATGAACTGCATGTTCTTTTTTTTGAACACCCATTAACTCTTTATACCCAGATTGTTAATGCAATAGAAGTTTAATATATAATAATTAGCCGTCTTACCTCCTATATGGAAGTGATAGACTCGTTTGATCTGCTTTTCTACTTTAGATGTACACAATCTTCAAAAAAAAGTGACTATTTCTCTTCTTAGTGACTTGGTCAAGATTATTTTCCGATACATAATGTCCAGTACCGTTCAAATGTATTATATATTATTATATGCTATTTTATTTGGTTTTTTTTATTTTTACTAAGAAATTGAGTCCCCAAATAACTCGTACGTATTTGCATATATTTTCCATAACAATATTTCACAATAAACACGTAAAATAACAATTAATGATCAAACCACAAAATGAAATGGGAAAAAAACTAAGATCTTTCAACTGTAACAAGTGGTCTTCGTCAGATGGATTTTGTGACTGTGACAATTACCATTTGTTACGGTTGAAAGAGTTTAGTATTTTTTTTCTATTTTATTTTGTGGTTTAATCATTGATATTTTCCATAGTATTAAGCAATGTAGCCAAATAAAAATATCCGACAGAGATTTGGGTGTCTATTTTTAGTGCTTTTCTTCCATAAAGTCTTAGTCAACAACTCAGTAATGCTACATGATTTATGTATAAATTGATTCTCCATTATATTATATTAGATATTTATTATATGCTACAGGTACGTCATTTTTATTAAACCAAATGGTTCAAAGTTGTTATTTTGAGGCTGTTAATATGTGGAAATAAATTGTAAACTTTTTACCCTTATTAAAAACTCAATGTGCTCGTAATGTCATTGTGATACATTGTACGTTTATGATAAGATAATATATTAGTATTTGCATCTGTTAAATACAAATACCAACTTACTAAAATTCTCATGTACTTTAGATATTTGATTACAAAGATTATCTGTGGCTCTTATTAAACTTCATGCTTTTCTAAACATAACTCCTACTTGTTTCCCAACAAAAGTTACTTGTTTAGAAGTAACTCTCAGTGGCTGTTAAGTTTATATTGTTCATTAGGAATTCAAAACATTAGAAGACCTCTATCACAACCATATGTTTCTAGTGAAGATTAGACAGATGATTTCTTTAATCTTTGTTCCATTATAAACCCTTCGTTTGTATATTTGATAAATCCATAATAGTATTTGCTGCTATATATATTATTCCACTTATAAAAATGACCTTTGTTTAAAGTTTTGTCGATTCATTCATTAATTAAAACAAGCTTAAGAACTATTTAATGTTTAAAAAATTTGTTTATATAATATTAAAACATTTGAAATATCAATCATGAATGGTTTCATGTATTCTAATGAAACTGGACATTTAGAACTGCTACTCAGTGTATAATATTATAAGTACATTAGTAACGAGACTAATACTATTATCATTAAACACTGTTCTTAATGTTTCTTCCAGCTCAGAAATATGAACTATTAGATTAGAATAGTCTAATTTTATCTCAGTGGGTTTGCTCAAAAAATTTCTAAGTCAATGTAAATATTGTAAAAAAAATATCAAGAATTCCACAAATATAGCAGGTGATCCCTCAGTCTAGGATAAACAAGCAGTTTCTATAGCTTTATTGCTCTTTCCCGTAATTGAAAATTCATGATTTTTTTTTATGAATTGCTAATTTTTTGTCCCATTTATGGTCAAATTTTCATGAGTTTTTAATGAGCCGTTTAGCGTCAAAAAACAATTTCTGAAAACATAAAACGTACTTTAACGCCCCTTTGGTGAATGTAATTTTGAATAAAATTATTTAAACTTATTTTCCATATAATTTTCTATTTTTATACATAGTTTCATTTGATCCGTCAAACGGTATGGCTTGTATCGCTCTCACAAGCTTTGAGATTGAATTATATGTCAAAATTTTTACATTTTATTGAAAAAAAAATATTTCCGTTGTTTCAAAATTCTGAATATATTTTTCGTTTGTTTCATTTGTAACCTCAAAGATAATGCCAAAATATCAAAACTCTAGGGTTATCAGTTAGGAGAAAATAATGTTTTTTTTAAAAAACGGTTTTTGGCAAAAAAAGTGACTTTCCCATCATGCATAATTCTTCCCAAACGATAGGAATCTTTTACACTTTGACACCCATTTTTGTGTAAAATATCAACTTGATCCATCAATGATTCTGCACCGTAGCGTGGTAACAAGCAATGCTAACACACTCACCCACCCACCCACTCACACACACACACAGACATCATCGAGAAAATTCCATAAAATTTGTTCAGGGACCTCAAAACATGTAATTCCGTTAAAATCTCGAGATCGATTTTTTTCACGATCACTATACTTTAGTTATAGTAAAGTAAGAATAATAAGAGAAAAAATAACTAAATAAAAAATAAAAAAAAACTAGGAATAGCATAAAGGAAAAAATACATAAATAAAATCAATAAGAAGAAAGTAAAGAAGAAAACCAATTAACGGTACAGATTTAGGCCAAGAGGAGACCAAGGTTCAAGGAGACAAATAAGTGCCTCTTCTGAAGCTCTAACGTTACTCGGGAGAAAGGTTCAGGGATCTGATTAAGGGCTTGGATACGAATGCAGTGATTGAAGTTAACCACTTCAATAATAACACTGAATAACAAAAGATTCAGGGTAAACTATAGGCTACAGTAAATAGAAAGCACATACATACACTCTCTAATTTTTGGTTTAGTCATCATCAGGAGAGAAATGATAGAGACACTAAGCACACATTCGAATCGACATTTAGATATAATATATGTAACAGTGGGATAGATATCTCAAAAACTAAAACAGGTATAATTATCGAAGTCCATATTCAAGGTGCAATTAGGTGTGATGAGAAATATGATCCTCGGTATCGATAAACACTTTTCTAAGTAGTGTGTAATTTGTAGATAACTGAAATACTTGGGAATAATTGAAAATGATTTAAAATAAAAATCTGTGAGCACAATTTTGATTCATATGGCCTTAGTGCTTCCTTTTATTTGATATTTAATGTCAACATGTTAGGATTCCATTAGGAGTTTTAGATTAGAATCAAAAGTTATATTTAATTTTTTTTTCATTTTTTGTATTTAATATAAATAATTAACTTGTTTATTTATTTTTAATAATAAATAATTTGACTTTTACAGCTTTCTATTATAAGGGTATGAAACCTATAAACTTATAATTTCTTATGCAGAAACAGTAAAATACAAGTTATTATTAATTACGTTCTAACATGATCATGTTTAAATGAATTGTTTAGCTATGGTTAATAATATTCCTGTACTGGATCTCTTCTTCTAGTATCTCTTCATGGTAATAGAGTCGGAAATCTTTTCGTTTATTCATATATTTCAAGTATTTAATTAATTATTACAGTGTGGATTTATTGATTGATAGTAGAATTGATTAAAATTCCAAATCAGTTAATTTATTTTAGTGATATTAATAATTTTGGAAGTAATTTTATTACTGTTGGATATTAACTATTTACTGTTCCAATTAGAAATAAGGGGCAAAATTACAGAGACAGGTTTGTTTATTTAAGCATTTAAAATAATTTCTGCCACATTCGGTATTTATAGTGAAGTAAATAAGAGTCGGGTGACATCTTAGAGCAGATTTTTTAAGAGAAACCGTTTTTAAACAGCTATAGATTTAGAAACAGAGCTATCCAAATGAATGATATTCCCTCAGTTCTATCTCTGGCTAAAGAACACTTGATTGAACAATAACACTAGATTGAATGTACTTTTCCTGAATTGTTAATCATTTCAATAGGTATTATTTCTCAACAACTCTCAATGCTATATGAATTCCAAATAGTTTCAATAAAAGCTTTAGAGTCAACAATAAAGCTGTAATGAATGTTCTTTCTACTGAGCAATATTTAAAATATCAATGAACATATGGATTTTCCCTGAAGTTTGAGGGTCTACATCTATTCTATGTTTTCGAACATCTCAAAATTTAGAGTACATGTCATTGGTCACTGCATTTTCATAAACCATATTATAGTAATATTATTTATACTAAAATTAGTATTAGCATTAAGTTAGTTTCCTGTAGTATTATATAAGACTGGAAGTATTATATAAGTAACGTAAAATCACTTAAGGTTGTGTTTAATGTAGACTACGTGAGATACTATAAGTTGTTAAGGTATGCTCATTGAAATACAAAACCCTTCTCTCTCTCAAAACTCTACAGGTAAGGAAATTCTTTTACCCTAATCCTAGATGGACAGAGATCCATCCACTTCAATATAACTGGTTAGCTCTACATATTCGGGAAAAAATGTACCAAACTTAAAAAACATTTGAAATTATTATATTAAACTTCATGAAGATTATTTCAATGGTAATGAAATAAATAGGTTGCCGATGTGTGTGTCGAAGGTGAAATTCTTCTGCGAATTTGCGATAAGACCATCCTTCTCGTCCACTTACGAGTACCACCTCCATTCATTTTTCATTAGTCAGAGCCATCATTCGACCATAAAAAGAAACATAAATAAAAAAATAGTAAAATTCGTATGTACCCAGACTTTATGGGCACCCTGTATATACTACATCACAAAGTTATTATTTTTGAAATCATAGGTGTTCAGTTAGTTAATATGCATTATTTGGTCATGTTTAAAGGAATATTTAAATTTACAACCAGTAATAATTTATTTTTTATTCATAAAACTAATTTCAAACATAGTAGTATAATGATTTTCTTCAGTTTCAATGGTTAGAACAGATTGTGTGATTCATGCTACAACACATGTAATAGTGTATAAATTTAACAAAAAAATGAAAGAAAATTTTGAATTTGATGCAATATTTCTATACAAACAACGTATATTACATCTGAATCCGATTTAGCATAGTAATCGCAGTTAGAGACTTATTAAGCGAACAAAGAACTAAATATTTATGTACGACATTATATGAAATGAACATTTACTAAATCTAGTATTTAAGCTGTCTTTTTTGTCACATAGAAGTTTAGTTGTAGAATATATTGGTTGTTCAGGCATGCTAACAATGTTTAGTTGAAATATCACTTCTTAATCATTTACTAAGTAGAACCACTGTACTGGTTACCACCTAGTTGAAAACTTGTTTGTAGAAGTAAGTTTATTGATGTAACTCATTAATTTTCCTCCACGAGATTATTTTTTTACTTTACTGAAAAAATGTTATAAAATGGAAGATACTCATTTTAAAATTTGAAATTGTTTATATTACAATAAGTCAAGTACAGTAATTCCAAAAAATTAATTTCATGGTTATACAGACTTACACGTTTTTCGATTATGTCAGTGTGTATGTAAAGGGTGGAGCTAGTCTATCTGAAAGTTTCTAAAAATTCTATCCAAAATGCCTAGTGTATGATGATAAAGTCCATATTAAAAAAAAAATTGCCCCATCTACTGTACGTCTTATTAATATTAGCACTATAATACACCAGCTTATCTCGTATACTGCTGTAGCTCTGTGACCGGTTTCAGATGTCACGCATCTTAAAAAAGAACTGACATAAGGGGGTCTATTTCCTATGATATGACCTACATAATTTTCCACTGCTATTTGTATTTTCATTAGTTTAGTACTTTAACATTATTTAATTTTTATTTTTATTTAATTTTATTATAGTTTACCTTATTTAATTTGACCATTTTTAGTTTATTTTCGTCATTGTCAAGTCTGTCAAGTATTCGTTTTATTTTTCTTAAGGGTTTAAATAATATCTAGGTTTGATAATATTGTTTGTTCATTTATTAAATTGCTCGATTCTTTATGCTTAGATATTTGTAATTCTACAATTATCTTATGGCTTTGTCCTTTCTGTTCTGTCTTTATTAAGTCTATTGAATTTCTTAAACTGTCCGGTATTGTATATCCGTTGTATTGTTATTGTGCAATAATTTATCATACGTAATTCACTTTTTTTTTAAATGTGACTTCAGATTAAAGTATAAATTAAAAATTAGTGGAGAACTGAATTATTGTTAGAGCATTAAATTAAAGAATTTTCAATTTTTGTAATTCCATATAAATTGAGTTGAAAGTCAAAGTGTACAAATTTTTCCTAACGACTGTTTTTCAAAAATATTGGACAAATAGATCATCATAAAAGTATTATCCTTATTTTTTGTCAAAATTATCTCTGTGGAATACGGATTTTACAAGTTGCACAAGTCTTGGAAGCGTTTAAGAACTTATCGTTTTTGGGAGACATTGAAGCATTGAATAGTATATTTTTTATTGTAAAACGACTACTAATTTTTAGTGACTTATATAGATATTAAGGATCTTAAAATTTCATATTAGGTACTGCCTTATGTATTTTTCAATACTATTCAATACTGAAAAAATAATATAGTGCTAATAAGAACTATTAAGTTCCATTAGTAGTAAGATCAGAAATTTATGTTTAATTAAATAGCTATTTTATACAATTAAATAACAAACAATATACTATATCAGAAGAGAGCATTACGTTACAATAATTGTACATTGACAAGAATATAAGAAATGTACCTACCACAACTTGAGTTGTGAACACTAAACGATGTTCTTAGGGAGATGGTTTATCGGTCCTATTCTAGTTATTAGTTGTTAGTGACTTACTGAATGCTCTATATAATGATGGTTATAATATGAAAGGATGTACAGAAGACCTTTCATTAGACACTATAGTCAATGATACACAGAGATATATAGAAGATCTTTTATTTGAAGGAGAGTAATGTATTATGATGCTGCATCCAGCTGGTGCAGCATCCTTGACAAATTGTCGAAATTTTGTAAAAGGGTAATGTCTGGGTACAAACACATCTACAATGGACCTTATACATGAATGAAGGAGAAAAAATAATGACCTAAAACTATGAAAGCTACTGACATACTACTGGCGTTTCTTTAAATGATTGATTTAATTGAATAAGCAAAGTACTATATTTGTGACTGCAGACTACCACGGGTTGCACAGTATCTCGTCGAGGCTGCATGTGTCCCGTAGACCGTAGTTTGCCGATATAATGTTAACTGAATCAGTTAATAACTCTACTACCACGAAGATTGAAAAAAAAACTGATAAACAGCTACTTAAACATTTATGTAAATAAATAATTAATTTTTCGTTCTTCTTTTTTAAAATGAAAATTTCAATATGATAGATGATGTATAAAAATATTATTTGAAACAAAACATTCATAGTTTCATACATATTGGTGAGATACAATTCCCTTCATAGATTATTTAAAAGGGAGCCTCAAACTGAGCACAAATGATAACGTGGATTGAATGATTTCTGATTTCAATAAAAGGTTTGTAGTCTGATATACAGGCGAGTTATAAATTCATAATGAGAACGCTGTAAATCACTTGGATATTAGTGTGAGTATCTGGAAACAAGAGATACCTAGGAATTAGTAAACAATTTGGAAATGTTTGGAACCAATAAACATCTCGTTGTTTGGAGCATTTTGCACTACACTTCAACATTCACATGAGTGGAACTGACAAATAAATCAAGAAAAAATTAGATAAAAGGTGGAAAAACAACTAGGTATAATTTATTTTAAACATTTTTATTACAACTAAACTTACATTTGAATGGAATATTATTTCACTAAAGGGAGAATTTAAAAATAGCTATACCATATATTAAAAATTGTTCAACTTTACTGTTGTGAATGAAAGCTGTATTTGACATCATACGAATAATATGGGCTGCCTGTCAAGTAAAGGTAGAAGCCTTGGCTCACGTTATATCTGAATGCTGGTCCATCGCCTTGAAACGATAAAGGTTTTGTATAATCAACCTAAAACTGTTAAAGTGACCGATAATTCTCTGTGTACAGTTATGAAAATTATGTAAGGACTTCAGATCTGAATTAAATTTAGTTTCCACTGGGATGTGCAATATGACAGCTATGACTAGGGACTGTATATTCAGGTCAAATAGATTCATAACCTGAGTTTAGTAATTTTTGTAATATGTCAGTTAGATCATGATTTCGAGTTCTCATTGCAACATATAAACATTCGATACATTATTGGTTAATATCTTTTGTACAGTCATATTAAAATAAAACAAAAAAAATCTGTTGATTGTAAGCCACTCCAGATTTTTGAAGTAGGTTCATCATTAATGTATTTACAATCTGATTGTTCCTCGAAAAATGCCTTCTAACAGGGCTTTACATTATTGATTCCTCCATGCTTCCTCTAGACTCTCTGACTTTAACTTGTCCAAATTTCACTCTTGCTCTGAGACTATGATAAGAATGTACCTGCTATCAGACATGCTGAAATATAATAAAATGTTTTATATCTATTGATATTTCGCAAAGAAGTAATCATTGTACTCATACCTGTTTAGTTATGTTTCTCCTTATTATTAAAGCCTTCTACGAGCACCACGGGAAGAAAATCCTCAGTCTATATGATTGTCATAGCAGAATGACAAAACCCTTACTGTACCTTTACTGCCTTAGAAAGAACACGTTGACGTATTTTCCTGTACATTCAGCATAATGTTTCTACGACCAATTATTGTCAAAAAAAACTCCTAAGTATTTTAGGATATCAAGAGTTTCAAGGATATGGTTTTCTAAGTCTACCTGAACATTGAGGGGGTTAATTTCTTTGAAGATATCCAATAATTTTTATGTTTTACTGCTAAAAAATGTTTTAGAACATGTGAGTACTTAGCTGTGAAAATATTATACGTGAGGCAGATTCATTTAAAAACTAAGAATATATTTAAAAATAGCCTTGGTAATATAATTGATTTGTATAGCTTTAGGTGTGCAATGCATAGTAACAAATATGTTTTAGTATGCATTATGCCATTCTAGAAGAAATGTGTTTGTTTCCTAAACTGTTAAATCTAGGAAGTGATTCTACTTATGTAGTATAAAACTAATATAACCTTATTTTAGAAAAAAAATAGAATTTCTTGACTGCTAAAAAGAAAAATATTGTACATAAAAGTGTAATACTTAACGGCATAAGATTTAATTGAAACATTGTGGATTCTACGGTTGTTACTTATGAAATTAAACACTAAAATAGCTCTCTATAGAAAGTTGAAGTGTAGTTTTGTTTTATTAAAATTCCTTGAAAACTTTAGCAGTAAAGATTTCAATCTATTTTATTTTAATTTATTGAGTATACTAAATTAAGATTTTAAATGAAACATGGAATAACACTTTGACTGATTCAAAACGATTAGAACGTTTTAAATACTCTAAACTCTCACAATTTGACAAAACATTAAAAACATTAAAATCCTGTTTCCTTTGTCTGATATAATTTGAATTACCCCGTACGTGTTTTTTACTTTACTATAAGTAAAGTATAGTGATCGTGAAAAAATTCGATCTCGAGATTTTGACGGAATTACATATTTTGAAGTACCAGAAGTCGTTTTATGACGTTTTTACGATGATGTCTGTGTGTGTGTGTGTGGGTGGGTGGGTGGGTAGGTGGGTGCGTGTGTTAGCATTGCTTGTTACCACGCTACGGTCCAGAATCTTTGATGGATCAAGTTGATATTTTACACAAAAATGGGCCCCATTTAGACAAAGATCCCTATTGTTTGGGAAGAATTATGCATGATGGGAAAGTCACTTTTTTTGCCAAAAACCGTTTTTTTTTACATTTATTTCTCCTAAACTGATAACCCTAGAGTTTTGAAATTTTGACATTATCTTTGAAGTTACAAATGCAACAAACAAAAAATATACTCAGAATTTTAAGACAACAAAAAATATTTTTTTTCAATAAAATGTAAAAATTTTGACTTATAATTCAATCTCAAACCTTGTGAGAGCGATACAAGCCATACTGTTTGACGGACAAAAATGAAACTATGCCTATAAATAGAACATTATATGGAGAATGAGTTGAGATATTTTTTTCTAAAATTACATTCGCTAAAGGGGCGTTACAGTACGATTTGTGTTTTCAGAAAATGTTTTTTTGACGCTAAACGGCTCGTTAAAAAATAATGAAAATTTGACCAAAAATGGAACAAAAAATTAGCAATTCATAAAAAAAAATCATGAAATTTCAATTACGGGAAAGAGCAATAAAGCTATAGAAAATGCTTGTTTATCCTAGACTGAGGGATCACCTGCTATATTTGTCGAATTCTTGATATTTTTTTTACAATATTTACATTGACTTAGAAATTTTTTGAGCGAATCCACTGATATAAAATTGATGTTTCTAATGGAAAAATGAAAATATATTATTGACCTATAAGAGATGTAAGAGGAATAATATTGTGCAGGTAAATGATAACACTCATTAAAAAGAAAATCGTATATATGTAATTTGACAAAGGGGAAGGAAAATGATCTTATTAAATACTAAGAAGCCATAAAATTCCCAGTATAATAATTCTGTTAAAAACCAAAAATGTAAAAGATAATTCAAAATTGAAATCTTTCGTTTAGAGTTTAATAACTGTAAATATCGTACATCTTTAATTAAGAAATCACCTTAAAACAACATTTTCTTCGCTGTTTAAGAAGTTTTTCAGAGAAAAAAAGAGTATTTTACTGTTTCAAATTTGAAAATTTTACATTAATATTCAATGTAGAAGGATGTCAAGTAAACGATGTAAGAAATCTACTGGCTATTTGAACAATAGCCATGTTCTTTTGTAGGATACTATTTCGTTTCAAGAAATGTTCACTTTGGTTTTTCAAAAATGTTATTACTGCTATAGTTATACTAAAAGAAATTATTTGCAAATAATAAATTATTTGTGATGTACAAAAATAAGCTTATAAATTGATATGTCCTTCAATCACTATCTGTACTACTTCAGGAATGACAGGCTAATAATTATATCCCATTTAGATGTTTACGTTATGCTTAAATGAGACGTTATGTTTTATATACTCAAGAAATTTGACATTAAGTTACTTATAGTAAAGTAGAGTGTAGGCCACTCCAGATTTTTTCTGTTGGAAACATAGAAAAAGTACTTTATTGTATTATATTTAAAAGCAGGTATTAATTTTAATTACTCTATGGGTCATTCAGAAATATTTATTTGCATATTACGCAAATTTATAAAACTAATACTGTATGTTAAGGATTTATTACAATGAAAAAGGAAATAATAGACTAAGTAGGTAAATATGAAATTCATTAATACTTTAGTAGTCATTTCAAGATTTGCTAAAAGCATGATTGCATAATTTTTGTATTTAATCAATCAGGACAATCAGATTCAAATAAGTGGAGCAACAGAATTGACTTTTAATGAGCTTAATAATATTTTGATCAAGATTTTGATAAACTGCTGTTATCACACTGATGTATTAAATTAATAAAATGAATAATTGTCATCACTTTGATAATATGTTTTATCAAGAAGCGTTTAATGTAATATAACTACACCTTTATTAACACAAATTTGAAACAAATGTGTTTTAAAAATGTGTTATTTTTTATGCAAAAACAATTATATTCAGCTAAATATTTATTCGAATGAGGTACGTGGAAATTTATTTGCTTGGTTTTTTTTTCATAAATTTATTTCATCATGTTCTACACACGTATTACGTGCACTTTCATAATATATGTCAATACCAGGTAAACAGTAATGCTATTATTACAGTAGCCTGTTATCATACATTATGTAAACAAATAGAATACTACGAGGTGTGTAAATAAAGTAGTGAGACTGATTTTTTTTAAATTTTCTATTCAAATATAATTACAATGTGATATTGTCACCTTCAAAATAGTTCCCTTCGGAAGCCACACAGCGCTGGAGACGGTCCTTCCAATCATTGTAGCATTGCTGGAACTCGGATTCTGGAATGGCCTTCAGCTGGTCGGTTACAGCAGTTTGTATGTTTTGTAGTGTCCCGAAATGAGTTCCTTTGAGGTGATTTTTCAATCTCGGGAAGAGGAAAAAGTGATAAAGACTCAAGTCTGGTGAATAAGGAGGCTGAGGAGCAACAGGAATGTTTTTACTGGACAAAAACTCGTTTTCTTTTCGGAATTTTCGGAACCATTTTCGCACAAATTTTTCTCATCTGCAATTCATTGGTCAAAATGTGATGAACGGCGGTGTGATTCAAATTCAACTGTTCCCCGATCATTCTGACTGTCAAGCGTCGATCTGAACGCACAAGGTTCCGTACTCTGTTGACATTTCCATCGGTGTTTGCACTTGAAGGCCTTCCGCTTCGTGGTTCATCTTCAATCGACTCTCTTCCTTCTGAAAATTCCTTAAACCACCGAAAAACCTGTGCCCTTGATAAAACACGTTCTCCATAGGCCGGTTTCGGTTGCATTATGTCAAAGTCTGAAGCAAAATTTGATTGCACACCGCTGCTCTACTTTGAAGTCACTCATTTTTAAAACGCTCAAGAAAAAACCATTTCACGAAAACCAACGCTACGGACAAACAAATGACTGTGGCGAGTTAAGATTCATACTGGAGGCGCATCACACGTGCACCTGACGCTACTCAAGGCCACGCGTCTCCAGCGTTGCCAGATCGAAAGCGACGTTGCCAGTCTCACTACTTTATTTATACACCTCGTATGTCCTATATACATTTTTAATACTTATAATTACAATAACAATTAAATAAAACACACATGTTTTTAATATTATTGGTAATAATACTAATACTAATACTATTGGTAATAATAATAATAGCAATTCATAATTATAGTATATCATAATGGAGTTGATTCATAAACTGTTCAAAGATGTTACGCATATCTTGGTCACTGAATAAATCGTATTAGTTCTGTGAGAGCCACTTCAACCCTCTAGTACTCTAGTCATAATCTCCTTAATAGACGGCTTTTCTCTCTGTTACACAAACTGCATTCCAATATTACATGTGACCAGGTTTGTGATGCGTTATCACAGAAACATTGCTCATCTTATATCACTTTGAAACAATACGAGCATGCTTTATTTCTTCCGTAATCTCACAGCACGAGTTATTTTGTAGATCAATTTAATATGAGATCTAATTTTATAAATTACAGTTTAGAAAAACGCTTTTTTAAATTTTCTTTTTTTTTTTTTAATGTGATTCTTTTGTTTTCCGTTTTGACAGATTTATTGTAATAATGCTGTTAGATATAAATTAGAAGTTCCTTGATGTTTTCTATATGTATGATTTTTATTGTTTTTATGTTGAATGGATGTCAGTTATGATAGCTATGGGTTTTGTTGATGAAATAAATATCCATTACCTACTCCAGGGTACTGAAAATGGTTAGTTACTCTGCTTGATCATTTTAACAGTTTTCTGTTTGTTTAAATTTATTGCCAACAAGAATTCCTTATTCTGAAGGGCAACAAAAAGCACAGCCTACTTTGTCGTTCATTTTGCCGCCATCAAGGTATATGTGATTACAATGGCCTGTCTATTTGAAAAATAATTTTTGGTGAGTCTATATAAGTTTCGGTACAGTTGAATTTCTGCAACAAGACTGCTGCATTCCAGGAGACGTCGAACGTCCCTCTGACGTCTAGTGATATCAATAGAACAACACGCCTTTAGTTTAATGCATTTTCAACGAATTCATTATCTTTTATTATCGCTTCTACTGCATTTTTTTGTATGGGATAAACTGAAACTCTGTGTGTGTGTGTGTGTGTGTGTGTGTGTGTGTGTGTGTGTGTGTGTGTGTGTGTGTGTGTGTGTGTGTGTGTGTGTGTGCGGGTGTGTGATGGAGAGAGAGAGTGAGTAAGAGTATGAGAGAAAGAATGTGAGAGAGGGGATGAGAGTGTATCTTGCAATAAAAGTTTCATATTGAACTGATTAACTGTATTAAATGGAATAACTACACGTTTTGAGGTCTCTGAAATTTAATAAAATAAGTTGGTAAATTTATTTCTCGCAATGAATGTGTTTGCACGTGTTATGCGTGAAAGTTTGCAAGATATATCCTAGTTTATAAAAATGAAATGACAGTTCAATTTACTAATAGTAATAATGTTATATTTTTTGAACTACTAAGAAATATAAAATATTTAATATAAAAATTTTAATATACGAAATTTAAATATTTATATAAAACAAATATAATTTATTATATGTTTAGTATAAAATGGTGAAGTACAACAAAATCTACGTTCCTGAAAAATATTTAATAAAACACGTACGTACAAGTGAATCATATAATCCGAGAAAATGCAATATATATATTGTTAAAAGTAGCAGCAGCTTCTGCTCTCACGATTTTTGAGCTCTTGGCCTCGATCTTGCGGGGGATTCTTCTATCTTGTGGTTGGATCTTTCACATAAATTGTCCAAGAGACATTAATTCATACGAGCTTTCGACCATAATTACGTTTGTCATCGTCAGGTAAAATCTTCTACTCGAAGGATGCTTATATAAACTTTCTTAGTGGATGTGATTTCTGATTGGTCCAATAAACTTGCCTTATTGGTCAATCAGAGTACAGGTTTCAGTTTTCGTTGTTATTCCATTTCATTTTAGGCTCTATTTTCTTATTTATTGGAATGACGAACATTTCTTTCACCTGAAGATTAATTGAGGGGTTTCTTTCTTTAATATATAAAGCCTCTAAAATATAAAGTTTATCAACATTTTCTTTTCGTTGAATAATACTAGTGCCTTGTACAAGCATTTCTGTGGTTAACTGTACATTGTGCTTTTCCTGGGCATGTGTCTTTGGAGCGTCAGCAGCCAAATGAAGCGTTAATCTCCTGGAGAGCTTTGATATAGTCAACCCGATGTACTTTGAGGGCAGGTTCTTACAGTCATTTATAGTACAAGTATACTCGTACACCAAATGACTACTTTGAAGCTCCTGGGAATTCTTCTTTGGACTGTTTCTTAGCAGCAAGTTATGAGTTTTTCTATTCTTGTAGTATATTACAAGCCTTATTCGGCTGTTTTCATTCGTAGGTCTTACATGATCATGAAAATCTTTTGTATGGTCTTTTCATCCTGTCTGTACTCTGTATCATGTAAGCCTGACAGTGCAGATGGATTGTTTCATCGTTCGGAGCATTAGCATTCACATTTTTCACGTGTCATTTTTCCAACTCATATTGGATAGTCTTCTGTACTTCCTTATCAGTAGAATGCCAGTGGTTCCTTACTTCTGACATTACAATCAGAAGAGCAGACAAAGCAGCGAGTTATGTCCTAATATCTACAAAAGAGTATAATGAAAAAATTAATTCTATACTCAGTGGCAAGGGTAAATTTAAAGTTATTACAAAAAACCCGGTAGAGCGTACATACTGTACTGAATGCGAAATGTCTTACATTGGACAGACGAGCAAAGGTTCTTACAAGGCTAAAACAACACAAATATTAGATCAGAAGAGAAGACGAAAAGAGTGCCTTGTTCATGCACATAAGAAACAGTAATCATGTGATTAACTGGAATGAAGCAAATGAATTAGTATTTGTGTTTTCTGAAAGAAGAAGAAATATTTTGGAAAGTGCACTGATAAAGAACTTTTATGAGAAATTAATGAACAGTAGCCTAAGACTTTATAAATTAGATGAAGTTTATATTAGCGAAATAATTAAACAGATGAAGACTTCTTCATCGTTTAACAAATTCAGGGTTACCAACAATTCTAGAAACTTCAATCAACCAGGTTAAAAAGTATTTATTATTTTTTAGTACACTTGCTCTCTGACGATGTGTTGACGAAAGGCCTCAGAGCATAGTATCCAAATTAGTATCATTGTGGTAAATTAATCCATCTATTACATCAAGTGTTATTTTTTTGATTATTATTCATATATATATATATATGATCAAACCACAATAAGAAATGGGAAAAACAAGACTACTACAAGACTAATAGTCTTGTTTTCCCATTTCTTATTGTGGTTTGATCATTGATTGTTGTTTCACGTGTTTATGTGAAATCTTTTTATCGATGAATACCATGTGCGATATATATATATATATATATATTAGTACTGAGCCAGAATAAGATTATAACAAGGGTCTTCCTATGACCTGTATAAAAATACAATGAGGTAGAATTTGTATTCAAATACACCATACATCCTAAACTCGTCAAACAAGAGATAATAAGAATAATCTAAGCATGAAAGAGAAAGTTGAAAGAACTTCATTCCTAGATAATCCTGTAAATTGTGAACATATTGGTTCATCTTGAACCAAAGGTTCTTTGTTTATTCTTTAATTTTCATTCTTTATTGTATGGTCACTGTGGACATGCAGGATATACTCTCCCCTTAGATTGTTATCTTTATCTCCACTGACGGAGAAGATTGTCCGTTACAGTAATAACTTTGGGGATTATTAATTTAAGGATTCTGATGATTTGAGATTTTGGTATTTTCGTTATTTTGTTTTTGGGGGTTTTAAAATTTGGGATTTTGATCGTAACCCCTCTCTAACAAGTTTTAATATCCTGATTGGCTCCGCGTAGTGACGAAGAGTTATAAACGATTTGAAATATACGCTGTATTGTTTGAGAAAATAGAAAACTAAATCTTTGGTTTAACCAACAAATTAAAAATACCATGACCAAAAAAATATGAGAAAAAAGCTAAATTCTGAGTAGAAATTTAAAAAAAAAAAAAAGAATTAAAAAACATCTAGATGAAATAAAACAATAATATTTAAGTATGACATAAAAACATTTGAGTTGCCAGGTTTAAACTGGTGGCCTGAATAAACATTTAAAAAAATATATATCAGAAAACTCAAATGCACAATGCCCCCAAAAAGAATAATTAGTTTAAATTATTTTTGATATAATAAAGGTATGCATTGATTACAAAATAAAAAACTATATCCTTTTATATGAAGATATAAATCTATGTAATTTCTTTAGTTTGTCAGTTTGTTTCAAATCTCTTCCTAATAAATTAATTACCCTACCTGAGTAATTTCTGTGAGAACACATGTGCCCATGAAAAACACTGAGTGCCGTGGTTAAACAGAGTATGGGACTCAACACAACCACTTTGTATTGCATGAATGATATTATATAATAGAATCAGTCAGTGCTCTCTTAGATTGAGAAATTGTTGATTATAGTTTCACCCCGATTATAATGTATTATATATTCCTTTTTCCTTATAATTGAAATCTTTACTTGTAATTTGATTGTACTGAAATAAAGATAATTCTGTGTTAAATATAATTGTGGTGTTTTTTGTTTAGCATACGGTAATCTGGGATCGGTGCTAAACTCGCAGGGTCGGCTAGAAGAGGCCGAGGCCGCTTATAGAACTGCTCTCGGGTACCGACCTAACATGGCTGAGGTGCACTACAACTTGTAAGTACTTCTTATAACAATATCAACTATTATGTATTCGACTGAATATCTGGATTACAATATGCCTAATAGTCTTTGTATTCTAATTCATAATTAAGAATTAATTTATATTTTGTATTTATTTATTTATTAATAATTTATTATGTACATGTGAAATCAATTACATGATTGCGTAATTTCTTATTGCTAATGGTAAATACATTACAAAACGGTTTCGTGTACTTTTGCGGTCCTGTCTGTTTCTAATTTATTTGGCGAGGAACTGAAGAAGTGATCTGGGGAAAAAGTGATTATTTGCCGATTGACATTTTACTGGAGGCTCCAATTAAACATGGTTTTAATGTCATGAATAATATTATTCATTATCATCAAGTGAATACATGGAGTTATTAGCGTGTGCTTTGTAGTTTGCCTGTCATATCTATTACATCTAATCATCTGTTACTATTGATATTTCATCTGTATTATCTATATTCACTACTAAATACCTATTGTTTACTCGTTATGTGTTCTGCTTTCAAATTTATAAATGTGCAAAATTGATTTATTCTGATATAAGGTTAAAATTCGTATTCATTAATTCATATTTAAAAAAAAAATACATAATAATTAGGCAAATCCTATATAATTTCTGATATTCATGCCACGATTTTTCTTATGCCCATACTATATTTCCACAATGATTAGTTGATTAATTGGCTTAATCATTGTTGATTAATTAGAATTCATACTCTCAAGAAATAAAAAAAAAGTATTTGCAATTAGCTCTGAGATATGTTTTACATCTACGAGTGACAACTAAATGTGCATAAGAAATTGTGTATTGAATTAAAATAATCTACTCTATTATTAGTTATCTTCAAAAATAGTGACTCGACTGACCCAGACATTTTTGCTCTGGTATACTAATATATTTGTGTTTCACCAGAAAAAAAGGAAAATAATTCTACATTATTGAACAAAAGGTATGTTTTTTTCAACATTTATACCTATAAAAACAACATTAAGAACAAAGGTTTCAATGGTTCTAGGTCAAAGTAAAAATTATGTAAAAAAGCGAGACATGCATCAACATATTGTTACCTAACGAATCAGAAATAAAATATAATCATAACAACATTACCTTATTTGACTGAATGTAACATACTTTCAAAGTTTTCCTAAACGGTCTTTACATGGTTATAGGGAATACAAGAGTTAGGTGACGATTTCCATGATATAACAAAATAAAAGCAGACCTGTTGATGCTATCAAATATAATAACGTCACGTTGTCTTAAGTAAAGTAGATAAGTGTTATTGATCAACCCTAGAGAATCTGCATCTTTCTGAAATTCTTAAATTTCTTATGATCACGAAAACAACATACATTCACATATATGCCCATGTGTGAATATATACATGTGTGAAATGTGAATATATATTCACATATATATTTGTTTCAAATAAAATAGAACCAAAATAGAAGAAGAGAAAGGGGTACATTTTGAAATAAATAGCTACTTATGATATTTATAAGTTGATAATTAGTTCATATTTCAATTCGATACTGAAAATGCTGGCATTTCGCTACTTTAAGCATGTTCAACACCTGATTTATAACTAATGAGAAAAGTGCAATGCTTTTGTATGAAATTTATGAGGTTTGTTTTATGCATTGGAAAGACTTAGGGCAATGCATAACCTGATGTTAGAAGTAAACATAACTTCACACGAAGTTGACATCCAGTTGAGTGTTTTCTCTTACAAAGCAAATGCCAAAACTCAAGATGTTACAATCGAGTTGCAATGAAAGAAGGTAATAGATATTAATTAATAGATATTTCTGAAACAATTCCAATTAATAATTATTGGACACTCAATATAAACAATTTTGACAAATTTATTTATAATATATAAGTATAATAGGGTAGTTTGGACATTTAATTACGACAAATATAACGAAAATGAAATTAAAATGACTGTTTAAAACAGTTCAAAACACATGAACATTATTGTGTTTTACAATGCAATCAAACATGCTTCAGAATTAATTTAAACTCTAGAATTTTGCTAATGAAATTCGATTTCATATAATGAGACAATTAAAAATAAATAATAATTTCGATTTTTAAATGATACTGAAATACCTTCCTTTACAAATAATTAAATTACTTTAAAGGGCTAATTGGCTTTGATAAGGCAGGTTAATACCAATTTAATATTAATTGGTTATAAACAAAAGAATATATTCAGGGGAACACATGGCTAATAGTATAAAAATAAAATTTTGTGTATGGCAGAGAGAACTTTTGTTTATCTCAATGATTGAACAATTATGATATTAGTTCCCTTATATGTTAACGTCTATATAAATAATAAGGAAGTAACAATGATTATAAGTGTATATTAATAATTGTTTATTATTTTATATACCACTGTCACTCACTTGTAGAACGTATATCCTTTATTTACAAAGATTCGAGTTAAATTAATGTTAATCATATTAATAAATATCATACTAAATACCTTGACGTTGAATGAGACATATCAAATAGCAAATTTAGTATTTATTATCGGTAGTTTAATAATGTTTGCTAAATATTCTGATTGCTTAATCAAAGATTTCCAAAGTTATTTTATACTCACTAACAACCAATAATATAAAATTTTAGATTCAAGGATCACTTCTTAACGGATCGCATATTTTATGCATTAATTGTTTACGAGAAAGAATGAACAACAAAATTTTTGATAAAAATCATGTAGTTTCACTTCGACTAAATAATAAAAAATAATATTTTCTTAGGATGAAGTTACGCCTATATGACAATAGAGTGTCATATTGGAGACCAGCTTTCTATTCCTTGATGGGTTT
This sequence comes from Hermatobates lingyangjiaoensis, assembly GCA_026182355.1. Classification (NCBI taxonomy): domain Eukaryota; kingdom Metazoa; phylum Arthropoda; class Insecta; order Hemiptera; family Hermatobatidae; genus Hermatobates; species Hermatobates lingyangjiaoensis. Next base: position 1,342,446 of record JAPFBL010000110.1, on the reverse strand, counting down.
AACACTGAATTAAATATGAACTTTAGCTTATATAACTTTATTATTTTGAAAAGCATTTGCGATAAAAACATATATGAAGTCATTCCCAAACATGATACACCCTCTTATACATAGGTTAATTAGTGAAACAATATTGTCGAATTCAAAGAGCCTGTAGACCAGAATTTTTTTGATACATCATATTGAAAAATTGAGTCAAAAGTAATTCTTAAATACTAATTTAATTAAAGAGAATAGACGAAAGTAAAATTAACCAATTAATGGTTTTGCATTCTTTGAATAAAAAATAAAGTCATAACCACAGTAAGACATTTTGAAATTTAAATAAAAACTTTCAGTCATAAGATGGTCTTCATCAGAGTTTTACTCATACTAAGACAATCTGTATAAGGTATCTGATGTGGTACATAGAAAAGCTGGAGTCAAGAGAGGTATTTAAAAGAGCGTAAAGCGTGAAGAACACAATGTTGGATAGGACAGACAGAGACAATAACGCAGAAGAAAAAGAAATAAATTCTATAGAAATTTTTACTTTCATGTATTTTTTATCATAGTAAGTAAACTGTTAGTTGAATATTCTCTTAGAAAACAGGAATATGGTGGATTTGTAAATTCCGTATAAAGGTTGTCATGAAATAAATATGGGCCAGACTGGCAAATCATTAAAAAAAAACGCGTGTAAAGGAAGAGAAATTCAACCTAATTTGAGATAAACAGTGTAGTAAGTAATTCAAACATTTTTAAATATCAATAATGACAATTATAATACAAATTGGACAGAAGAAAAAATAATGATATTTGATCACATGACGATGTATTTAAGAACTATTATCAAGTTCTCATGATTAAATTTAATATATCAAATGCGACAAATAATTGTGATGGTTCATTCAAGTTGGACTCAGTTTTGCTAGAGAAATAACTTTGTCTTCAAGGGTTGATGACTAGCAGATAAATTTGTCCTATTTCTTCAAAACCTCTTGGTTTCTACTGACTTGTCTTGCTCAGTTTTTTGTTCCATACAATGTATGAAATATAAACTTTATAAATCGTTTGTTCTATATAATGTATAGTAACCTGTCTGACTTATAATTTATTATGTTAATAGGTTACACAATCAGACTAAAATATGAGAGAAATAAAGGAAACATAATAGTGCAGTAAATTATGTTGTTCATTAATAGTGATTTTATCTTCATAATAATTAAAATATACATGTGACTGCATCCTATATTACTTGACATGACACACGTCTACAACTTATTCTATTACTGAATATTAAAACCATGAATGAAAAATCTTTAACTTATATCCATATTTGTTTAAAAGTATATTCTGAACAGCTGGCAGATATATATATATATATATATGAGTCGTTATCTATATGAGATAATGAGTCGTTCTCAGCCTTTGGAGCGATTCACTTCTTTTCCTGAAGACGAGGACATCGAAATATAGTAGTGAGTTCAGTGGTTTCCTTTCTATGTGTTCTTTTTTAAATTCTGGTTTATATATATATTAGTAAAAGTTGGGAGCAGTCCTTCTTGAATACATGCATTTAAAAACTTTAAATGCATTCTTTTTCTTCTTCTTTTTTGCTGAAGATAGAGGATGTAACACGAAATATGTCCAATAATAATTCAAACAAATATGGTCATTTAATTTTTAAGTTGAACCCAGAAATGAAGAAAAGATCTCAAATTTGGAAAATATTGACGAAGTTAAATCAAGTGGAATCAACATAAAGTTTTTAAATGCAATATATATATATAGTCATTATATAGTTTTCTATGAGTTGTCCGGGAAAGGAATAATGATTAATATTCCTATAATCTACACCTATTTGGCAGAACGCAGAGATTAATTTGCTAAGCAGCGGCAACTGGGACCTTACGCACGGACCTGTAAACTCCACTTCCATTGGTAACTTCGCATACGAATCATATATATATATATATATTATTACTAGTTGATGGTTGCCGGGGAAATTAGAGATCATCGATACATAATAACCTTTCATTATGCCTGTATAGAGTAGGATCGTAAACCTATGTTTAAAATGTACGCATTTAAAATATTTACGTTTAACGTTTACGTTTAAAATGTTTTTAATAACGCATTTAATTTCTGTTTTACTTATATTCATAAAGTAAGGTAATTAATAAAATAAAATAAAAATCACATTAGGGTAATATTTATTGAATTTTAATAGTCATTTTATTATTATGAAGATTGATTCCTACATTCAATTCATGAATTCTGTTGTACAAGACTGATTTCTTGATAAAACTGAGGGTGGACAACTACTCGAAAAGCAACAGAAACAGTCATTAGAATTTGAATGAATCCAAGTATTATTTTCTGTTGTAGACGTTGTTTATACCCTGAATTAAACTTTTCAAACACTATTGACAGAAAGAATTGAAGATTTATAACTTCGAGCAGATGATATTAAATCATTTTAAAAGTTAGAATAGAGAGTCATTAATAGTAACAGAGTTGAATATGCAGAAGACGTTAGATGGATTTCATTAAGTGTTACATAATTTGCCCAGCTTGGTCAATAGCAATAATAGAAAAATGTTTTGTGAAAAAACTGTTTGATTTAATTTAATGAATAAAATGTAATAAACAAAATTAAAAAACTCAAAAAGTAATGCATGTAAACTCATAACAGAACTCATTTGGAACCAAGTAAACAAACAATTTGTTTTATTTTAGTCGAACTATTTTAAGTTTGCATTAAAATATTTAATTTACTAAGCTATAACAAAAATGTAACAATTCTTAAATCACCATTTATTTATAAGTGACAACAGATAGGACTTATTATTTTATTTGTTCAAGTAATGTCCAAAATTATTGTTATTTGTTGAAGATGATATTAGTATTGAGTTCTAATCATATCATATCATATTAAACTCCTTGGTTCTAAAATAACCAAATCGGTGAACCAATGTTTGTTACCGCTTAGAATTGTAATAATTTAACTTTTACATGCTTCAATATTACAAAAATCAGTAAGATTTCAAAAAAGAACACAATAGTCAGAAATTCTTAATAATTAGTAAACTGTGAGTAATGTAAATTTTAATTTGTTGAGACATTTCTGATTGATATATACCCAACGAGGCATAGGCACACTATCATCAAAAATGCTCAGTGAGACTCAAAATTAGTATAGTTTAAAATTATTGAAACATATTTCTTTCATTTTATACTGCAATAACTTTTCTATAAATACACCATATTATATATATATATATATAACGAGTTCAAAATTCAAGAAGAGTAACACACAGAGTATGGAAACACACTTACAGACTCGAAATTTTCGGGTAATCTGTCTTCAGGAGAAAAGGGAAAAAGAGATCAAGCACGTTGTAGACGCATCGGCAAGTAATCCAATCTTGCTTGGGTTACTGTTCTTGAATTTTGAACTCGCATTGTTCAAACTTGGTTCGTATTTCGGTTTATTAAGTGAAATATATATATGTATATATATACTTTTTCGATGATAATGCGATCCGATATGGACAAATACTCCAACCGTCTCTGTACCAGTTTCAGTACCTCTGTACCGTCTCAGTGCGCTTGGTTTCCCTCTCTTATCTCTCCTGAAGACGGTTCAACCGAAAATTAGAGACTGCAAGTTAGTGTTTTCAATTTCTCTATGTTTCTTTATGTACATTGAACTATATATATATATATATATATCACAAATAAAGAACATATCATAAGTATATTAATATATCTATGCTTCAAATTTAAACCGTACATATCATTTATGTGTGTTTTAAATTATTCCACAATCATTTAACGAATGGATTGTCATATGGTAAAAACGAGTGAAGTCCCTGTTTTGAGAATATATACTCTCAAAAATAATCTTCATTGTCTGTACTTCATATAGTACTCGTCTTAAGAACTTAAATATAATGTACTCTTAACATATTAAAAAGTTAATTAATTTATACCTATAATGTCATGATTTATTTAAAAAGAAGTTTCTAACTTCATGCAAAGAAATTCACATGTTGGCTGTCCATTTATTCACGTACTACAAACCAAACTATTTGACTACATACCTGTTTATACTTAAACTTATGGAAAATAGTTTACTTAAACTATCTAGGTTCTTATTGGAATCTGCTTATAGAAAGATATTTTAATGAGTGCGTCTTTAGATCATATGAACCATCGTGATTCGCAATTGTTTGGTTAGTTCCTTATGAAATCATACAATTTTGAAAATGTGTTTTTCTAGAATAGTGATAGATCGTAGAAAGTTTAGCGAATTTAGATGACAATGACTCTAATGGATGATTATTACTGTTTATAAAGCATAGTTTCCTGAACAAATGAGGTAAATGTTATTACTTTTTGGCAATTAATTTAGCCTCTAGTTACCACTAATCTGAATTAAACAATGTAAGTATCCCCAAGACAGCATTGAACGCTGAAAATGAAGTTTAATAATTTTTGAAAATGTTATTTGAATTAGTAGTCACCAAACTTTATGACGAGTAATAAGTGACATAAAAAGAGGTGTCCTTACGCCTACTACTTGGACAGTAAAATAGTATTCGGCTCAAGTTTACAGAAACAAACAGACCAAATTACAAATGTTCTGGCTGGGTAGATTGAATATGATTAATATTAAGATGGAAGTATATGAAATGCAATTTATGAACAAAATTAGTAAAAATTTAGGAAGATGGTAACACGTAAAGGTGTGTGACAGAGTCCTGATAAGATTAAGACGACCCAACATTATCCACTAACGGACTCGTAATAGAAGACACAAAAAAACAAATGAATAATTTATTAAACCTTTTCCGTATTTCAATAAATCATTAAAGATCACGAATTCTTAATTACACTTAAATAAGGTCACACACTAAATCTTATATGAGAAGGGTACACTTGTTTAATTTCTATACTTCGGAATAATATGCTGATTAATGAACCCTTATCACAGTACTCTCTTTTAAAGCTATTTATTGAATACACTGATGCCAGTAAAATTGCATTAAGAGCCGTCCTTAACGAGAGAAGAAACGGGTATAACTTACATGTTGAACACACAGGTCAAACCTTCAATAAAACTAAAGTCAATTTACTAATTTTTGAAAAACAACTGCTTGTAATTTAACAGACAGTACAGAATATTAAGTCATATTTATTCTGGCGAAAATGTAAAATATATTCTTACCATAAACCACTTAAATTTTATATGGCAGTTAGAGTTGGAAAAATAAGACTACGTATTTACAAACATGTAAATTACTAGCACCCTTTTCAAAATTTAAAATAACCTTACACAAAACAATGTAAATGTTATAAAAACTGAACTTAGTTTTTCAAAGTAGCACAAATCAAATCACTGTACCATGCATAATATGAATTAGAACAATGAAAGAAAAAAAAACCTGCTGTAGTTCAGTCATTAATTTTATTAATGATAAAGACGTCGAAACAGTAGACTGTAATGCTGAAGTCAACACGTAATCGACGTAGCATTAATAGAAGCCCCAATAATGGAAACGTTGTTTGATATGTTTGGATCTGGCAGGCAGGGTCAATTGAAGGCCCCTTTACACGTCAGTCAACTCCACACCTACTGGTGCTAGATTAATTACATCGCAATACATTATAACAAAGAATTAGCTTTCTTTTGAATTTTTTTTATGTCAGAGTTAATAATGCAAAAGTAAAGTAAAAATGTATGTTTTATACAAAGTGATATTTGAAGCATTATTTATAAACTATATCAAGCAACTGGCTAGGTTTAGCCCATTGCAGGGAAATCTAGCACACAAATCAGTTTTACACAATTAAACTGAGAAAGTAAAGTTAGTTTTCTTTTGATCAACTCTGTTAATAAAACAGTTGACCAGGTTATGACTGATAACCAGAGAATCAGTTATATTCTCGAGTGTGCTGTCAGACATCAGGCTGTATTTTTAAATTATTACAAATATTGGGCTATGTTGTTACATAAAGTTTTTGATTATGGAATCAAAATATTTAAAAGAAGTACTTTATTGCATTTAGTTTATTTGCTTATTATGAGATGGTCTTCTACAACTGAACAAACCTTAACAAAAAACTACATTCTTAAACGTTGTTTCCCAACAATATATTCCTTCAAATGATATTTTTTATTAAGGTATAATATTTAGCTATGTTGGTATGCAGACACAAGCACTTTTTGAAGCTGCTTGAGCTAGAAGTGTTTGTTTGTTTTCCAATGCTCTTATTTATAAGATTTTATAAAGTTATATTCACCTTTTAGTGTTGTTATAGGGGTAGAAATTATGGCTCATTTATTATTAGGTACCCAGTTTAGTAATGGGCGAGCCACATTACCTGTTGATTCTACATGGAATATCCTAAATTTTTCCTAACTCAAAAGTATTTAGAGTACCTAGTGATTTTTAAAGAGTACAAGAGTACATGACACAGACTTGGGACTAAACTTTAACGTCATCTTCCAGGGACGACGTGCTGAGATTTATTCACCTTAGACGTAAATAAATCGAGAGCCATGTGAGTCTCAAACCCTGGACCTACAAGTTCAGAGATGAGTACACTAAACTACAATTTATACAAATGTGCGAACAAATTTAACAAATGGAATTGCAAAAGCTACTATTTTTTTTTTTAATCACTTGATTCAAATAAAGGGGTTCTGTATAAAACTAGGTCAAAATGACATGCACCATTGGAAGGCAGCAAATTGTCAATCAATCTAAAAGTGACCGTTGTTCGCATCAATCATTGGGAGCAATGACTCATGTTTCCTTCAAAGGATAACGTCTGCTGAAATGCAATTAGCGGCCAGTCAAACAAGCCAATTCCATCTGATGAGGGATTGACAGCTTGTTGTTTCAACTGGCTTGGAAATCATCTTTTATCAGATATTAAATTCTAACATAACAAACCACATTTTTTATATAAATAATAATATTTAAACAAAACCAAAAATTTATCTTTTAACAAAATCTAATTTTAGTTCTTTTTGTTTTTGTAATTAATAATAATTATGTTTTTAATATTTAATAACTGGAACAAAACAACTAGAATTACTAAAAATATATACTAATCAACACACCAAGTTAGAATTACATTTTTAATAGTTTTATAAATACTACTTGAAAAATCATTATTACGAAATAAATCAATCTTACGTTAAAAAAATATTATATACTGCTATATTACATTCAAATCAAATCTGGATGAGTTTTTTGCGAATCAAGAATGTCATAATTTGTACTAGTTTGAAAATTAGTGTTAAAAATGAAGCAGTAAAATTAATATTATATTAATTAAGATTTTCCCAGAAAAATGTTGTTGTACAAAGAATAAGTCAGTACATTTAAAAAAATAAATTAAATTATTCATATTTGATTAAAGTTTATAACCGAAAGTGAAAAGCCATAGACAGCCCAGAAAATGTAACCGTTTTCCGTTTGAGATAAACGACGGACAATTTATCAAGTGTATTTAAGTGCTGAATTTGGCAATATTTTTAAAATAATAGTTTTCCATGATTTAATACTGGGTAATACAATTTTTTTCTCCGTTAACTGATGCCATTAATTAAAATCATTTAGGCAATTATCTTTTTAGACAATTTTGATGGATACAATATGATGAAATATTCATGAAGGCTCATGGATTTATTAACTCTTTTCGATAATGCAGTATCAATTAACAGATTACAGTAATATTATAAACAGAAATAGGTGTTTATAGTTTGAAACATGTAATATAGAAACAGTTCAAACCGGACAAATAAGTATCCGTTAAATATGTAGGAACACATCTATAGCACCGTTCATCTGAAACGATTGTACCATTTTTTTTCTCTTCTAGCCTCTTCCTGACGACAAATTACGATTCGAAATTATTTATTCCAGTAATTTTCTTGTTACTTTATGTGTTGCCACAATCTTACAGTTACTGTTTAAAATTTAAAAACAATAAATGTTTACTAATTCTTTGACTGGTTTCTATTTGGTCTAAGAAGAAATACGATTATGTTACATATTAATTAAATCTAAATCTGAAGTGATTTATTCAAAGAAACTTCATATAACCAGCAATAATTATTACATTAAATAAAATTTTACAAAACTATTTGAATGAATAAAGAAATATATTTTTTTTTTACTACGAACTATATGCATCGAATTTATCAATTGGATGATTAATGCGTGCTTAATGAAACATACATATTGTTATTTATTATTAGCATCTAATAGCAGTATTGCCTATACCAGTGATTGTAAGCCTATGACAAGCGTGTCAGTGCTGACACGTAAGCTAAATTTTTAGTGACACCCATGTTCGAACGTACGGTGACACGTACAGCTAAGTTCAATGAAATTTTGAAGGTTTGTAACAGATTACCTGATATTTATACCAACTTGAAAGATTTTGGAATGACTTTGCTAACAATTTCTTCATCCATATATTTTTGTGAGGCATTGTTCTCATTTTTAAATAATATTAAGAAAACAAACGGAATGGGTTAATAGATGAAGTCAGTGTCGTTTATTTGGCCTTAAAATGTACAAAGTATAAACCCAAAATAGAAGATCTAGGAGACAAACTTCAGCACTAAAAAAGTTATAGTTCATATATATTTATTTTCTAATTATGAAAATTTACTTTTCTTTTCAAATTATCTATTTATTTATTCTTGTTTTTTAATTATATATTACTTGATTTTCTTTATTAAATATTAATGAAATATGTAAAACAAGTCTAAAAGGAAATAATTGGTTATATAATTTTGGTTTTTTATTTTATATAGCATTAAAAATTATAAATATTTCTTCTTTTTTTTTTCTTTACTTTTGTGATATGTGACTTGCCACGAAAATTATGTTTGGATTTTGCAAACATTTGATACGCTGAAATCAAAAGTTACTCTATGACTGGCCTATAAAATAGTCTGTGAAAGTAAATCCACTAATAGATTTAAAGATCTTTATATTATGAATAATATATTGATTTTTAGTGGTGATGTGTTCACGTTAAATGTAAAAAATATTTGTTTTTTTTTATTTTGTTTAGAACATTCTGCATCGTTTGCAGGAAGTTGAGGCTAAACAATTGGAAAGAATCGTTATTGTAAATAACAACTCAGTTTTCACTTATTGACTTTGAATATAATGGATATTAAAAATAAAGTATTTATTGTTGTGCATGAAAAATTTGCAGTTGAGTTTTAAATTATGAGTTTTTTAGTTATTGAAAATGTTGATGAGTTAAATATAAAATTCAAAAAATTGTGCAATATAGACATCCATCATAGTATGTAGTGAGAATCAAAATTGATAACAGGAAACCTTACTAAGAGTTTACATCATTAATTGGAACAAATCCAAATAGTTCAGTGCGTCATACTCAACGCAAATATGGATTAATATATTAACATGAAAATGTTATAGTAATTTTAAACGAATAATTAATGGGTCGGTTTCGGGCTCAGTTTAGAGAAATTCATAAAAAGATAGGATGAGGATGATATATTTCAATATTGGCAATCATCTTCTTTAGAGAACATCATTGCAAAGAAAATGGGGTTATTGTATCTCTGCATTGCTTGTTGATTCCATAAAAAAATATATCAGTCAGCTAAAAGATAGTTTATCACAGAATATCTGTCCAGAGATGTGTAGGGATTTGTTAAAGCTATTATCACATAAAAAAGGAAAACTTTTTTGTTATTCATACAAAAAGTGAGTAACACAATTTTAGCTCATGAAAATTTTGGAATCACTTCAAAAAAATCTGGAGTGGCCTACACTCTACTTTACTATAAGTAACTCAATGTCAAATTTCTTGAGTATATAAAACATAACGTATCATTTAAGCATAACATAAATATCTAAATGGGATATAATTATTAGCATTGCATTCGTGAGGTAGTACAGATAGTGATTGAAGGACATATCAATTTATAAGCTTATTTTTGTACATCACAAATAATATATTATTTGCAAATAATTTCATTAGTATAACTACAGCAGTAATATCATTTTTGAAAAACCAATGTGAACATTTCTTGAAACGAAATATTATCCTACAAGAGAACATGGCTATTGTTCAAATAGCCAGTAGATTTTTTACATCGTTTACTTAACATCCTTCTACATTGAATATTAATGTAAAATTTTCAAATTTAAAACAGTAATACACCCTTTTTTTCTCTGAAAAACATCTTAAACAGCGAAGAAAATGTTGTTTTAAGGTGATTTGTTAATTAAAGATGTACGATAATTACAGTTATTAATCTCTAAACGAAAGATTTATATTTTGAATTATCTTTTACATTTTTGGTTTTTAACAGAATTATTATACTGGGAATTTTATGGCTTCTTAGTATTTAATAAGATCATTTTCCTTCCCCTTTGTCAAATAACATATAGACGATTTTTTTTTTTAATGAGTGTTATCATTTACCTGCACAATATTATTCCTCTTACATCTCTTATAAGTCAATAATATATTTTCATTTTTCCATTAGAAACATCAATTTTATCTCAGTGGATTCGCTCAAAAAATTTCTAAGTCAATGTAAACAATGTAAAAAAATACAAAAAATTCGACAAGTATAGCAGGTGATCTCTTAGTCTAGGGTAAACAAAGAGTTTTTATATCGTTATTGCTCTTTTCCATAATTGAAACTTCATGATTTTTTTTTATGAATTGCTAATTTTTTGTTCCATTTTTGGTCAAATTTTCATAATTTTTTAACGAGCCGTTTAGCGTCAAAAAAACATTTTCTGAAAACACAAATCGTACTCTAACGCCCCTTTAGCGAATGTAATTTTAGAAAAAAATATCTCAACTCATTGTCCATATAATGTTCTATTTATAGGCATAGTTTCATTCTTGTCCGTCAAACAGTATGGCTTGTATCGCTCTCACAAGGTTTGAGATTGATTTATAAGTCAATATTTGTGCATTTTATTGAAAAAAAAATATTTCCTGTTGATATAAAATTTTGAATATATTTTTCGTTTGTTCCATTTGTAACCTCAAAGATAATGTCAAAATATCAAAACTTTAGGGTTAGTAGTTTAGGAGAAATAAATGTTTTAAAAAAAACGGTTTTTGGCAAAAAAAGTGACTTTCCCATCATGCATAATTCTTCCCAAACAATAGGGATCTTCGTCTAAATGGGGCCCATTTTTGTGTAAAATATCAACTTGATCCATCAAAGATTCTGGACCGTAGCGTGGTAACAAGCAATGCTAACACACGCACCCACCCACCCACCCACCCACCCACACACACACAGACATCATCGTAAAAACTTCATAAAACGACTTCTGGGACCTCAAAACATGTAATTCCGTCAAAATCTCGAGATCGAATTTTTTCACGATCTCTATACTTTACTTATAGTAAAGTAAAAATGTCTATTTCTTCAATCTCTAATCTACACTGCTGAGTGATGTCTTAAAATATTGCAACACAGACAGATTGGTATTGCAAAAGGATGATTGCAATTTTAGGGGAACGAATGTTTTTTTATGAAAGATCGTTTATTTGAAAGTTGAGATGAAAAACTTGAGGGAAGGTTAAAAATAGCAATAAATATTTTTGGAACCAGTAATATAAAGGAAATTAGGAACAACAGTGTCGATCACTGAAGACCTAAAACCACTTAACAATTTCTGTTAGTTTGTTTATTTAGGAAATAATAAGAAAAATTCGAAACAGGCAAAGTAAGTGTGGAAAGTGAACCCCTGATTAGTGTTGTAAGTGACACTAAGTTTGTAAAATTAGATTGGAAATGGCAAAAAATATTTTTTTAATGATTTGTTTTATATCATGCCATTAAATGATTGTAATATGGTGTTGACGTTGTGGATTAATATGTCTTAATTTAAATAACTGGTTTAAGTTTACCAAAAGATCGAGAGCCCTTAATAAATCGTAGTACTCTACCTTATCTAGTTGTGAATTTTACAATCTTAATTAGGGTGTTACAAACATAATGCAGAAAGAATAGGCTACCTGTCATCACTAGCCCATTAATCACAAAATCAAAACAAAAGATTAATTAAACTTACAGAAAGTTGTGTTTCCTTTATCAAGAATTGATTCAATTATTCAATTTTTCATAATGTTAATCTAGGAGTATGTTATTTCTTTGCTTTCTTTTGTTTTGTGAAATTTGATTGTATAATATGTCATACACAAAATAGACTCCGTAATAAATATATCATCCAACTTTGATTTAAATATTAAATGAAAAGAAGAGAACTAAATATTTTTTTACTTGATGTAATATTGACTGCAGTATTAATTAGAATTATTACAAGTTTGTTTGCAGAAGTTTATGCCATACGAGGTAAAATGAATTTTTTAATTAAGAAGTTGGCTTTTATTCTAAATAAACCAATCAAAAGCATTTACTTTTGTTTCAATTTCATCTTTGTGTCAATATTTACAGTGAATGAGTCATTGTTGATGAAATCCAATTAGCTAGATATCGCGAATTCCCTCAAGTAATTAGTTTATCTTTGATAAGTCTGAGAGTAGTTAACAAGATTTACTTCTCACGTCCTAGGATCAAACAAAATATCGTAGATAACACCTCGTAAGGGTGGCAACATTTCACCCCAGACATTAATCTTCTGCATTAATGTCTCCCACAAATCTTGCCAGCTTGCAGTTAATTACTTTCTATTTTTGCTAGATATTATTTTCTTGATATGATATGAAAATTCCCTGTTGTATCAATATTATATATATTTTTAGTAATAATAATAATATATGAATTATTAAAAAAAACATAACCATTTAAGATATTATAACTGAATTTAATTATTAAACTGTTAAAATTAGGTTAAAAATCATAAACACAGAACAAATTAATTTCTTATTTAATTTTGAATGAGAAATTTGGTATTGATATTAACACTTAAAAAAGTAATTATAATTGTATAAAAAAGAGAGGAGTATATAATTTTTTTTAAAGGCATGTCATTACTTTGTCAATATTATTTATATCGTTACTATATATTATATGTTTATCAATTGTTAACAAGAAAAAATATGAATTAATTCAGCGTTTGGAAAATGTCATTCGACGCTGATTTTTTTTTACAGTTCTGGGCTTACAGTTTCTATATATATTTATTCTCATAAGTCTTATTAAGTCTCATTAAATGACCTTAAATGAGTTCTTATTGAATATGGGTGACATCCGAATCCGCTCAGAGAACTACAGCAACAGTATACTTACGAGTTAAGACGGTGTATTATAGTTGTAATATTAATAAAAGTAAAATTATTGAATAATATCTAATTCTAAAGTAATTTAAAAAAAACGATTGTTGGGAAAAAATTGTTACTAATTCTCAACGAAGCATAACCTGTTATATTTTATAATTATAAATACATTTTAAATATCATATGTAGTTTAGCAAAATAATATATTTAAACATTAAGAGTCTCTGGATTATGCAAAATTGATTCAGACGTTCATTAGAAGTAAATATTACAGTTCATAAAAAGTTAGCGTTTTGCAAATGAACAGGAATTAAAATAGAAATTTACGACGCAATTCCCGTGTTAATTAGCAAGCGAATGCAGTGTCTGGTAATTGAAATCGATTTTAGTTTTGTCAAAATCTGTTAGCCATTTGTAGGGCGCCTGGTAATCAACTGTTAGAAACATGCTTTATGTTTTGATGGTCGACAGAGTTAAACAACATTAAAGTTTTGGAAACAAATTTTTCTTTTAATTTAGCTAATAGCTTGGCTGAAGTTGACTGAGAAGGGAAAATTTATATTTAATACTTATAGTCGATCCATTAAACGTAGAAGGAGAGCAGTTGGAAGTGACGTGTTCAATGAGTTGTATTGATTCAAAGTTGTGAGAGAGCGATGGGAGGGTGGCTAATTGCAGTGTTCTCAGATTTGCATAAAGCAAGCCAGTTCGCGGCTAAATTCGCGACCAAGACACGCGTCCCTAATTGGGCTGACCGCCATCTCTTCAACTGCCTTCCACCATCCCTTTTATCATTAGCAACACTTCCTAATTAGAGGGCCACATCAAACAAGCCCTTCTAATACTAGCAGTCATTTTTTGTTGTTAAAAATAAGAGTTAGTTCTTTTTTTTTTTCATTTATTTAAGAAAAGCTACTTAAATATATTTACTTTTGTTTTTCTTTTAATTAAATATATACGTATACATTTTTAAAATTTACTATTTAATTTTTAAAATATATTGAAATCAACACAAAGGCTTTCATTTTGAAGTGTGTTTTAAACACCATTTAATATCACCCACGCACCAATATAGCTACAAAATTTAGAAAAAGGTATAAACATTGTTTTAAGAGACAATGGACCTCTATATTCGAATATTTCATCAAAATAAATTGAAACTGCAATTACTTTTGCTGGAAAAATGATGAACTCATGGATTAATAAAGATGGTTTAGATATTAACAATGATGTGTTCAGTGAATGTGACATCTCTTATGTTCGGTGTTATATCCCTTTTCGTTAATATTGTTTTCAGCCACTTCCTGAAGAGAATTCAATAAAAATATATGTAGAATTCACTATTAACATATTATTAACAGGAAAACAATTCACTAAGGAAAACAAACGTTTCACTGTAAACTATAGACACAGAGTAAAGATACGAAAACACTTACAGTCTCTAATTTTCGGTTGAAACGTCATCAGGAGAGTAGGGTCTACTACTACTGAGTCTACTCCACTCTACTCGGCTGATGACGGCTCAATCGAAAATTAGAGACTGTAAGTGTGTTCGTATCTATACTCGTGTCTATAGTTTACTCTGAAGAGATTATTTATTAATAATAATTTAGTGTAAGTAACAACAAGATTAACACTAAATAAATATGAATAAACAATTAAACATTTATATTTATATATTAATGTAAAGCTTCTATATATATTATCCTACGAGGATTATTCTTATCATTTTTTAATAATGTACATTTTATTTTTAATTTTATCATTGCTTACATGTGCAAATTAGTATTAGATATTTAGCAAAGGTACTTTAATATGGTTACAACATCGAGATATTGACAAACGAACATCAAATTTTATACAAAAAAAAACTATGCTTTTAGTAGAATAACCATATGAGTAGTGGTTAAAATCATATTATCCATATATATATATATATATACGTTTCACGATGAATCACAAACACAGAACTAAGGAACAAACAGACTTCCAGTCTCTAATTTTTGGTTGAATCGTCATCAGGAGAGTTGAGATAGGGACACCAAGCGCACTTGTGAAGCGATGGTTGGAGACCCGTATCAATACTTATCAATATGCTTTCATGAAGTATGCCCATGGAGAGGCTAAGTCAACTTAACGAGAGACATGTTTACACAGGAAATGAAGTTATTTAAGAAGGAAATGATATTAAAAAACCTCAAATTTGAGGCTATGCACGCAATTTATCGTAATAAATTCAGTAATTTGCAACTAAATATATTGTATGCTTAGCTATAGGTATAGTAGTATGGAAGCCAGCTTAAAGTAGAACAAAGATGACAATTATAACTCTGCACTGCAATAGACTTGCAGATTTAGTTCTTTAGACCAACTATATATTAGCCAAATTATCGAATAATAGTATACATTAAACCTTTGAGAGTCTTATATGGACAGATATTAAGACAACTTCGGTAAAATGGAAATCAAATTGCTATTTATTTAATTTATTTTGAGTTTTATTCAGTATTTTTTATTAAACCTTAGTCCATAATTTTTAATTTTTATTTATGTATCATTTCTTCTGTTCATCCCTCAGTTTTCATTATTTTATTTGTTTTTGTGTTTACTATTATTTTTCATATTCCTATTTTAATTTAATTTAATCTTAAATTGATTCTTCTCTACCTTATTCTCTGTGGCCGCGCGCGTATGTGGCAACATTGTTGGTCTCCAATCGTTTCTGTACCAGTGCGCTTAGTTTCCCTCTCTTATCTCTCGTGAAGACGGTTCAACCGAAAACTAGAGACTGTAAGTGTGTGTTTTTAATTTATCTATGTTTCTTTATGTACATTGAACTGTATATATATATATATATATATATATATATATATATATATATATATTATATTATATGTGCGCATAATTGCATTAGTTAATAAACTAATAAAAATAAAAGGAAAATGTTTGTTGAAAATGTTTCCAGTGTCGCGTGTTAAGTCTCCCTCCTTTTGCTCTCATGAAGATGGTTAAAAGCGGAAGTAGACCTTTATATACATTTTACTATTAATTTTGAACCATTACCAGTTGTTCAATCAACACCAATTGTTGAATTTTTGGTAAGACATTGTTTTTAGAAACATGCTTTTTTCCTGAATGAATGTGTTACTCTATATGTCGGTAGTAATTTAAAGTAATTGAATATTGAAATAGTTCATATTAGTGTATAGAGTTCCTGGTTAGTTTTAAGATGGCATGTCAAGCCTTAAGGTATTTGTCAACTGGCAGAGAGAGAGAGATGAATGTCCGAGTTGCATATTCCACAACTGTCTTCCTTTAGATGTCTCATTCATCACTCCAGCTATGCCTACGCATTCCCCTTCAACCTTAAGCTTCCTAAATGCTATTACTATCCACTTGACGCAACATCAGATTTGCATCAATTATTTCCTTCCAAAAGTCAGTAATTTGTATTTTTATTAATTACTAGCTTATGAGCAGAACATCATTCCACTGCTGAATCTCAATGATAAAAAAAAACCTGAGTTTCTTTACTTTCAATTTTCTATACCACGAAGTTAGTCAAGTGAGTAACAGGAAAGATATTCATACCTTTGAACAGTATTAACATATAAAATAATTATGAATAACCTATTAATAATACATGATAATTAACATAATTAATAACAACTAATATTGATAAAATCATAGGCTCTATTATGCCTTGTGTATTACACAAGCATGATGGAGTGGTTCGGTTTTGATTAAATATTTATTAACAACCAATGATAATTAAACAATCTGCACGAAAATCTAAACTCATTCTTCTTACGCCATGAAATAAGAAGTCAATAAAAATGTCCTTAATCGTTGATTAACATCTCGTACATATGTAATACTTAAGAGTCTATAATCATTGTTTGGGCCAAGAGATTTGTAAATTTAATTTCCAAATATATTAAAAACCAAATATATTAAAATAAACGGCCCTAAGTCAAATAAAAGAGGTAAAAATCTTCATTTTTTTCCAAATATAACTCAAAAATCTCTCTATATGGTATATGTGTACGTACATTTATCGTAAACATTGGGTGCAACATTATAATACTATTATTAAAAAAAAATATCACCGTCACTGGACTAGCTATTTTTATGTTTTTTTTTTTCTTAATAATAGTATAAATAGAAGAATGCTCAAGTTTCCTCTTGGCAAATTCATGGCTTAATTCAACATGATTGATTTTATCTCTTCGGAACTTCAGAAATTGTTAATTTAATACAGTTGCAAATGAAATTTGCATATTAAATTGAAAAAACAAAATACTTTAACTGTAGAAATGACTTGAAACAACTGTATCGACAATTACGAGTAAATGAGGTTGTCTTCTCACAACATTTTCTTTGGGAGAAGTTATGTCCGCAAGAGATCTTTGAAATTTATTTATGGTATGCATTACTAATTTGTAATTCTGAATTACAAATTTTTTCCATTTTTATTATATATTTTTCAAACAATGTTAAATTTTCTGAGATTATTGGATCTGTCAATGTGTTCATTATCTTTTTGGGAATATTTAAGAATAAGAGCGTCTAACATTCATGAATTCTTTATTATTTGAATTTGCTATCGTTCTCACATGATTAAGAAGATAAATGTGTATATTTATTTCATTTTATAAGTTTACATCAAATGTAGTTTGGGTACTACATAATTAAAATGTATTTTAACACATCTTCAAATTTCATATTAGCCTTAGAAATTGATCTTGTACAAACAACTTTTGGATAAAATCTGTTTCAATCCTGCAGTTTAAACTCTATATCAAGATTGTCTGTTGGATAGTGTTTTTTCTTAAGATCAATTCTGCATCTATAATAACCTTATATTAGCTTGTAAAATTCAAGGTATATTTTCCATTTTACGAAGTAAAATCACTGAATGAATTCTTAGCATCCACCTCCTCATCAAAATCTCTGTCATATATATCACTACTAATGTTTTCTTTATAATGTAAAAAAAAATCTGTTGAAAAAACATGTCTTTAAAATGTTATAGTGATATCCTCATCATGATTCTAACACAGTGTCATTACTATTTTTAACTATTATATTTTTAAAATATAATCAAAAATATTGTTAGCAATTTCTTGAAATTAGGTAATTTCTAAAATTCATTGCTATGTGTTGCAATGAGATAAACTGTTTGTTGCAACAGGGAGGATTATCAGGGATGATGGGAAGAGAGAATGTATTGTATTAAAAATGATAGTTACATCAAACCCAAGGGAACGTTAGATTAATAGGACCTAGAAGAATTAAATGTCTTTGGACATTTTAAAATAACTGTATATATAAAATTGTTGTATGAGTGATATTTCTTTTTAACAATTAAAAATACTGCAGAATGATGAAATGAGCATTGCATAACAAACAATTCAATTATTTTTAAATTTACAGATGACGTAATACAAAATAAATTATGCCCAACTTAAAAATACTTGTTATTATAAAGTAAAGAAACAAAATTCAAAGTAGAATTAAGACTATGTGATTTAGGAAAGTAGGTGTGATAATGGGAGAAGATCGGAGGCAGCAAGAGTCGGCAGCTTACTACGTGCCTGGGGTAACGTCACTTGCCCAAACAAAACATATTGTCACTTTTAGGGTTATCCTCCTCAAATAAAGGAGCCAACGTGACAAGACTGGGTCTCGTCTCTTACTCTCGATGTTCACACAATATTTCACTTGCATTAGAAAAAAAAAAACTTTTCTTACATATTTTTACATACTACTTTATTATAAGTATGTATACATTTTTAGAAGGAAACACGAAATATGAATGAAAACTAAATACTATATCATTAGTTGTACAATCCTTAATTGTGTAGTACTCAGTCATTCTGAGGTAAAATGGATAAACAAACAAAAGTCTCCACACAAATGACGTTTTATTCAACAACAACAACACGTTTCGAATACTTTATGTTCTTCATCAGGAATACACCAATGATGTGATGCTGAAGGGTTAGTCCAGTGAAAACAACTCTCACTAAAAACAACAGTGAATTTGTTTTCACTGAACCAAACCTCCAACACCACATCCTTAGTGTCTTCCTGATGATGAATACAAAGTGTACGGAACGCGTTGTTGTTGTTGAATAAAACTTTATTTAGGTGGAGACTTTTGTTTGTTTATCCATTTTACCTCAGAATAACCACTATACATATATACATAACTGAAAACAAATAGAGAAAGAATAAAAAAAGATAAAAAACACTCACTGCCATATTTCCACTGGTATCATCATCAGATAGAAGCACTCCAGCGACCAGCCGCGGATTTTTGTGACCCTCTGACGAAGACCGCTTGATACGGTTGATACTTGATTGTTGAATGATCTTAGTTTTTTTTTTTTTTTTTAATTCCATATTGTGGCTCGACCATATATATACAGACACAGGAGTTAAATTTGAAATAAGTAGTCCATGTTTTCTAAATGAAAATAAGAAAAGGGTGAAATTATTGTTACAGAAAAATTGTTATCCGAAGAACTTAGTTGAACGATATTGGTTAAGATATTTAAGACAGCAACCAGCACATTCAAATGAAGATCATGCTGAACTGGAAGTTATAAATAGGAAGTATTTCAAATTTCCTTATGTTGAGGGCTTATCACAATCAATTAGAAAAGTGTTCAAACGAAACGTACCTGAAGTTACACTGGCATTTTATAATAAAAGAAAAAATAAATCTTTATTTTCAAATTTGAAAGAAAAAATACCGAAGGAGTTACAAAGTAACCTCATTTATGCCATCAAATGTAAAGACTGTGACAAGTGTTACTATGGTGAAACTAGTCGTTTTCTCAAAGAAAGGTTGTACCAACATAATTATTCCATAAGAACAAATAAAAGTAACGCAACAGCCTTAGCTGGGCATGCAATAAACGAAGGTCACACGTTCGATTTTGAAGATACAACTATAATAGAAAAAGAAAAAGATGAGCAAAGAAGGAAGACACTTGAGATGTTATATATTAAAAAGGATCTAAGTTCGATTAATCATAGAAGTGATATTACTAATTTAAGTAATATTTATTCTGGAGTGTTGTGCTGAGGTTTAGTGAAATTTGATTTATTTAGTTCCCTTGAGTGAACAGTGTTGAGGTTATTTGTAATGTTATCTTATTAGTCTAGTCGAAGGTTTTGTCCGGCTAACATTGTTGTTCCTTTAAATAATGTAAATTTCATTTTCTTAGTTAAAAAATTCTTACTTCTGTAAGTAATATTGTTTTATGTATCTCTGAAATATTTCTGCTTGTAATATTCATGAGTTGTAACAATCCATTTTCATATTGTGTATATGTTTGATGTTGATAGGTGATTTCTTATGATCCTTTGTTTGTAGGCCTATGAAAAAGGTTTTAAATAAAACCGAAACGTTGGCAACGAGAGTTTGATTTTTTATCCTGGAAAATTGACCGAACCCCGATTAGAGAACACACCTATATATATATATATATCATGATAAACGAAAAACGGTCTGGCAGGACAGATAACACTTAAAATAAACATTGACACATAGACGGAAACATAACAAAAGACTCACTTTTCAATATTTCGACCGTAATGGCGGTCGTCCTTAGGAGAAGAAGTGAATTAACGGAGGGACGACAGTCAACGACAGTGAGTTGACCGTAATGGCGGTGGAAATATTGATAAGTGAGTCTTTTGTTATGTTTCAGTCTATGTGTAACTGTTTATTTTAAGTATATATATATATAATCCAGTTAAAAAGAAGATAGCACACAGATAGATACAGGAATAACTCACTTCTATATTTCGACCATCGTCGTCATCAGGAGGCGAAGACTCCCGTAGGAAAGTGGCGACTCTATATCTTTATATATATATATATATATATATATATATATATATATATATAATATATATAGTTCACACAGGAAAGAGAAAAACAAATAAAAAAACACATAAAAACGACTCAAAACGATATTTTGAAATTTGTTGTCATCGGGCAGGAGTAGTACATTTGAGTCGTTATGACCAGCCTGTACATATTATGTGAAACTGTCCACTCGGCTTTGGTCTTCTAGCCACTCAACTACCTTTCCTGATGACGACCGTTAAAAGGATCGAAATATTGAATTTGAGTCATATATATATATATATATATATATATATATATATATATATATATATATATATATTTGTTTGGGTTTTTTCACCTATGCTAATAGTTTTTGTTTTCATTCGTTATAATTTATTTTACTTTTATTTATTTGTCTATCCTTGCCTGCTTTCTTTCCGTAAGTTGGCTGCACTGTTCTGTGCTTCTTCAAGACCTCCGGCCAGTCGTTGTTTGCCTGCGGAACGACTCGTTTCTACTTTCCTGATGACGAAGACATCCAAATATAGCAGTTAGTTTCATGTTTCATTTCTGAGTGTTCTTTGTGTAAATATAGTTTATATATATATATATGAATAATAATCAAAATAACACTTGATATAATAGATGGATTAATTTACCACAATGAAAACAATTTTTTAAAACAATGCTCTAAGGCCTTTCGTTAATACATCTTCGGAGAGCAAGTGAACTAAAAAAACAATAAATACTTGCTAACTTGGCTGATTGAAATTTCCAGAATTGATGGCAACCCTGAATGTGTTTAATGATGAAGTCTTCATCTGTCTAATTATCCCGTTAATCAAAACTTCATCTAATTTGTAGAGTCCTAGGCTATTGTTCATTAATTTCTCATAAAAGTTCTTTATGAGTGCACTTTCTACGATATTTCTTCTTCTTTCTGAAGACACATATATTAATTCATTTGCTTCATCCCAGTTAATCACATGATTACTGTCTCTTATGTGAATGAACAAGGCACTCTTTTCGTCCTCTCTTCTGATTGAGTATTTGTGCTGTTTTATCCTTGTAAGAAGACCTTTGCTCGTCTGTCCAATGTAAGACATTTCACAGTCAGTACATGGTATCCTGTATACACAACAGTCCTTTCTTTTTGGCTTATTATTAACAAGTCTGTTAAACAAGTTACCATCATTACTGAACACAACAGAAACGTCCAATCTTTTCATAAATGAAGGCATATCTTTTCAAACAAGGACTGTATGGAATGACTAACAAATTCCTTCTTGTGAACTGTTCTTCATTTTTTAATATCATGGATTGTTTCACCTTTTTTATGATATTGTCGATTAACCTTTTTGGATACATTAAAGAATCTGCAATTTTGTAAATATTTTTGATTTCTTCATCTAAAAATTCCTCACTGCAAATTTTGAAAGCTCTTAAGAACATGCTACTAAAAACTGACTTTTTAGTTTTAAGTGGATGAGCCGAGAAGAAATGAACATAAGATGAAACATTGGTTGACTTCCTATGAATACTGTACTTTAATTTATCACCATTCCTATGTAAAAGTACATCCAAGAAAGGAAGTTTATTATTGTTTTCATGTTCTATTGTAAATTTTATGGATGGTACAACCGTATTGAGGGTATCCAAAAAGGTGTTAACATTTTCATTTTCAGGCCAAATACATAATATATCATCGACATATCTAAACCATTTAGCATTAGTAGGTAGTATTGTAGGTAGGTAGGTGATCTCAAAATATTCCATATAGATATTACTTAAAACTGGGGAGAGACAATTTCCCATAGCCAATCCAAACTTTTGTTTATAAAATTTTTCTTGAAACGAAAAACAGCCATCCAATACACACAAACGAATCAACTCGATTAATTCTGGGATAGAAACTGGTAAATTTTGAACATGTTTGCCTAGTTCTGTCTCTAGGAAATTCAACACATCTTCAACAGGAACATTCGTAAAGAGAGATTTGACATCGAAGCTCACTAATTTACTATTTTGATAACAACAAGAATTTAGCAAATGAATTAATATATGTGTCTTCAGAAAGAAGAAGAAATATCGTAGAAAGTGCACTCATAAAGAACTTTTATGAGAAATTAATGAACAATAGCCTAGGACTCTACAAATTAGATGAAGTTTTGATTAACGGGATAATTAGACAGATGAAGACTTCATCATTAAACACATTCAGGGTTGCCATCAATTCTGGAAATTTCAATCAGCCAAGTTAGCAAGTATTTATTGTTTTTTTAGTTCACTTGCTCTCCGAAGATGTATTAACGAAAGGCCTTAGAGCATTGTTTTAAAAAATTGTTTTCATTGTGGTAAATTAATCCATATATATATATATATATATATATATATATATATATATATATATACTTTTTCTTTGAAAATACAATCCGAAAAGGATAAATCAAGTTTAATGTAGATAAGAAAACATAGGGAAATTAAACACACTCACTTACAGTCTGCAATGTTTGGTTTAAACTGTTTTCTTGAGAGATAAAAGAGGGAGACCAAGTGGACTGGTACAGAGACTGTTGGAGGCTATATCTCTACCAGTGCGTTTATTTTCCCTCTCTTATCTATCATAAAGACCATTCAAACCTATAATTAGAGACCGTATATTTGCGTTTTTATTTTCACTTGTTTTTTGTATCTACATTGAATTTGATTTATCCGTTTCGGATCGTATTTTCATCGAAAAGTGACAAATTTCAAACAAGTTTTACGAGATCGACAAAGTCCTCCTGCTTCCATTGCTGTCAAAAGAAGTATGGTAGCAAAATTTATTATAAAATATTACTCTATGAAAAAATTATTGAGTTTAGTTTAAAAGTATACTTAAACAAGAAGGAAATAGTACCTAGTTTATAACTCTGTTATTATTTTTTTTAATTTTTTGTTGTACATAATTATAGAAATAATATTTCTAAAGCCATACCAACAAACATTTAAGATTATCTTATAATAATTAGATACAATTTTAAGTTTTTGTGAGTGTAAAAAATGCGACTAATATGAAAATTTGAGCATTCAATTTAGAAGGAAACTCGCAGTGTGTAAGGCCTGTTTCTAGAGAGCACTTGTAATTAACCGGTATTGTTATTGGCCATTCGTGCTGTTCCATTAACTTTCTGTCTGCACCCATTAACTTCAGTTTTACTTGAAAGCATTATAGTCCTCAAATTTGATTCTCTTTTCTAGTTAAAAGAAAACTATTTAGTTGCCAGTGTCTTAAAAATTCAGAGAGTGAAACTTTGTTTTAAGGAAGATGACAATGTATGATTGCCTTCAATTTAAGTGAAAAAAATACATTTTTTCTCATTCATATTAATTTTTTCTCTCATATTTTATCTTATAGTAATACATTCGCATATTACGCGTATATATTAAAATAATGATATAAATCGTATTTTAATAGAATATCCATTGAAATTCCATTTCATTAACATTATACTTTAATCTATCATCAGACTTCATACCTCAAACAATTCGTTACATGAACAGTAATTTTTTCCTCTTTTAACTGAATGTCAGTATCTTTGTTATGAATATTTTTTTCTGACTACCAACTAATATTTCAATTTTAATACATATAACACTTAAAATTTATAAGTTTTCTGAAATTTTCAATACGATATAATGTTAAAATCACTAGTATTACGACTATTTAATATATAAATAATTTAATTAATATATATTAATATATTAATAATAATTAATATATTAATAATAATATTAATAATATATTAATATATATTAGTAATTTAATATATAAATTACGACTATTGTCGGTAATATAATGTGCCTAGGGTATGTGAAGCCAAATGAATCATTGTTGTCATATTGTATGGAGATTCCTGAACCAAAGTCTCTTTAGTTAGTTTTTTATTGTTTGGATCTTTGCAGTGGCGTAACAACCATATTACCACCCGGGGCGGTCGTAAGATTTGCCCACTCTCTCACCGACCGTTGATAATCCTTAAACCTCAAAATTTCTGAATGTCCTCAAAAATATTTATTTTCATGAAATTACAATCAAGGATGTAATTTTGGATAGCTGTTATTAGTCCCAGACTTTTATCTTATTACAGTATTCGTATACATATACTGTATTATCAAAGAAAACCAAAGATTTTTCATAACAATAACGTATAATTCAAATCATACAAAAAAAGTTATACTTAATTAACTGGCTACACAAACAAATATAACAACCTTCAAACCCTTTAAAAAACCAGTTTTGAAGAATTTAATATAAATTTCTTTTTAATTTGCAAACAATAGAATTGTTAAATCCGTTTAAATCAGTATTACACAATAACACATAACAGCAATTATGACCATGAAAACTTATTTTGTTATAAAATTGCCCGGTCTTTGGTTAGCTTTTTATCGTTTTCTTTAGTTTCTATGTTTATACCCTCAAAACACCGCCCCCTGGAACGCACCTCACTTAATTCGCCACTGACACTTTGGGAGTGACTCAGAAGCCAGGTAGGGATCAAAACCCGAGCAGATATGTGATATTTAGTCCAATATATATCGAAATGTTGCTTAGTACCCTACAGTGCATAATATTAGTATATTAGTTGGCCACGCAACAGCTCCATTGTTCCTGATATCACAGTTTATTGGCAAGAAGCAAATTTTCAACCTTTTTGTTTTCAAAATATATTTGAAATTTAAATTATATTCTTCATTAACGTATTGATATTGTATATTCATTTACAAATGGTTGACTCGTCTTGTATATTACGACTGCTCATACATAAAATATGCAGTCTTTCGTAGATATTGTCTTCTGATGAATATTACTTATAAAATACGTCGATAGATATACCACAATGAACTTTAGTACTCATCAGCAATCGTTTCTTTGTCCATTCATAAATAGACATTTATCCCTTGCTGGTTTAGTCTTTCAACTATAATTATATGTTTTTGCCTAATTTTCAGAGAGAAATACCCACAAATAATCCTACGATAATGTGAAGGTTAATAACTATCTGCAAGGAGATAAGAAATACAGACGCTGATAACTTTTATATACATATATATAAATATATATATACATACACTTTAACACATAGAAAAGAACACAGAAAGACACTACAGAACTCACTTCGATATTTCGACATCCGTCGTCATCGGGAAGAAGTGCGAAATACTCGCGTTGAGAATCAAACTGCTACTCATATATATATATATATATATATATATATATATATATATATATTACTTGTGTAAGTACATTGTAAAAAAAAAACTTAGTTTTTATAGTTAGACTCCATCTTTTTCTCTTTTTTATTATTCTGTCATTGTTATCCTAATACTCAAGATTGTATTTAATTTTTTCATAGTGTACTTCTTTGGTTTGTGTTTTTAAAAAAATGTACGTATTAAAATTCTTGTTTTCCTCTGTTTGTAGGCCTTTGGAAAAAGATTTTAAATAAAATCGAAACGTCGGCAATGAGAGTTTGAATTGAAAGTGGAAGAAACTGACCGCATCCCGATCAATCATTTTTTAGTTGTATATCTGTCACACGGTCGAGAAGTTATTAGTGTTTATATATATATATATATATATATATATATATATACTTATCTTCTCTCTCAGAAATGTGAATAGACATTGTTTTAACTCAAATACACACCAAAATGTAAATTAATTTACATTATTACCAATTTTAATTACTTAATATTAATTTTTTCAATTTAAAATGACATTAATTATTCATCCACATTATTATAATGGTGATGTTAAAGATAACAACAATTTATAAAAAGGCTGGACACAGAATTAATGAAAAGAAGCTTATGTTATTTTTAAAACTATGATAATTATTGTTTACACGCTACTATTTTTCAAAAATATTGCTTAAATTATTAGTTATTCTGAAATTGCTTAATATGGATCAATTATTCATACTTAATATATAATTAAGCGTAGTTATATGTTTTGTAATGAGTATTGGGGTCATTAAATAAAGTGCATTGGCGTTTGAAGTGAATTTATGTACCAAAATTGCATAAAATTGAACCCTAGGAAATATATAATTATAAAACAAGATAATTAAGAACTATAATAATAGGTTTTTATATTGCATGTTATTATATAATATCATTAATGTATATGTCGATAATTAAAATTCTAAAGTTCTGATTTTTTCGGATTTGTCGTTATTTAGGTCTTTTAATTTATCCCTGAAACCTTTCTCAACCAGTTGATGTTTCTTTCTTAATAGTGATGTCAATTACTTATGATTTAAAACTCATACTGAAATCAATTTTATAACTTTATACTTATCGTGTTAGTTGCGCAAATGAGATGATAATAGGTTTTTTATTCCTTTTTATCTGAAAATATATATACTTTATATACGTTAAGCTGAATTACATTATTATTATTTTTTTAATAATGATGCTCTTCAGCTCGGTGATTGTTAAATAAAAAAATTATCTCGGGCTCTTATAATTACGTTTATGAGACAGTTTATGGCTGGTATATGTAAGTCACTGGGAACTGTATGTGGAGTCATTTGATGGAACAAATTGACTGACGACTTGGAACTACAGTGCAGTCTGATGAATGAATATTTGGAATAATACACCACATGGTGAAATTACTCTACTGAATACACTGACAAGAACAATGCTACCTTAAATACAGAGTTGCTTAAAAATTATTGATAATATTCATATTTCTCTTCCGAATTGATTAAAAGGTATAACAATTGTTCTCTTTGTCTATGAAGAAAACAAAAGCATAGAGTAATATTTCAATAGTTCGAGGACTTCAACAGTATTAAACCGTCAACAACTATCTGAATCCACTAGACATCAAAAGAACCTTTTGAATCAGATATCACTAAGGACCTCATGAGCTGCTATCTCTAAGCCTTGCATTGGTCTTGTTTTGCCCTGTATATTTCAGTATTTTTGTAACTCCACAGATAGAAATCACTATATCCGTTTTTCTTGAGATATAACCTATAATCTCTGATATCACATTCAACTATACTATTTACTGAAATAAATCATTATAATCATTCACTCACAGAAAGATATAAATAAAAGAGGATACCAAACTCTATAAATATGTCACTAAAGTCATTCCAACTAGACAACGTTGTATTCTTAAATCAGTCCAATAAAGATGTTCACCCTTTTAATCGTTCTCTAATATTTTTTTTTACATTTTGTTGTTTGTAAGCTAATTTAATGAAACTGCATTGAATTAAATTTATCTGTTTCTGCATTTTAACAGTACTGTATAAAGATCTACCACAAATAACCATGTGTAAGATAATATATATATATGTCTTAATACCAACTCAAACGACTAATAATTTTCTTCTTTTTTTTTAATTAATCACCCTGAAGATGACTGGAAGCCAGTCGAAACATGTCGGTTCCAACTTAATTAACATTCTCCAACGTTTGGATGAAGGAAAGAAGAGGGTATTCAGAAACCTTGAAAAACTAGTGAAGAAAATGACATCAGCGAAATACGGTCAGCTGTTCAACAAAATATATATATATATATATATGTTCTTCATCAATAACTTGTTGAGCAATACCACCAATTTACTACCAACAACGATACGACTCCAAATCAGAACGTTGGGAATAAAGACTTCATTTATGCGTATAGCTCTGTAGCATTCAACATTCCATCATTTGACTTTGTGTGAATGTTCGTTTATCATAAATGTTGTTGACATTTGACTTTGTGTGAATGTTCGTTTATCATAAATGTTGTTGACAGAAAATTTATCATTAATGACAGAAAAAATAAGATCTTTTGTGTAATTGATTTTTGAAACAATGATAAATTATGTATCATTTAGGATTCACTCAGGAGTTGAAAAAATATTTGAGCACATCATTCGTCAGGAGGAGGAGATAATCTCTTGGTCTGAGGCTTACACGACGCCAGGCACTCGTTAGATACTTCTACTTAAATACACTTGAGTTGGGCAAAATTGACGACTCCCCAATGTTGATTTTTCATTGTGTTGTATCACAATGACTCATTACTTGACTTATATATCAACTAACCTAGAATAAGCATGTTTCAGCGTTTAAACATATCTCATAGAGGTCATTGAACTTGTTTTACTGCATATGGGAAACACCTTCATGCAATGAATGTTTAGTTTTATATTAAGTCTGTAGTAATTCACACAGAGAACATACCCATTGAACACTGAACTTTCAGTAATATCAAATATATTTATGTCAATTATGAAAATAACAGAAACAAGCTAGGAAAATAAGGCACATTACAATCAGTTAAAAATTTGTTCAAGGACTAAATATTATTCATAAAATACTTATTAAAACAATGATCAATAAAAACAAAAAACTTTCTATGTTCATTAAATCCTAATTACT
Organism: Hermatobates lingyangjiaoensis; assembly: GCA_026182355.1. NCBI lineage: Eukaryota > Metazoa > Arthropoda > Insecta > Hemiptera > Hermatobatidae > Hermatobates > Hermatobates lingyangjiaoensis. The sequence goes on along the minus strand of JAPFBL010000110.1, from coordinate 1,312,880 downwards.
AGACACTATATTGTGGAAACCCTCAACAGGTGGTTTTCCAGTATGGCAACTGCCCAAGTATCTACTTTATCCTAGTCCTTAATTCTATCATTTCTAATTCCCTATAGATATTGTGGAAACTTTTAACTATAACATTCTCCCTAATGCTTGTATGTTTCTTAATAAACATACTTAGTTCAATATTAAACCATTCATAATTATTTTGGAGTAGATTTGCTCTATGTTTTTTGGAACGTTATTTAAAATTGTTAAATACTACTTCATACATATTTAAATAAATCCAATACAGTTGAATCACCATGTTTACCTTAACTACATGCTTATTCTATTTTAAAAATATGGATAATTATATATATATATATATATATATTCATTCAGTGCATTTTGGACATAGAAACATAGATAAATAAAAAACACACAGTTACAATGTCTAATTCTTGGTTCGAACTGCTATTAGGACAGATGAGTAAGAAAACTAAGCTTACTTGTACAGATACTGTTAGAGATGAACAAGTTAGTGGCTCTTGGACCAACAAAACCTACAAGTTTGCGACGGTTGTTTGTCTTCAACCATCTCTGTACCAGTGCGGTTGGTTTCCTCTCTTATCTCTCCTGAACCCAAAATTAGAGACTGCAAGTGAGTATTTTTATTTTATCTTTGTTTTTTTCACTATATTTATTTATCGTTGAAGTATATATAATAATATTTCACAATAATCACGTGAAATAAAAATTAAACCTAAATCACAATAAGAAATCAGTAGAATGACTCAAACCTTTCAACCAAAACAAGTAATCTTCGTTAGTATTAGTTTGAACTCTGATGAAGACGACTTCTTCAGTTAAAAGATCTTTATCATTCTTCTGATTACATAAAGTGGATTTGGCTTTGGCATAATGTAATGTAATATTCAGAAAGTTATATATATTAGTTCAAAGTCGATGATGAGTAACACACAGAGAACGAATAAGACTTAATAACTCAAATTCTTGGAAAATCCGTCTTCAGGAGTAAACAGAGAAGGAGAGAGAGTGAGAGATAGAGAGATAGATAGATAGAGAGAGAGAGAGAAAGAGAGAGTGAGAGAGAGAGAGAGAGAGAAAGAGAGAGTGAGAGAGAGAGAGAGAGAATAATACAAGCACACAGTAGACACAATGGCAGTTAACCAACCCGTAGCCAGGTGCTGCCACAAGCCCCTGGTCTTGAAGTAATGAAGTTTGAATGATTTTAAAAAGAAATCAGAAAATCAGTACAGGTGTAGGTTGGGTAAACTCAAATAAATCATAAATAAATAAATAAAAAATAGGATATTTATTAAAAATGAGTTGCGAGTATCACAAAAAATAAAATACAAATAAGTCATTTAATAAGCAATATAAAACAAAATTAATTTTTTCATAAATAATAATTAATGAAATAATAAAACAAAAAATTGAAACTGAATAAAAATAAATTATTAAGAAGTTTAAATCAACCGTTTGATAATACAATACTAAAAAAAAAGATATTATTATCTGATAATTAAAAAAATAAGGCCTCGTTCAATTTTCCAAGTTTCAAACAAATTCAAATGATTTTGTTTTTATTTAAAATATTTATCATAGGCCATCAAATCAGAGGAATACAAAGATTATTCACCAATAATTTATTGGTGAATGAATTATTTATGAATAATTATTCACCATTAATGAAAATGGCTTATTACAATGTGTGGATTTACATAAATACACTAATTTACTAACAATACAAGGGCGTATGCAAGTATTAAATTATTGAATATGAAAACTATAAACGTTTTCATCACTGGAGGACGAACAATGCTTACATTACAAACCTTCCAGTGTCCGATGTCAATATAACGAAAATTATCAGGGCTAATACTAATGAAATCTAGCAACACTATGAAGCATGCATAGGAGAAATTTTTCAGAATATGACAAGTATATATCTTAACAAATCATATTTAAGATGTCTATTTTGAATTCAACTCTTCAATACATAAAATTTACACGAGAAATACATTCACATTTAATGTGTTGCTTTTGGAAACTAATTAAAGTTTGAACCCTTTTCTTGCACATTTCATTTGTTCTCTTTCGTTCATCTAGCTCTTTGTTTGCGATAATCATAGTCTCCTATTTGAAGTAACCAAATTTCTTTTTTATTTATGAAAGAAAGTGTTATTCGAGGTAAAAGTAAAATGTTTAACAGACTGATCTACAATTGAAACAAAATACCAAATGCGATAGAAATTAATTTGATTTGTGTATTAAATTGTAAAGATTGCAACAGCGGTAAAAAAACACAACGGTCCTTGCATCTCACGCTTTATCTGAAAGGCAAACTTCTGAATCATTTTATGTTATTCTTAGCAGTATGTTATTTTAAATTGTGTTTTATAATTCCATAACTGGTCTAATGCTAATACCGACTCATTCCCTGAAGTTACGTGAGCAATAGATTTGTAATGTAACCCGATGTGTGGTATTCATCTTTTGAACAATTATCATTAAGTTATTCTTTTATATTGTTCCTTCCGTCCCCTTACACTGCTCCTCGAAAGAAATCCCTTATTGTTTTCTTTTTGTGACGATACTTTTTCTTTAAATGATTTGTTTTCCTTTAAAAAATACTGGAATCCCTAGACTAGTTGGGGACTATAGAAGTACAAAACAAGTTCATTTCTATTCCAAGTTCATTCTTCGCTACTTTTTATGTCCAATTTGCTGAAATATTCTTATTATCTTTTAGTCGTTTTTTGTATTCCCATAAACGTTATTTACCGACTTGCATTAACCAATATTCTGAATTCAATATTAGTGCCTCCAAAACAATCATATCATTCTTATAAATAGTGACGGATCTTTTGTTAGATGCAGAGTAACATCCAGTTTTTGCCCTGAATAAAACAAATATGGTATTTTTCTTTACGCCTCGTTTATAATTTTCGGCATCCAAACATAATAGTCATGTATCCAGTTTAAAGTAGTTTTCTTCTTCAAGTCACATAATTTATTTCTTTATCTATATTCAAATATCAGATTTCAAATTAAAATATCTCTTGTAACAATTGCTTCTCATAGTTATTTTTTGTGACATTTCGGTTTGTTGAGAAACCAAGGATGTTGATCGTTTTATTCAGAAAAGTGTTCTGAAAATATATCTATACCTATAACTGTCTATATACACACATTTAAACATTCTATATGTCTTAAATCATGGGTTTAATATTTTTTTTTAATTTCGTTTAACCTAATGTGATTTTTTTTTTGGATAATGCTTTTTATGCATAAGATTATGTACTAATAAAGTCAAAAACACACAAAAATATCTTGTACAAAAGGTCATATTAAGCGTTGTGTCCCCCTTTTAAAGTTAAATATTTACACGCTATTTGTTTCTAAAAAAATCTGCATATAAATGACTAAAAAGAATTAATTTTCAAAGAGTTCCAAATAAATTACTTTCCAAAATGAATTAAGTTGTAATCAATTCAATTGTTTGCCTAATCCTTATGTTTCAACAGTTTAATTAGCTGTTTCATTTTTAGTTAACTTCCATCAAATATCCCTCTTATTAAAAGCATTGTATAACTTTTTAACTAATTATATAACTAAACAGTAATATTTACATTAATCAATTTTATATGAGAGCATTGTAATATATTATGGTTTTCTTTGTATATATCCATTTCAACAAAGAGATATTACAGTAATTAAGTGAAATAAAAATCAACGCTTAAACGGCGTAAGAAATTCAGAACTATGACCAAGGTTTTTCAACCAAAACAACTGGTCTTCTTCAGAGTCACACAAAATATGTTCCTAGAATCAAAAGATTTTAGATATATTTCTGAACCTCTTATGGTGTTTGATACCATGAAAATATTTAAAATATACACTGATATATGTTATATATGTATACTTTTAAATATATGATATATCTTAAAAATAGATTTGATGTAAACTACAAGAAACCAGATTAATGTATAATTACATTCTGATTTTGCATGCGTTAATTAATGAGTTAAAATTGTTGGAATTGTACTATTTATTTATTTTTAAGCTCATTTTATGTGAATAATCTTGGTAGTAATTTTTCCAAGCAATATTGTTTTCTATATATTAAAACATTTCTGCGGAATATTAAATCTGCCTACTAGCAGTAGCTAACTGTATTCAGTGAAGAAAAACACAAAAACGTAGAGCAATACTCAATTATATTTTCATTTTCTGCTCTTTAAATAAACCTGCTATTTGTGAGTATAGTCGAAAACTACTGAATACCTCAATAGCGAAAATTTTACAACTTTTTACAAAGTCATTACTGAGACACTTTTATGATTTGAATCAACTATGTGAAATATATTATAAATGATTGTGCCAGATAATTCATTTAACTACAGAAAATTACTGCAGAGGGTCACAAACAAACTGTTGAATACCTTCTTTCATAAGTTACAAAGGTTTAATCTGACAGATATATGGTTACAACATGTGGTATTAGTTGTCATACATCAGGACCTTCAATGACAACAGACTAGCAAAATTTCCCCGACATACTTTTTTAAGATTCTATGATATTAGAGATATCTTTTCGTAAGAGAAATATTCAATAGTCAACTTATTTCTGATGTCAATAACTGTTAATATACATTAACCAAACAAAGATGTTGGAGTTGTTTCAAAACAATGATCAATTGATTGCCTTATCAATCATTCCTCAAGAAGATCAAGAATCTGGAAGGGTCTCTATAAATAGAGAACTGCATCAAATATTATTCCAATTGGAATAAAAATAAATCACAGTTTATTTACCAAAATAAACTAACAGAAAATCTACCTGATTTAACAATTGGCTATCAAACAGATGTTTGCTAATAAAAATCTATCGTATTTGTTATCTGATTATTCCAATTTAATGCCAAACTACTGAAAAATAAGTTAAGAAGTGCAAGAAATATTTTTGGAAAATCTACAAATTGCATATTGGATAATTAAATATATATCTGTTGCCCAGACAACTTAAATAACATTGATATATATTACAATGGGTGTGACTGTTTTAATCCATTGTCTTTTAATTGAGAAAGAGTGAAGGAATATAATACTGATTTTATTGTTGTAAGTCGCTGGTACTAACAATGTAATGTGTTGATCCACTCTACTTTCTTGAACTTTATTGTTCGAGACCCTACTTAATACCTTCAACAACATGCTAATCCTCTAAATGTAGGTTTTCAGAAAAAAAAAACTTTTATTTATCTAGTTTATTTTTTCCTCGTACCATTAAAAGATTAGGAGTACATTTATTGTTAAAAAATTCAAATCTTTAGGGTTTGCTAATTATGTGTAGTTAAAATGAAATGAAAAACATTGTTTAAATATGTTATTTAACACTCAATTTTCTCTTTATTAATTAGGAAATTTGTTATGAAAACTATACTATCGGTTAATAATAAACAGTAATTCTGTCATAAAATACGGAAAAACTAAAACTAATGGCTCTTTATGATTATCTTAAAGTATCTAAATAAATCACAATAATATCAAAACTTAGGTTAATATCTTAAAAACAAGGTTATAAAGTAAGAGAAAAATTACTAATAAAAACAATATACAACAAACCAAAATTATTGATATTTAACTGACAAAATAGGTAGTAAATGTAAAAGAGAAAATGGTCACTGAAAGCCAACAAACATGGATAACAGTACAAAACCGAGAGACTGCAGAAAAAAAATGTATGTCCTTGATTTTTTGATATGTAAACCATATATTTTTTGTTATCTGGTGCACAATATAATTGTGAACTAAATACAGTTAGTGACGTAGTTTATCATAATAGATTAAAAAGTGCAGTAGTATTTAAAATGTTATATGAAAGGAAGTAAAAATTAATAAATATGAAACAAGTCATCCTCAGAAAAGAATAAAAACTGCATAGCATACATCTATTAAGGAAGTACGAGAACTAAATTAATCAACTCCTGTCTTAACCAATTAAAGTAAAGTATGAGTTAGACCAAAGAAGAATATAAATATTGAATTAAACCACAGCAGAATTAATAAATCAAAATGAAAATAGTATGTAAAATATTACTTAGAACAAATGGAATAGATATTAAAAGTCAAATACAAAGAATTTATTCAAGTTTTAAATATAATAAAACCAATTCCAATTTTCCAACCAATTAAGACAATGTTGGATTATTTCAAATGAACCAGAGAACATACAAAACTCAATAATATACGTAGAATAAAACGATAAAAGCGCAAAGGCTGACCATTGAAAAATGAATAATAATATCATGACATAAAACCGTTCACAAGACAGTAGAGAATGAATCGAACAACCGACTGACAGTTGGTTTATGGTATTTAGTTGCTTGTTTATTGTCATGAAAGGAAAGTAGAAGGAAAAACAGGAGACCTAAATGATGTTCATAGTTTACAATTTTTTTCAGTATTATTTGTTTCAATTTTTTTTTGTAAAATACTTTTTACTGTTGTTTCTTTTTCAAATTCCTTTTGCTCTCCGAAGGTGACTATTTAGAGGAAATTAAGTCTTAGCAATTTATTCAATGAATCATTGACAGGGACAACTACTACAAGAATATAAATAATGCATATGAGTAACTATCGTTAGATAGTCGGAAGGACCGACTGACTTGGGTTGTTACAACAAAGTTGGGTCCCTGGTCGTAAAGGGATCGAAGGGAACGAAGAGGCTGATAAGCTTGTTAAAAAAGCAGCCACCACCCCTTTTATAGGACTGGAACCTGCGTTCCCCATACCATGTATTAGTACTAAAGGTGATGTGACAAGATGGGTTAGGAATGAAGAGGGGAGTCATTGGAGATTCTACAGTGGTGACTCTCATTGGAAGTGGTTGCTACCTGAGAGGAACCCACCAATCACACGTACCCTACTGGGACTCTCAAGGAGTCAGCTGAGATTATTAGTAGGTCTACTACAGGGCACGGGTGTTTTAGAAGTCACTTAAAAAAGAAACTGTCATCCACAAAGTTAGAAACTCTACTGCGCTAGAATGCGGTATACAGTTATAAACCCAGATAGCTGAAACCCAGCAGTTGGCGCCATTAGCGCCACTACATACCTTAATAAATTGGTGAAGGGGATAGATGGAATTGGGAATGGGCCACAGTTCTAGAAACTGATCTGAGTGATTGTATCCAAATTTCCGATCTACAAAAAGACCGAAAGGGCTGACGTTTTGACCCGCGAGAGAATCGGTTTTTGTAGTACAATTCAGGTATCGTTTTCTCTGTTCTTATTTAGTGCTACTATTTTAATTATACAGATATACATCAAATATAGTTAGTAGAGCAGCCATAAACTTCCTCTTATGTCTATCTTTTGTGATGTCTTTTGAAAAATATTTCTCAATTTTATTTTTTTGGTTACACTTTGTCATAAATAAACCATAATCTTTAAAAAAGGTTTATGTTTAAAAGAAACCATAATATTTTAGGTACGATAACTTCACATTCACAGAAGTTGTATTCAGAGTTTTCTCCCACTCTCGGATGAGGTTTGCAGTATTTTTTTCCTGTAGAAATATAAACAAACTGGCCAGGATTAAGTTTATTTTAATGGAGAAAGGGAACAGTACAGAACAATGAAATGAGGGAAAGAGCGCTTTCAAACCCGTTAAAATTTAAAAAACCATAAAAAAACCCAAATTTATACGGTTTCTGTATATATAATATGATTTCAGTGTAAATACACAAAATACATTTAAACGTACAAGCCATTGAAAAATATTCAGAAGTGGAACTGAGATCATTCAACTAAAACAGCTCTTCTTTGACTTTAAGAAAGATCAGTTCTTATAGTATAGGCATATATGTATTTCCTATTAATGTTTCAGTGTTTACTTATAAAACTAGTTGATAGAATTGCTATAAATTATTGTAAATTAAAATTAGAAACACATTCAGTGCATCTATTTTATCTTCTGTTTAGTAAATCATAAAATACCTAAATTAATGCTAATTGAGTTTTAAGCTCTAAACTTACAACTAGGAATAAATCATACAGTTGGACGCGAGGCCTGAGTAAGCTTAACTAGTCACTGTCGTACTGCCGTATTGTACATTTGCTGTTATAAATCAATCCTAATGTTACTTAGATTGTTCATATAAAATGACTAACTCATTTGAGCGATTAGTTAAATGGTGGGTACTAATACTAGTAATTATAAATATATTTCTGCAATTCATAAAACTTTATATGAATTACTGGCTGCAAAACAGAATAGTATAGAAAATATTTATCATGAATAGTCCGGTTTTTTAGGTTTAAATTAAAATTTCTGTTTCAGTGATTCAGTTTTATGTGAAGTCATTTTGAATATAATTATATTGTAATGTAAATGAAGAATTTACTAATAAGTAAAGATACTTATTAATTAATAATTATTTATTAATAATTAATTAGTAATTACCAATTATTAATGAAGAATTATATAATGAAAAATCTGTTTGTACGGTTGGAAAAAATAAACTGAAAAAAATGAGTAACACGTGAACTACTGTTTGCTGTTTTACTTGGTAGATATAATTCATGCTTTTGTAAATTCTGAGTATAGTGTTAATAAAATATTACTAATGTTTATATTTGTACTATTAAATTAAATAAGTGAAGATCAGAACAGTATGAGAATTCACCAATATTTTTGATATGGTCATTTTAGTATTTATCTAATTTTTTGGATAAATCTCAGTATTTTAAAAGAAAAATAAGGCCCTGATTTGAACAATTAAGAAAGATTAATTGTTGTAGTAAGAATAAGACTGTAAACAGTTTATGAACTGTAAAAGGTATGACATTTAAAATGAAACAGTTTTCTGTTACTAAATTGGAGAACGTTTATATCAGACCGTTATGAAACTTACTCAATAGAAAACGTGAGGAATTTATTAATTGAGTGAGTTTTATTTTGTAAAAAATAATATTTTTAGTGTTTAATTATTAAGGAATTGAGAGTAGTAAACTACAATTCTCTCAAAAGCATATCCTTAACAACGAGTCTTTATCAAAAGAGTCAGACATCAAAGGAGTGACAAGGCAATGAAGTGACAAAAAATAAGGAGTTTCAGAGGAGTGACAACACGAAAGACTGACCTAATCCTATCCTAAATCTTTACTTTAATATTTTAAAAATATCATTTGAAAATGTAATAAGTACTTGATGATTTCATATTTTTCTCTTTTTTATCATATTTGATTAATCAAAATAAGTCATTATTTTAAGCCACTCTTGTTTATAGTCATCATGTTCGATGGGGAATATATACAAAAAATCATCGTCATTATTTATTTTTTGCAGGCAGATTTTATAATGTTTTATATGTCAAATAATAATAAAATTTACCTATTGTCACTCCTTTGTATTTGACTCCCTTTTATTATATCATTTTAATTAATAGCGTATTAACATGTAATCACTTCTTTATGAATTCATGTTCCTCCCTTTTATATCATGTTTCATTAATTACATGATATTAGTGCTCAATGCGTGTTATTTATGGCGTGACAAATGTCACTCCTTTGACCTGACACTCCTTCAAACGGCTCGCCTGAAAATAGATTATATAACATTTCCTGGTTTGACACAATAAGAGTAGACATAGGAAACACATTCATAGGGTTTCTATGAACTCTAAACATGACTCTTTAGAAAATCTATGAATAAGGATATCTAAAAAAAATTACAACTTATTTACATTGTCTTCATAGTAAATTAGATTATTATCATTAATTAATTCAGTTTTGTTGAAAAAAAGGGTTTATTTATAGATTTAGATAGAGACATACACTTTAGAAAATATATCGAAGCTATTTAACTTGATTGGATAGAATTGAACTGTACATTTTAATTGAAAATGCATTCAGATACAGATAATTTTATTAACTGTATTGTGGTAGCAGAGCCAGGTATAATCAACCAGTTCCTTCTGATGAAAACTTAAAATATCAGGCACAGGTACATTACTAAAAAGAGACGGTACACTAAAAATAATATATCTATTGCTTTCAATAATATTGATGGTCATAACTTTACTAATACATTAAATGAAATCATAATATTTTTAATATGACTGTCAAACATTCTATTCACTAATGAACTCATAACATTAGTCAATAATTTGATAAAATATTTGATAACAATCTATCTAAATCAACAATTCATTGTATAGGATAATACATTTAAGGGCGTTATTCAACTTACATAAATTGCACTGAAGTGAAACAAGAAAGAAATCAGTAATTGTAGGGTAAAAAGTTAATGAAATGGTCTTCACATATAAAAATTTAATGGTATAAACAACGCGTCTCGAACACGTAGGGTTCTTCCTCAGGCATTAACTAAAAAATACAATGACACCAGAGAGTTATCTATCGTATACAGTAAATATAGTACAAAATAAAAATACAATAAGATAAGAAGAGAATACGAAACTAAGGGTGAGTGTCTGTGGTAAAACTGACTGGGAATAAGATGGTCGTGGGTGAGGGTATGGGGTGCATCTGTTTGATATTAGAAGGCAGGTACATTTCATTTCTATTTTTTTCCTAAAGGTTAGGCTAAGCCTAACTTTATTAGAGCAAATGTAAAGGCTCAGCCTAACCTTTAGGGAAAATAAAATAGCAATGAAATGTACCTGCCTTCTAATATGAAACAGATATACCCCATACCCTCACCCACGACCATCTTATACCCAGTCAGTTGTACCACCGACACTCACCCTTAGTTTCGTATTCTCTTCCTTATTTTATTTTATTTTTATTTTGTACTATATTTACTGTATACTATAGATAACTCTCTGGTATAATTGTATTTTTTAGTTAATGCCTGAGGAAGAACACTACGTGTTCGAAACGCGTTGTTTATACCATTGAATTTTTATATGTCGAGACCATTTCATTAACTTTTTACCCTACAATGAGTAAATATCACATAATAAGTGATTGCACTACGTTAGAAATCAGTAATTAAAAGACAGGATTGCCATATTCAAATGATTGAATCTCAAGTTAAAATAAACTTTTTACTTGCTTAACAAGATATTAATTTCTTGATGGTACTCTTCTTTTTTTTAAGCTTACCATTAATTTTCATTCATGGGGTTTACCTATTTTCATAATATTATTTTTTAGGTATATTTATTTGTTTTTTATTTTGTATGTTAGATATTTTTTTTCAGAGTTACTCTCAAAAAAATTGTTCGGCCTCTTGAATCCAATTCGTATTTCTAATGTTAGTATCAATTAGTGAATGAGTCAATAAATGATTTGTTCACTTGGTTTAAACATGGATGAATGTTTCCTCCTTAATAACGATAACAAATTTATTCATAATGCCATCAGAAGAGATTACCAAACGTTTACAGATTAATGGTTTAGTAAGGGGTTTTCTTAAAATGAATTGTTACAAAATTCAGCAATTATTTAAATTTATGGGCTTTCACCAAACTTGATAATCACTTTTTTTTTCTTGTTATAAAGGAAAAGAGAACAGAAATAGTATCGCTCATAATGCATAGTTCCATCGATAAAATGTTTAATTTAGAGGTTTTTTAAAAAGCGTAAAAAGGAGAATAAGAGGAGCAACAAACTAGGTAGACCAGGGTAAAGAAAGAAGTTCAGGATGAAATGACGTATGGAAAGCACATCCTGGTAATCATACTTTAATAAACATTTTTCTTTAAGTAATAATGTAAATAGTTTGTCAATTTAGAAGTTTTCCTAGGGTTTTGAATTAAATATATATAAATTTTGCGCAAATGTTGTCATAAAATAACAGTTTAGATTATTAAATCATTAAAACTGCGAGCCATTCAACATCAATACTCAATAATTTTTGTTGAACAGAATACTACATTATTTTTGTACATCAATAATGAGAATTGTTTACAAATTTGACAGAAGCAAACGTAAGAAGGTCGATGTTGTTCAGAAATACTATGAAGTTTTTATTCATTTAGCAGTACAGACTAACTGGATATCAGTAATAGTTTTTACTAATAGACTCAGTATTAATGAGCAAGGGCTTCGTCTAGTAAGATTGATATGAACCAGTGAATATGGCTTCAGTTATTTCTTCGTAAAGGTATCTGCTTACTCGATAAGTAAGCAATGAAACAGATACGAGTATACCCCATACCCACACCCACGTCCATCCTATACCCAGTCAGTTAGCCAGCATTTTAATATATTTCATTGTCTTTTATGGCCTAGAATACCACTCTAACTTCTCAATATTGTACTGTATGTTGGAGTTGTGTTTGTACTCACTTCAACCATAAGAATTGCTATTTTATGTCGAGACTCATATTCATTCCGTGGACGACGTGGATCACAGTGAAAACCCAATAGAGACAACTGCTTTAAACAGGAATATAGATGAACACAATGTCTAAGGAGATTTCAAACAAACCATAGAATTGAAATTAGGGCTAGTAAAAAAAAAAAATGCTATCTTATAATATTGAAACTGATAATTATAATGTGGCAAAAGGAACATTTTGAAAAAAAAACTTTATCAGTTAAAAGGAAAGAGAATCGCATGCAAGAAAATTTAAGCTAAAGTTAATCATTGGAGTCTTCCTAGACACAGTAGACTGGCAGAATTATAGAAATATGGCAACTTTCTTTTACTTAAAACTTTTTGCTATGATCACGAATGCCTTGAATCAAGAAAGTAATGAATTAAATTCATTTGTGATATGGTATATAGCTTTTATTTGTTGGTAACTTTATCTAAAGCTTAATATACTACCAACAAGTTCTTCAAACATATTTAAATAACATATCATTTTAGGAGTTACCATTCATGTTTTTTCCTTGTCTTTGTTACTTGGTGAAGAACTCTACAGTACAACTAACTGTCAACGACTACTTTTTGGGTCAGTTACAACACATTATTGTTTTCAAGTTGAAAACTCTTGCTACTTATATTACTCACAAAATCGAATTTATTTTTTCTATCATTCGTTATACAACATGTATAATATTTTTTAAAGATTGTTTTAACATTACGAGTTTTATTTCCTAAGAATGTCAACCTAATCATTTTACAATAGGAAGTCCTCATTTTTTTTTATAATTCTTTTTTCATTTACCATTGATTTTGAGAAATGGAAAATTTCATGCTACTAAGAGAAATTCAACATTTTTGTTGATATATGTTTCCATAGAAATAAAAAAAAATATCACCACTAGTACAAGAAAAAATTTAAATTTCTTTAAATGGATCTATTTTATCACTCTATTGATAGAGTTTTACTTTTGTAACAGTTTGTTTAAACTTATCAAATCATAGTATTAAAAATTATGTTTATTATTATACTTGACTACTCTTGTAAGTAAAATTTACTTGTTTGCCCTTTGAAAACTCAATATTTATTCCCATTATACGATTGTTCATTTTGATAATAGTTATATAAGAACTACGATGCAGTAATTTCTGTTAGTCTCACAATTATATTCTTCTTAAAAGTAAAAAAAGGGTATGACCTTTTACTTAAAAGTAAAAAAAAATACATTCCCTAAACTATTAAGAAAAAATTACGTATACTCATCTCCATCTATAATATGTGTCTGTTATTAATAGTGTGACCGTAAAACTTACTAATATTTAGTCTAAGCTTTAATAGATGATCTGGATTAGTCTGCATTCAAACTTACTACAAGGAAGCGGATTAGCAAACCTATAGATATCAGTTTAATTAATTAATTAGTTAATTGTAATACAAATAGAGTCCTTTTATCAACTGAAATCATAATATTAAATGATTTTAAATTCTTAAATCATTTACATTTCAAATTTAGAACTAAAATACCCGTTCTTCGTTTCCTTCCCAATAGTTAAATGGTCTACAATTTCACAGAAGAGATTATTCTTTAGCAATCTCGTTTATTTTTACGTGCCTTATGTAATGTCCTTAGAATATTGTAACGGTTGACTTTAAATTTGATACTAATACCTTAAGTGAAATATTTTCTTTCGCAAAATACCAAAATTTAGTTAAATAACATAAAATATAAATAAATCCTATTTAATTTTAGCTCACAGTGAATTTGGAATGTTCATTTAATTTTTTCTCCATTGAGTTTTCTATTTTTTTAAAAAAAATAACTGAGATTCTTATTAAAATAATTTAAATTCTCAAGAAACATCTGGATCGACGATGAGGGTGAAAAATTATAGAACTTCCCTGGCTATTAGTGATGTGCAACTCTCAAAAGATCAAAATCATTTCAAGAAATTATATTGATTTAATTAAAAATTACTCTAGTTGACTTTTGATAAATTACTTAAAATTGTTTTAAGAAACAGTTTTTTAGGAAGAAATGAAATTTATCAGTTAGTTATGCTTACATTTCATTACATTTTTGTCAGTTATAATTTTTACTTACACTTCATTATTTAGATTTATGAAAAATATTTTAATGTAATGAACTGAAAGAATTAATTGTGAAGAAAACAACTATAATGAAAAAGACAGGATTTCATTAAAAGTGTAATACAAAAAAAAATATTTTTTGTAAACAAATATTTGTATCAAAAATGTTCTAATCAGTACAGTATTAAGTAAATACTTGAAAAAAATAATTGGAAGAAAAGGAGTCTTGCTAAATGTGCTTTCAAATTTCTAAAGTAACCAATTATAATTTAATTGGTTATTTCCCTGGCGAATGCTGGGTCTACTACCTCCTCTTCAAATTCAGCCTTTGAGAGGCAATCTATTCATGATTATTCTTGTATTAATCGTATCACCTCAATAGAATTAGCAGTTCATTAACTTCCAAACAATTATTATTTAAGTGTTTTTATTTATATTACATCTATTATGTACGAATAAAGGAGTAATTGACTGAATTTTGATGTTTAATAAATGAATACTATCATCACTAGTATGTAAACGTTAATTAGGTATTAAACATATTTAATTCCCGTTATTTAAGTAGTGCTAAGTTTTTCATTGTTAACTTGGGTCAAATTTTTAGTTCTTAAAATGACATAATCACTGAAATATTAGTTTTATACAAATAGAAGAAAATAAAATCATTCTCAGATATAATTTTATTGTCCAGATAAGAATTCCATTTCTTAGACACTCAATGGGTAAATGAAATAGAGGAATAGAAAATTTGAGGAAACTTACAATAAGTTATCAATATTATGTATCAACTTTTCTAAATGGACAATCTTTAGATGATTGAATATGACTCTAATGTCTCCGTTAGATTGTCTGTTGAGGTATCAGTGTCACCGGTTTTGTAGTTAGTCAGCCTGCTCATCGACTGAAACCAAATTGTTATATCTATGGTTCTATTACTCCTTTTTTTTTGTACGCAAAGTATATTTCTTTTTAGTATTCTTCATTTATTTTTTCATGTCTTTTTATACATTTCCCCTCCCCCCTTTTTCTCCTTACACTCTGTAAGTTGTAAACCATGTAATAATTCACTCATCAAGCACACCTCAGTATTGCCTCGCTTGTCAACTGAGTCATTTATCACCTTGATGAATATGAATGACAAAATATCATATGAGATATTTTTGCTAAATTGTTACAAAATAATGAAAAAAGGAACTTGTAGAGAAGTATTCAAAATCAATAAGGACTTCATTCCTCACATTGCAGATATAATTTTACTCAAACCCTTTTATCCGACAATATAACATATATTGTATTTTAATGCATAAATATATATTTATATATTTAAATTAAAAAAGACAACAAATAGAAGAAGCGAGAAAACTTACTGGATCGATATTTCGAACTGAAGTTTGTCATCAGGGAGAGAGTAGAAGGGAAAAAGAAGAGGTACGTGCGTTCACTTGTACCTAGTACAAGTTGTTTCACGACTAGGAGACACTCTCTGCCGGTACAAGTGAACGCACGTACCTCTTCTTCTTCCCTTCTACTCTCTCCCTGACGACAAACTTCATTTCGAAATATCGATCCAGTAAGTTTTCTAGCTTCTTCTATTTGTTGTCTTTTTTCATTTATATATCTGTCCGGTTTGGACCGTTATAATATTTTGATTTATTTATATATTTAGAAATATATAAAAATGCTTATAATATATAAATATATTGATATATTTTACAAAATATTAATATATTTTACATTATGTAAATATATTTTACAGTCTAAGAAATTTCACTTAATTCGATTGGATGATTTTGTTATCTATATACAAATTAAGATCCTAAAGAAATTAGCAAGTTTGTTAAAATAGATATCCTATTATAAAATGATAAAGTCATAGAAGGATGGCAAAGTTCAAAAGTAAGCTCTACCTGTTGCTCCAACACCAGGTTCATCCGCACGATGTGAGTTGAGGAGCTCTGGAGTTAAAAGCCGGTTCTCACGCCACCTGTCTATCAATTTCAAATAACGTCTGCTTCGAAACCTTCAAAAGTGCAATAAATTAAGGTATGTCATTGATTAAAACCACCCACCTGCAAATCACGTGGAACTTTCTATCCATTTACCAGTAAGATAATAAAAATAATTAAACATTTTCATTTTTGAGTCGGTGAGTAGAAATGTGGTAGAGTAGTTCAAAAATGAATTAGATTTTTTTAATATCTCTGGAAGAATAACATTTTTAAAATAAAATATTTTCAGTATCTACTGATTTGTAGGTAGTATAGAATTCAATATATATTTTAACATGTTTGTAATAACAACTATTAACTATTATTTTATTAACTCTTTTTTTATGGCTTCATGTCATAAATCTTTTAAACAGTTTTCTAGTTTTTTACAATTAATTGATTTATTTAATAGTAATTTAATTAGTGATCTCATCGTTCATATAACAAAAAAAAGTCGAATGGCATACACTCAACATTATTATAAGTGGACATTAATAGAAAACTCACTGGTAATGTCATAGAAAATACAGAGATAATTCAATTTAATGATTTCAATAGTATAGCTGTGTCTATATACACGCTATTAGAAATAAGCAATTTGAAATCATTGATGTAGAACAATGCGAAATTTTATTATTATTATTATTATAATACTGCGGTCCTGATTCTCATCATGATCGAGCACACAGCACGAGTATATGCTCTAAAAAGTTTTTATTTTTAATTTTTGAAAATAGATTTTACAATTTATGTTCTTTAATTAAGTTTATAATTATCCGTAGGGTAGCATCTCTCACTTCTATTAGTCTTAGGTATATTTGTAATAATTAGTTCTCTTTTAAAAGTATTTGCCTCGAATTCATATAGAATTCTATATGATCAAAAGTATTCCTATCTTTCAGAAAAACTCTGCACTGTTTGTACGATATTAACTCAAACTTACAAAACAGATAGATAAGAAGACAATGCCCATTTAGATAGTTGCATAATTTTTTAAATATTTTCTTTAAATGTTTCTTATTACTTTACTATAAGTAAAATATAGGGATCGTGAAAAAATCAATTTCTAGATTTTGACGGAATTATATGTTGTGAGGTCCCAGGAGTCTTTTTACGAAGTTTTTTTGATGATGTCTGTGTGTGTGTATGGGTCAGTGGGTTGGTGAGTATGTTAGCAAAGTTTGTTACAACGCTACGGTCAAGAATCTTTAATGGATCAAGTTGATATTTTTGAATAAACATAGACCCCCATATTGTAGATGACCTCTATTGTTTGGGAGGAATTATGCAAGTCGGCAAATCACTTTTTTTTACCAAAAGCCTTTTTTTTAGAGAACATTTTTTTCCTCCTAAACTGCTAATTCCAGTTTTGAAATGTTGGCCTTATCTTTAAGGTTACAAATTTAAAAAAAAATATATTCAGATTTTTGTAATAACATGAAGTATTTGTTTTTCAATAAAATGTCAAAATTTTGACTTATAATTCAGTCTGAAAGCTTGTGAGAGCGATACAAGCCATATCTTTTGACGGATCAAAATGAAGCTATACCTAGAAATAGATCATTCTAAGGAGGATATATTTATATTTATGGAAGAAAAGTTAAGATAATTTTTTTTCAAAACTACATTACCAAAGTGGCGCTACAGTACAGTTTCTATTTTCAGAAAATTTTTTTTGACGCTAAATGGCTATTTAGAAACCATGAAAATTTGCCTAAGAATGGAAAAAAAATTAGCAATTTATGAAAAAACAATCACGAAATTTCAATCACGGCAAAGAGAAATAAAGGTATAAAAACTGACTGTTTATCCTAGACTAACAAATCATCTGCTATAATTGTGGAATTTATTGATAGTTTTTTTACGTTTTTACATTGACTTAGAAAATTTTTGAGTGAATCCACTGAAGTAAAATTGATGTTTATAATGGAAAAATTTAAATAATTTATTTATTTAAATGGATATATGAGTAATAATGTTTTTACATGTAATAAATTACTCCCATTAAACATAATTTTCTGTTTCTTTCCATTGTATGATGGTCAACAAAATGCTATATATTAAACTCTTGAACAAAAATTAATTTCAGTTGTAAATTATTTTGTTTTTGTGAAACATATTATCATTGGGTAAAATTGAAGTGTGAGGAATGGACACTTTTCTAAAGAAGGAGGAGTTAGGTTTGTTGACAAGTATTCAGTTTTGTAACTATTCTTCCAGCTATTCCTATCATTCTTTTTGTAAACTTCCAGCTATAAAAGTTAAATTATACTGAATAGCCGGCAATTTACTTTGATTTGTGTATGTAAAACTGGCTAATTACTAATATACTTTTTCTTAATATACATTCTCAGCAACCTTATAACACAGTACAGGAGGCAGGAAAAATATAACACTCGCTCAGAGAAAATTGGTTGATGTAATTTTTGACAAGAGGAAATCAAATTGGTTTTTATTAAATCCTAATAAGCCATAAAATTACCAGCATAATAATTCTATAAAAGAGTAAACATATAAAATATAATTCAATATTGAAACAAAAAAGGACATTTTTTCTTCGATATTTCTGATGTTTTTCAGAGAAAACAGGAGTATTTTTTTTGTTTTAAATGAGTAACTTTTGTCTTAAATATTCAATATAGAAGAAGATCTTAAATAGAAGAAGGTCAGGTAAACTATGTAAGAGATCTACTCGCAATTGGAACAAAAGACATGTTCTCCTGTAAGAGATTATTTCGTAACTCAAAATCACCACTTTCGTTTTTCAAAAGTGTTATTTAGACATTTATATTGAACCTAAATGACACCTTATTTTATACCCAATAAGTATGATATTATGTTTACTTACAGTAAAGTTGAGTGTAGGCCACTCCAGATTTGTTTGATTCCAAACAGGGTTATCATTTTCATCCATATCCCTGTCGGAAAGTAACAAACAGTTTTTTATGCATCAATTCAAACTCCTATAAAAGAAATAATTTAATTTACCTATATTGCATAGTAAGAAAAAATTACGTTTTTTAAAATGAAATTTGATGAAAGCTTATGATTTTCAAATCTAGTAAGGTTAAACTAATAATTTTGGTAACATCAGAATAGAATTCCAAAAACCAAAAACAAAAAAAAATTCATAATAGTGATTTCCAATAATCACACAATTGAAAACTAACAACCATGTGAACAATTATTAAACTTACAATTTATTATCATTTCGTTGTTCTTTTAATTAGTTTCATTAAGAGTTATAATTTTTTAATACTAACAAAAAAAATAAATAAAAAAATCAAAATATAAAAATCATTAGTCAGCAACACTAGACATTTGTTCAGAAAAAATTAAACTTAACAAATTGTTTGAAATGACTATCTTTAAAAATATTCAATCAATATGCTGTAAACTATTTGATTAACTTTTCGGTTAAATTAGTATTGTAATAGGATAATTCCATAATTCACAAGTTAAGATAATATGCTTAACGTTTTAAAGATAAAATATTATTATAAATGCAAATTTTTATCCATAAATTATTCATTTTTTAATGTTTGCTCGATATAACTTCATTGTCTTGCTTCAATCTACGCTAAAAAAAATTATATGCCTGAAAGAACTGCTCTCAGTAATTTGATGTATTTCTTTGTGTTGAAAAGGAGAAAAGGCACAAACTACTGTCTTTCACTGTTTATCGTTTTGATTTCATGTTCTCATTGTATTTTTCATGATTAATACAAAAATTTTCCAAATTTGTTATGGGATATATTCCTATAATATAATTCATGGTAATTTAAGTTTGAAGGTAAAATTAATGCTGCTATAAATATTTGTACAATGGAAGTATCCATTTTTTTTTTGACAATAGAAATGATAAAAAAAAGAGAAGAATTATATTTGATGTTTTAAAAATTTACTAATTTATTTGAAAAAAATTTATTGTTTAGAAAGAGACTTGATTCAGATTTTAATTGACTAATGAATGATTTAGTGTTATTATACCTAAAACTAAACAAAGGGTTTCATTGATTAGATAATGAAAATAATGTTAATATAGTTCTTATTACATGTTAATGAGCATTACATGATAACTAGTGGCCTCTAGATTGTAGATCCGGTGTTCAATGCCCATGCAAAATTTACGAGGATCATAGAAGGTTACATTCAAAGTTTTATTTTCCAAGCTTTCAGTTAAGCAAAATCTGTCAATAAATCCTGATAGTCAAAACTTTCTGCTAGTTTCTTTTTGGCAGCTGTTCAATTTGACCTGCCACCGGGATGACTGAACTACACCCACCAGTGAACAGGTCATTTCTTTGGGGTCACTACCGTCGTCCTTCGGATCCCCCACAAGCGCAAATCCAGAGCGGTTGCCACGATCCGTACTACCTAAAGAAACGGGCCTGCTACACTGCTACAAAAATCTACATTTTTCCGGGGTTTATATTAGACAATTAAAAAATATTGGGTAGTAGGATTAAGTATATAAAGTGCACCACATCTAATTGATATTCCAGCTTACTGCTTGCGTATTCTCTTATATACCATTTAATTACTTAATAATATATTTCAATATGTTTCATTATACTTACCTATTAGTCATCGTTAATTAACTGTTTTTTTCCAAGTATTATAGCAACAATCATCTTTGTTATGATTGCTACAATCATTTATCAATTTAAATAAATCTTTTAAGTTGCCTATCAAAGAATGTAGTAATTTGATTACTTATAGTAAAGTTGTCTGTTAACCACTCGAAACTTACAGCAAAAATTGTAAAATTAAAGTTGTCAAGTAATAAAAGTGACTATTAGTAAGGTCAAGCAAACATTAAATAATCAGTAACGTTATCTGCAATGGTAATTAATGCCTTTATCACGAGTTACCCTGCCGAGAGTGTATTGTGCCCTATCGCCCAAGAGCCATTATTTATTCATGGCAAGAAGCGCATGCGTTCACCTGTTATCATGTTAATATATTCGCCGGACCGTCCTTTGAGGGTCTTCCAGCAGACTTCATAAATATTACATTTTCCCTAAGGTTCAACTCCATTATAGGTCATCAACGCTTGAACATCACTTAAGTATTCTTAGGAATCTTGATTCTATTTCCCATCTGATATAAGATTAAACCTCTCTTGTCTTTCATCTAAGTTCCTTAACAAGTTATTATTTCATTATACTTTCATCATGTCCTACTATTCGGTAGCTAAATTAAACTTCATATTTTCATTTCATTCAACATTTTTCTAACATTATATTATACCAGCTGTAATAGTATTTAGAAAAAAAAAACCACTTGCAACTGCATACTTCTTATACTTGTGTGCATATGACAAGGAACTTATCAAAGATTTTATATCCGAAAAAAAGCATCAATAAACTGATATTCTCTACGTAGGATTTAGGAATGCGTTTATTAATAATATCTATTTAGTCATCTGTAACGGTGTTATATTGTTCATAATAATTAAAAAAAAACTACTAACTTTGCTTATAAATAATTCTATCATGATCTTATGCATTCATTTCCTGACTATCTATTATCAGTTTAAACAAACATTTTATTAACTTTAATAATATTATCATTATTTAAAATAGCAATTATTTGTAAATAAGTTCAGTAATTTATAGTATATGCCAGGAAATTATGAAACAGTTATGAAGTAATCAAATTAGTAAAAACTTTATTCTTTCTTTTTGGCCCAATATATATACATATATATAAATTCTATAAAAAATACAAACAAGTTGAATTAGTGTAAAAGTAATACAAAGATGCATATACATTTTTGACATTTAGATGACAGAGTAAATATTATAGTGAAGCCAATAATTAACTGTACGCATAATATAGCGTACAAAACGTTATTTTAAAACAAAGTTAAGCGTATAAAACTCTATTTTAAACATGTAATAGTTTACTTGAAAATTAGAATCAATTTCACCTGAGAACTAAAAATCCTTTTTGTTTTTCAGACGTACATACATACACGTATCAGTCCTGAGGCATTATTTATATTGTTTTAGTGTATGTTTGTGTGATTTTGTGTGGGTGTTATATATTTTCAAAGAATGACGAAAACAAATTGCAAGTTTCCCAAGTCTACCTGAGTAATTAACTTCTGAATATAAATCTGTGTGATATTTAATTCAATATGGAAGATTCTTCAATCCTAATCCAAGACTGATGACCTATTTCAGGTGAAAGAAATAATTTTAGAAAAATACAATATAATACAAGGTATTTGGCCTTTGTCCTGACAAGATATATTCTATGCTTGTAAGGAAGATCAATTCCAAACAATATGGTTTGACATAACTTAATTCTGCTATACGTATATCTTGAGGTTTTAATTTATAATTATTACTCAACTTCAAGTAAAGTGTAATAAAATATGAGAGAAAGACATTTTGATGAATTTGTACGTTTTGAAGTCGCTTGAGTTTTATTTTAAAATTCTTTTCATATTTGTTAACTTTCTGCTATAGATATTGTATGAGTTCTTTGGGAAACATTAAAGCCTAAATATTTTTGTTGTACGAGAAGATAAATTAATTGTTGATTGATGAAAAATCTGTATGATATCATAGTTATGACTTCGGAATATAAATATGTTTTGATTTACACTCGACATACTGCTAATATTTTCTGTGCCAGTATATTTAAGGAGTAATTTTTTTCTTCGCAATCCATATGCGTTCATATATTTAGTTTTTTGTAACTGTAGTTATCCTGTAAAAATATGGTTTATTTTCACTAATTTACAGGTTTTATAATTGAGCCGCTTATTTTGAAAGTTGCCTAATTCCATTTATGTTAAAATCGAGATATTTAAGGGTTTGCGTTTTACAAAATTTAAAAATATTGTCATTTTATTTATCAACTAATTTTTGTTATAAAAATTCTTAGTAATTTTAAATAAATTTTGTACAATTTGCTGCAAAAGGTAAAGATAACGTAAAAATGTAATTATTTAAATAGCTAGCTAAATTTTTTTGGAAAATGGAATTAGGCCACTTTCAAAATAAACGGCTCAATTAATAAATAAATATGTTGTGATTTCTACCGGTATGTGATTAGCTTTATCTACATAGAATATTATAAATAAACACTCTACCGGTCCCAGGATTTTAAAAATGACATTGAACAGTCATATTTTTGCTGTGTGGAAAAGAAACTAATTGCATTCAGGTAGTTTTAAAACATGAGAGAGGTTCATTAGCTTTCTTTACAAACAAAATGTATACTAATTCGAATGCCTTTTTCTGGTGGCACTACAAACTTTAAATTCCATATTAAGTAGTACCTTAATGTGAATATCGCATGATAAAAATTTGACAGATTTAAAATATTGTAAATGCAGTAATTATACTAAAAAATGCTAACTACTAAATTGAGTCACCAGTAAAATATCAGGTTGTTCTTTAGCTGCGGTTGGCAACTCGTGGTTCACGAGTCACAGGTGACTCACTTGTCAAATTTGTCTGGCTCTTCAGCCTTCAAATTATATATTTTAAACCCATGATATGATATATATGCCCTAATTTTTACATTAAATCATCTGCATATATCCTTGTATATTACTACAAAATCTTCAATATCATAAATTGAAAACAGTATGAACTAATTAATCAATCATTATACGTTAAGTTCTTGTACAGAAAGTCACAAATTGAATGTAAAATAATTTAATTCCAGTCATATATACCATGTGCATATATTACAAATTACAAGTTATATATTACATATGAAGATTCAACTTTATTTTCAACATTGAATAATTTACTTGAAAGTTACAATCAACTTCATCTGAAGGTATTTGATAAATCAAACATGTTAATTTTTGGATCCATAAAAATTTCAATAATTTATTCCAATTAAGTATTTTTTTTAAAGTACAGAAAAATTCAAATTAAATGAAATGTAAAAAAAATTAATCTATTTTTATTTGATGAATTTTTTTCCAAATTTTAGATTCTTTATCCAATATGCAATATTTTAAAATCTAAGTATAAAATAATTGAATGTGATTGATATCGTTATAAAGTTAAAATTGGTGGATTTGCATTAAAATTAAACCCATCTTCATCAGTATGTCAATTTCTCTCTATTTTTTTCTTTCTATGTCATCTATCTCCCTACTTTTTCCTGCCTCTCACATTCACTTTCTATCCTTGTCTCACTCTTCTCTCTTTCTCTCTCACACACTCCCTCTGTCTCTCTGTCATACATATACACACACATCTAGACACACACGCGCACACACACACTCATCACATACACATAAGTGGTGAAGAATTTTAATAAAAAATAGGTTACAATTTACACTTACTGTCTCTCTCTCATACGCACACTTTTTCTCTCTCCCTCTCACTCTATTAAACTCTGAAATTTATAAATTACATCAATTTTACTTTTTTCTTCCAATATGTTCAGAGTTATTGTTTTCCTTGTTTCGAACTTTTCAAACATTCGTCCATTCAACTATTGTATTCAATTCAACCATTGTGTTAATAGGCATTCTAAAAATTTACTCTTTTCAGTATTATTTTAAATCATGATTGTTGATAATTAACTATATAGCTAACACAGTTAAGACATCAGTTGGGAGGTTGACTTTAGTCAACAAAGAGTGCAGAAGAGGTACTGTAATTACTGCTTGATTAAGTATCGGCCGTAGGAAGCTAACAGGTGAATAGCTGCTAATTCTGGGGATCAGACCAGCAGCAACGAGTTTTGTGAACATCTCCTAACCATCAAGCTTATCTAGAAGACCAGCAGAGATCTCAGGAATGAAGTGAAGTGTTTAAAATCCCCAGTGGACTGTCAAGAGATCCCAGTCACTAATCCCAGTTTGGTTGTTCTGCCAAAAGGCAGTTGACTTGTGCCAGTGGTAGGGATTTTTGTGTATATCAACAATTAATAGTGTTTTAGTAATTAGTGTTTATATAACAAATAACTGTAGTGGTTACAGTTTATACCATCCATTTTAGTAATAGATTAATCCATGGCAATGCAAATGCTTAAAATCAGATTATGCATCTTAAAAAAAATAATCGTACATTTATTGATTGTTTAGAAAATCCACTATCGATTTATTTCTCAGTTTTATCCATTAATAAACTATATAACTAGGGATATTAATGAGGTAGAAAATTACGATTAAGAGGGTAAGATGACTGTGGGAGAGAAGGGGTGGGTAATTAAGCAAGGGTGGGTGACCGCTGGCATTGGTCCACCCCAGGTCAGACCATTTCTCATTGCAATCCGCCAGGATGCACACTCCACCATCTCATCCAACCTCTCCAATCTACCCACAACTCTAGTCAACCGTCCGAGTAGAAAATCATCTCTCGTCTACAAGTACATCATACAAAATCCTTTTTGTTTTCTGGAAGCTAAAGAATACGTTATATTTAACTTTTGTAATTTATATTAAAAGTATATTAGAATCTATAATAAGCTATATATTATACTTTTATAATATATATACATAAAAAGATCTCATAATGAACTTTGTACATAAAAATCAGCGTCTAAACTACAAAAAAATCGTCAAAATGACTAGGCAATACATATGTAAAATCGAAAAAAGATTTCGCAATAAACAGTTTAAGCGTAAAAAATCAACATCTAAAACATTCAAATCAAATTAGTCATTTTTTTGTTTTCTCATTGTGGTTTTTATATTTATATATATAATGACTTACTTTTCTTAAACACTATTCATATGCTATAAGATTTTTGAGGTTTCGGTCTAAATTTAAACTACTTGTTTCGCCGACGATTTGACATTTATTTGTATCTTCCTCAGGTTTCGTAAATCTGTTCTACTTTCAACAATACATAAACATTACATGGTTTATAAATATTTTGGCTGGTCATCTGAACTCATTTACTATAAGAGCATATTACAATAAAAAGTGTAAGTATGACTACAGTAAACTGTTCATACTCTATTTTGCCACGTATACATAGGATTCCTCCTAGATATTTTGTTTTATTTCTATCAAGCAAAATTGTTTTAGCTTGATGGTCGCTGTAACACGAACCTCTAAAATATTGATACCAGTAGTGCATCTTGAATTTACCACAGTTGTTCATTACAACTTTTGCTATAGGTTCTCAGTTGATAGCACTTTAGTTTATTTATGTTGTTCTACAACATGTTTCTGTCAACATAACATAACAGTTAAAACATAACATGTAAAAAATAACAGTTACGCTAATTATTTCGTAATAGTTTATCCAAATGTACTTTTTAAAGTCGTTGAGCTTGTATTTCTGTTTTCTTTTTCTTGATTCTTTCCTGGTTGGTATAATGTTCCTTATTTTCTTTCAGTTGTGTTTGACAAAGGATTTTACCTGCTATACTATACAAATTATATTGTTACAGAAGGTATTTAGTTTGAGACTACGAACACATTTATGCCGAATTCATCGGGTTCTACTGCGCTACAGAGTTTAGGCATAATTGGGAGTGGTTTATACATGTTTTGTACGTGAATAAGCAATATCACGTTTTTTCATCCTCCCCTAGTAACGTGAAAAATCCATTGTTAATTGACAACTTATGAACGGGCAAATTATTTACCTCTTATTACAATAGGTGTAAAATTGAGTATTGCCGTATTGCATCAAAAACCTTTATCTATGACAATGCCTAGAATAAAAATTTAGAGCGGACTACACTCACTTTTAAATAAGTATACATAAAACAAATTAATTAGAAATCAACCATACTATTGTTTAATTTTAAGAGAGTTATCGTGTTGACGTAATATCAAACTCTCCTGTAAATTATTGCCAACAGAATTAATTTAGTAATTTTATTTCTTTTTTTGTTGTTATATCCCCTTAATTCATAATCAAAAAAGTAATGTCATTGATCCAAAACTGTGTATACGTTATTATTATTCTTATTGTTTTTAAATTGAGAGTCTGGGTTTAATCAGACATGTGCTCACCACAATCACACTGTACTATCAAACTTCCTTCATTGTTATTGAAATCACTCTTAGATTTCAGTCATTTAATGGGAATTATTATTGCCGTAAGAGAAGTAACTCACTTATATCTTAGAAATGATATTCGAAAAACCTTTATTCTCTTTAATGTGATTATCTCGGATTCACATGGATTATAATCAAAGACTTCTGTCTCTTCCAGATAGACTTTGTATTAATCGTGTGTTGTTACTTGCATCTTTCATAAGTAGTAGTCAAGAAGACAAAAGTTCAGTTTGAACGAGATTTTTGTCTAAAATAGACCCAGTTATTCCAGCTACCGTCGTTTGCTACATTCATCAATCATTCTTTCACGCTTTGGTCTCTTGTTCAAGAAGGCGTCAGGCAAGATTTCAAAACAGATCATTTTTTTCAGTCATACATACGAGAATTGACTTATGTTTACTAGTTTTGCTCATTCGTTGATCTGACATTTCAATAGACAAGAGTCTTTTTCTTGAGATAAGGAAGCATCACTTTGATGACCCTATAAGTTGCATTGCTTAAAGCAACATATAAGCCATAACAATACTGTTTCATTTTATTATTTTTTTCACATTTTATTACCCTTAGAGTTATTTAATATGTTCCTTAGAGGGAAGTTTAATATGTTCCTTGTTGGAGATTAAGACAAATAATCATTGATCATGTTATCTCTAGCCATGCTTGATTTTTTTCAATTTTACTAAATTCAATTTCAGTAAGTTTTCTGCTTACCTTAGAGCATCAGAAAAATGATGGATATGATCCCACTATTTTTAACACAGCTGTGTTTATAGTTTGTAGTGATGCAAACCTACCCAACCACCCTCACTCGTCATTAATTGACTTTAAGAACGAGTCAATCAGTTTTATATGACTCAAGAGACCTGGTGACCAATCGTCACTAGTAGTGAAATACTTTTGTGAAAAAACAACATATGTGCCGCTAAAACCACTTGTGCGACTCCTAACATGGAAAAATTATTAAACTTCTCCCTATTAAACGCAAAAATGTCTCTGTAGGTGATAAAATGAGGAAAAATTAATAATACAAAAGTCAATGTTATAGTTTATATATAAAATTAAAGTTATTACTAGAAAACAAAGAACAGGGACTAACACTACTATTTTCGATCATTTCAGCTATCTGGACGTCTTCAAGAGAGGTAGGAAAAGGAATACTGAAGCGGAAACGTGAAAGTGTCCACCAACCGAAAATACACATATATATATATATATATATATAATAAACTCAAAACGAAGGAAACACACAGAAAGACACAGACATAACACACATCGATATTTCCACCATCGTCGCCATCAGGAGGTGTGAAGAGCGAAGAGCGAAGAGTCCCGCAGGAAGGCAGGGCGGCGACTCTTCGACTCAATTTCATGAATCGCTGCCCTGCCTTCCTGCGGGACTCTTCGCTCTTCACACCTCCTGATGACGACGATGGTCGAAATATCGATGTGAGTTATGTCTGTGTCTTTCTGTGTGTTTCCTTTGTTTTGAATTTATTTTATTTAAAAAAAGTCCGCTGGACCGTTTCTTTCAATTGTATATATATAAACTTTTTCGTTGGAAATACGATCCGAAACGGACAAATATAGTTTAATGTAGAAAAATAAACATAGAGAAATCAAAAGCACACACTTACAGTCTCTAATTTTGGTTTGAACTGCCTTCGGGAGAGATAAGAGAGGAAAAACCAAGCGAACTGGTTCAGAGACGGTTGGAGACTGAACTTCAGTGTCACATGTTCATTCAAGCTAAAGTTGTTGAAATCCATAGACTATTTTTCTTTCTAAATAATTTGTAATGTAATACTTAGTTTTTCTGTTATATTATATACTTCTGCCTATTAAAAAGGTTTTAAATAAAAACTGAAACGTTGGCAATGAGAGTTTAATTTGAACCTGAAGAACTACTGAGTTCCGATAAACTTTAGTTTTATATATATATATATAGTTATATGCAATGCCTTTCTTCTTTTTTAAAATTGTTTATAGTAATACCGTAGTGGATGATAACGTCAGCCGTTTACCGGCTTTTTGTTTTATAGGTGATTCTACAGAATCTACCTTTGGAGTCCTAAATTTTACTTAACTCATGTCAATTTCAAGTAGGGATCTTTAACAAGTACCTGACATGGTACAGTCCCGAAATCGACGGTTTAACCTCCTTTCACATACGCGACGTACGAAAGACGGACAACGTATACAGATTTATTTACCTGCTACGTGAATAAATCGAGGGCCAGTCGGGGATCGAACCCTGGACTACCAGCCCAGAGACGAGTACAATAACCATTGAGCTAACCTGGCCCTCTCCAATGCCTCTTACTGGAGCGTTAAAGTGATTCTGATCAGAAAGTTTATTTAGTTTAGATGATTCTTGATCTTAAGGAAGAGGTTCTGTCTATTGTATTGACAGATCAGCAATAACTAAAGAAAAACAATAAATATCAGTTGATTCTCAGTGGAGCGTGGATAGAGTTCATATAGATAGTATAGCGTATTTGATATTTAGTGACAAAATTATTTATGCACTGAAGTACGCTGCACAGTTTATTCCACATTGGAAGTCTTATATTTTACCTCATTCAAGTTGTACTGAAGTAGTCGAGATTTATAATAAGGAGACTGTTGCTAGCAAGGCTAGTAGCTTTACGACCTCTCTGAGGACAGAGCGCATAGAGATTTCTATTTCCCACTTGGAATATTTCGCGTCACGGTTGAGATAGGAAGCCCTAAACTTCATTACTAAACGCAAGTGCCGTGACTGTTACCGCACACCAGACTCTTCTTAGTGTTATTTTTCAATTTATTTAAACCATTGTCGTCTACCACTTACATATAATACAAAGAAGATTGAGAGTAAAACATTTTAATTTATTTAGTTCTTATGGTGCACTTATTGTATAAAGACGTTATTTGTAACAAAACTTTATAAGATGTTTACAAATGAAATTATAATTTTAATAATTAATTAAATGGATAACAAATGACAACGTAATAAGTTGTCAAATCTTTAATATATTTGTTCAACACAATGTACCTGTATATTAATAGATTTATTATCTTTGTTATATAGAATTTATCTACTCGATTATTAAAATAACAGAAAAAGGTTAGACTATAACAAAGCACATTATATAAAAAAAGCAAAAAATATTTAATAGATGTAATATTAGAGTGTATGATGTTATTTCATAAATATTTATCTCATAATGAATTCATTGTGTAGTTTTATTATCAAATTTAGTGAAAGCTATAAATATTTTGTTTTGTCATCATTAGTCAAATGCAGTGTTCCTAGAGCCACAAATATTAAATCAATGAATGAAGAATGAGCAATGAGTTTTGAAGCAGAGGGTTCGGGAGTGAGCGAGAGTTTAGAGTAATGAAATGGCGATGTATATGTGGGGTGATGGGATAAGTTGGAATTAGCATAGCCTGGACCTAATCTATATTCAAGGCATCCTCTCCTTGTCACTGACTTAATATTTCTTGGGTGCTTTTTCATTTTCCTTTTCAAACACAAAAGAACTAAACACCTTTGCTTAGCAATATTGTAATAATTTCTATTGATTTCATCAATGAAATCATTAAATTAGTGTCATTAAACATATTTGGCTTACGAAATTATATATATATATATATATAACATTATTTCACATAAACACGTTAAATAACAATCAATAATCAAACCACAATATGAAATGGAAAAAAATGAATATCATTCAACCGTAAGAAGCGTCTTCGTCAGAGTCACAAACCGAACTGAAACACTAGATGAGGAAACAACTGGTGAGGGGTTGAGAAGAGTGAAATTTTAAAAGGGTGAACGTGCAGGAAAGGACAAATATCCAGAAAGGGATATTTAGGGAAACAAAGTAGTACAGTAAAAAAGGGTAAAAAACTATGTGCTAGCTGTCAACCCTCTTAGAAGAAGCTTTTGCCCTCGTTAACACTGAGTCAAGCTGGAACAACCCATTACTAATGTTTATAATATTTGATCTATTAAATTTAATTACGAAGACTCAATATATATATATATATATAATATATATATATATATATATATATAACTCAGGTGAACCAAATTAATCTGACACAGTTGTGGATTTAGTAAAGGCCAAAAATGAAAAATACTTTTATAACCCCATTCTGTTTTCCTAAAGTACATGTAAAGCCATTTTATTTCATTTGGTTTTACAAATCCAATATACTAAATGATTTCCATCATTGTCAACAAACATGTGTAAATCCCCAAGATCGACTGAAAATTAGCATATATTACAAGAATTTATGCACAGCTAATTTAATATTAAAGGATAACCTCAGTGTGATACCACAATTACAGTGTATAGATATTACTGCAAAATAGGAGACTGCGAACTCCTAAACTCTACATACATTGGGGCAACAAGCACAACCTTATCCAGACGCCTCATAATCTACCTAGTTCCTTGTGAATTTAAAAAATTATTAAGAGCTTTGAAAAAGTTATCCAAAAAATTAATTAAAAAAACAATAGGCCGTAAATTCAATCTGACATGTATTAAGGAATGACTGTTTCCTAAATATTCGAATTTAAATATATATAATTATGTTAAGTCACAATAATGTAAAGAGAAATCAAAATAATATATTTCTAAATTCTGTTGACCTATATGCTATGAGGACTCCTTTATATATTTTTGATATATGTGTGCCACTGCATGGGTTTCTCTTGAACAACTTTAAAACCTTTGGAACACACAAGTAACACCGTTTCACAGGTCTTATAACATTTTATAAATGTCACTAAATTTTTAAATTTGGAGTATAAAGTTCAAATGAAATATGAATCTAATATTTTGTATTTATAGTTCATGATTCACAGCGATATGACACCTTTCAAACAATCAAATATTATTTTCTTGGGAATCGCTGTATGAAAATATTTTAGAAAAACAATGAGTTCAAATGTATAATATTTTGTATAAATCTACCTCTCTAGAATTAATAAAAGGGAATTTTTTTTCATTTTTCTATATGCTAAAATTAATTATACCATAATGAATAGTTTAGTTTTTACTTTCTCGAGAATAAGAAAATACTGGATAATAACGTATGAGACAATATTTTATTGTATCGACAAAATTATAATAACTTCCTTTAAAAGAAAGAACCAAACGGTTTGCATGCTGTAATTGAGTTTTTGAGTTTTATATATTTCTTCTTCCAATCGTATATAAGATTAATATCACACAGGAGTGTAAAAATCTTCAAATAAAGTTTAATATTACACAGGAGTGTAAAAATCTTCAAATAAAGTTTAATATTACACAGGAGTGTAAAAATCTTCAAATAAGGATCTGAGTATGTTTCTTCATGATATATCACATGAAGGCTTTTTTTAAATGCAAAAAGAAATTATTTTAGGTTAACTTACTTATTTCTTAATGTTTTTATAAAAATATTTGGGTTTTAGGTAAAAATTTTTGGAATACTTCATAAATGTTCAGCAGAACATTATTACTCTCGTCGACTGTATTTTGTGTTACATGTTACATATAAATCATATTTTATTGAAGTCATAGATAATTAAGGAAATTTATAAACATGAAAGACATGACTGGTTGTATAGAAGTGCATATTTAGTTTAACAAATGGGCGTATTTTGCTGAATGGAGGGCTGAATTGTGGACTAGAAGTTGGAATGATTTAAGACTGGAGGGTGATCTGGTGACCGACCACAGCTGGGACGCAAAACTTGAGTATTATTTTATAAAGTTTGTCTGACTGTCTAGAAGGGGAAGAAATCAGGGGCAACAGAGAAAATGATCAAGTAATATCCAAGAAAACAACTCTTTTGTGAAAATTTAAAAACTTTACCACTACCTTTCTTCTTTGACATTTCGATTTTCACAAAACAAGGCTTTTCTCCCTCTTTTTGTTAGCTTGAATTATTAAAATATTTAAAACCCACTTTTTTTTACATTCTTTTATATTAGTTATTTAACTACGTATATTTCTCTTAGATTTTAGAATTATTATTTCATCATTCTTCTATAACTGTTTAATAAGTTCTGTCAACTTGAAAATATCTTTAAATCATGTTTTCATGAACATTAAAATTGATAAAATAATAATAATAAATTACAATAATAGTAATAATCATAACACAACGTTAAAAGATTGTGGGTGTTGTTAAATATACCTTCGTAAAAAAAAAAGATTACAGATATATGTTTTGCTCATATATTGTCGGATCGCTTCTGAAATATATGTCACAGTATTATAACCCTTCTGTTTAGAGGGTTATTATTAAAATATTAACTCCAAAATGCAGAGAGCAATGTAATAGAATAATACAAAGAAAATATAGATAGAGAGAAGGAAAAACTTTGTAAAATGAAATTAATTCTACCAAAAAAATTATAAAAATAATTTTTAGGAATTTAGAAAATAACTTTATGACTCTAAATTAAGGAAATACCTGGAAAATCTACCTTCAATTAGTATATTATAAAAAAAATGCAATGCATTTTAATTAACTTTAAAAGGAAATATAGCTTAAAAAGAAATTTTAGCAGCAAAAAAACTTGCATCAGCATTGTGTTGAGACTGTTGCAAAATGGAATGCCTCTATGGCAGATAAAGTTTCAACACATTAATACTACTTCTGGCTAATTGAGTCTAAATTTTGACAGATTCAGTGACTGTCAATGAAAATATTACAGCTGAATTCAATGTGATGATAAATAATGGTCTCGACTGTTAGTTATCAAATTTATAGAAATATTGTGCATGGTATGCTGACAGGTCAAATCTAAAAAATTATAACCCACTAAAGTATTTAAAATTTTTATACTATATTAGATAGGGAATGTTTGATCTCTTCAACATCCATCCAGTAAAAATAAGGTAACTGTTGTACTGGTACGTGGACAAATAGAACTATTGACTAACGAAGCATTGGCATTGGATTGGTCTGCCGTGGTTGGAGCTAAACAAACCTTCTGCTGCCAAAAATGTTATTGGTATCCTAAAGTACGTAAATAATGAATTGATAAAGTAACAACTAAATAGAAGGTGCCAAGACCTGAATTGAACTATTTTATTATAATCTAGACTTTTATTGTCTGGCATAACTACCAGTTATGCAAGCCGATATATTGGTAGTATATATGTTATTATTTATGACATAATTTATACAATTTTGTTAGAAGCAGAAAAAAAATTGAGGAATATTTGTTATTTCTACTACTTTTATTATTAATAATGCTATTAGTTATAACACAAGGATAAGTACTTGTTTGTACGCCATGGCCATATCTGTGTGTTTTTTTCCTGTTTGAAAGTATCATTACAGAACAAACGATTTTAAATTCTTCAATGAATTTCGCACATATTTTTTTGAGAAACATTACTCATTATTTTAGCTTTTAAATATGGTTTGCCAAAAATCATGAACTACTTAAAATGAATTGCTGTATACACCTAGATCTAGTTCTCTAGTTTTCTAGTTCTAACAAAATTATATAAATTATGTTATAAATAATAACATATATACTGCCAACTGAAAACTGTTGTATCATTAAATTAATGATTTATGAGTCTGATAGTAATTTGCTACAAATTTTTATAATACGTCATTATGACAGCAATACTCATATAAAACTAGAACATAGTTTTGTTAATTGATTATATATTTATATGCCTGTATTAAATAAGATGTAGTTTACTACAAATTGTATTTATTTTAGTTTTTATGTTAATTTGTCTCTTTTAAATGTAGGCTAAACTATAGAAAACATGAAACTCAATGCTAATTGGAATGTGTGGATATTTGAAATCAATTTGGTGCACCATGTCAATTACAAAGCAAATTGCTACTTTTTCGGCCTTCAAATTATGGTAAATGTCATCAATTTGTTGCTATTATAACTTCTCGAGATAGGCAGGCGAACTAAAACCAAAAGGGTTTTGTTTTCGAAGATGACCTGTTTCACTTCATCAACAAAATTACAAGCAAGAAGCATTCATTTACCCCAGGACAAAGTAAAAATATTTCAAAAATGTGTTTTAACTTACTGTGTTACAAATAAACTTTTTTTGCTGTTTTCAACTTGAAATATAAAAATCAAAATATTACCGTGAAATTTAAATGATATGATACTATAATTAATATATTCTACAATATTTTTCTGAAACCAAATTATCAATTTCTCTGAAACCGGAGATTAATATGCAATTTTATTTGCAATAACTAAGCTAATAAATAATTTAAGAACTTTTTACTATTTAATCTGTGTAAAATATGAATGTGGTTATTTTGGTAATCTGGAGATGAATAGTTAAGTTGAACTCGTTACAGGGGGGTGCTGCTGCAGAGTCAGGGCAGGAACCAAGAGGCCATTATCAGCTACAACCTTGCCATCAAATTCCGGCCTTCCCTTGCTCGTAAGTACCCATTAATCTCTTTAAAACATATTGCTATTAATAAGCCGAAAAAACGTTTTATCTCTAATAAAAGATAATAAGCATCAGTCTCAAAGTTTTTTAATTGCTAACTTTATGAATTACATTTAATGTATTCAATTATATCTAAAACTCAAATCGTATTTATTCCTTTCATTATAACAATGACAGTATTGTTGATATGTTTATAGCAAAATTTGTATATTTTATCTGAAGATTAAAAAAAATATCTATGAAAGTAAAATTAACTTTAAATCATAAGTATCAGACGATTTAAATAAAAGTTAGAAACAATTCACAACTTACTTCAGTATTGCAAACTCATTGTTATCAATGAGGTTGTAACCTCGTCTTCCTGATGACGACGAATTCGAAATATTCAAGTGAATTCTTTATTGCCTCTAGGTGTTATTTTCTTTAAATCAATTGATATTTTGTCCTGTCGGACCATTTCTTTTTTTAAATTAAATCATATGTATCATGATAAACGAAAACCGGTCCGGCAGGACAGATAACACTTAAAATAAACTGTGACACATAGACTGAAACATAACAAAAACTCACTTTTCAATATTTCGACCGTAATGGCAGTCGTCCTCAGAAGAGGAAGTGAATTGACGACAACCGCCATTACGGTCAAAATATTGAAAAGAGAGACTTTGTTATGCTTCAGTCTATGTGTCACAGTTTATTTTAAGTATATATATATATATATATATATATCAGAATTTCACAATAAACACGTGAAATGAAAATTAACGCTCTAACCACAATAAGAAAAGGAAAAAAAGTACTAAGATACTTCAAACGTAACAAAAAGACTTCTTCAGAGTCAAAAACATAATGAGATGGTTAGAAAAGATAAATTAACTCAGTTGGGTTTTTGACTCTGACAAGGACTGCTTGTTACGGTTGAAAAATCTTAGTATTTTTCTTCTCATTTCATATTGTGGTTTGATCTATATATCTATATATATATATCATTAAAGTAACCTTTAGTACTTACTATCTACGTTTCTATAGCTTCATTACTAAGTTTTACTTACATTTAACACTTTTATTTTACGTTAACTGATTTTTTTTGATTTTTTTCCAAACTAATTTACCTTTCCTTCTTTTTTATTAATTTATTTTAAAGAAAAACATATTTTTTGACCAGTTCATTGATTTTGTATAAAATGTCACTTGACCAGCCCCTTTTCCAGTTATTTATTGTTAGCAGGACGTTGGTTCGTAGAATCGATTCTCTCATTAGAAGATTGTGAATACCGAAATTGCAGTCTATATATTCTGCGAGTTTATATATTGTATATATTTATATAAACTATATTTACAAACAGAAATAAAATAGAAACTCCCTACTATATTTTGATCGCATCATCATTTTGGAAGATAGATATGAATCGCTCTAAATGCAGGCATCGACTCAAAGGCCATCGAAATATAGTAGTGAATTTCTGTTTGATTTCTGTAAATGTTCTTTTTGTAAATATAGTTTATTTAGTTTGTGAAACGATCTCATTTAATTCGATATATATATATACACCTATGTTCTATAAAATTGAGCGAAACCTCAAATTCAACAATAATTAGTTTAAGCATATGTCTTATCACGTTCAAAACTAAGGTTGTTGAAGACCATCCACAGGGAGGTGTTTTATCGCTCCTATAATGCTGATTGTTCTGGAAAACCTACTGAATAATAATTATTAATATTCATGATAATGATAAGCAAGGATAATTAGATGGCCTGCCTAATGTAAGGATAGTAATGCTTGATGGTAATCATTTTTGAATTAAATCATATATATATAACAGGATTTCACAATAAACACGTCATTTTACGTGTTTATTGTGAGCTTTTGATGCAGGCTTTCCAAATGAATAGAAGATATGTAAAGGAGAAATTTCAGAAATAAATTTGGCTAAAACAGTTCTTATACCTATTTTAAGATGTAAATGGGTAGGTATCAAAGATTTTTTTTTGTTGAAAATACTAAATTAGAACTTTAAGTGGTTGCAAATACCTTATAGTCTTTTCGGATAAAGGAATAAATTGAAACAGCTATGTATCACGTAGAGTGACTACGACCCTCAGATAATAATCATACTCTTTCCATGATTTCAAGTTTGTTTTAGCAGCTGAATTTTGATGTAGTGACAATAAAATAAATGAAATAATTAAATTAATTTTTTGTGTGTTTGATAATTCTTTACTTGGGAGTTTACTGTACGTCTACTTGATAGGAATATTAAAATAGATCCAAAGTTTAATTGATTGATGACAATTTGATACAATCTTGAGTTAAAGTAAAGTTGAGTGCTGACCACACCTGATTTTTATATTCTGACGATATTTAAATATAGGATAATACATTCTTGCCAGAAAAAAATACCAGAAATATTTTCTGCTATTCCCGAAAAGAACTTTACTTTTGGGATATACATGACTCTATTCGTTTAATTATAATGTTGGTTTGATATATATCTGTCCATTTATTTTAGATAATTTTCAGCGTAATCTAAATATTCTTAGAAGGTATCAGTTTACTATGGTGTTCTCACGATACCATTATTTCAAATAACGACACAAACTAGGGATGAAAATATTGACATTTTATAGTAATGTTTTATTTTAATTCATATTTTTTTTGTTTTTAATTTATATTCATAAACTAGCTAAACAATAGCTTTATTTTGTATATAATAAGTTCATTTTTGTTTTTTTATTGGTGAACTTATTTAAGTTCCTAAAAGAAATTAGGAAACAATTTGCACCAAGGAGAATTTGAATCATACTGGACTTTTGTTTCTGCTGTTTAATGGAGAAAAAAATATATAAATGAGATAAGAGAGTGGAAAGTAGCAAAGTGAAAGGGTTTGTAATATAATGGGGATAAATATAGCTGTGATATGGCTCCTCTCCTACAGGCCTCTTTGACTGAAATGGTGCCCAATGGCCCATGTACTCAGTGGAAAAATTGTCCTGGAAAAACATTCTAAATCTTTACACGCCTCTTATTTCTTGCATCTTTTTTTTTCAAATCTGACTTACAGAAAACAATGATAAATGAAACAGAATTGTCAAATTCTTCAAAAGTTTAATGAATCAGTTTAATTCATTAACTAAATTTAATATTGTTGTATGTTGTCAATTATTTGGAAAATGTAATCATCGTTGCAGAATTACTTGGCAACAGTAAGTTGCCAACTTTCGTAAGCGAAATGCAACTTGGAGTTATTCTTTTGCTTTTGCACTTGGAGCTTGCTTTTGCTATTCTTTTCCGCTATTTAATATTCATGCTATTTTCATAATCTAATATTCATTACACAATAATAATAGTTAATACGAAATTAAAGTTTCTTGAATGAAAGAATATGCAAAATAAAATTTGCACAATTTAGCATAAAGTACTATCAGGTATTGACTAATAAAAAAGTAACATACACATACTCCATATCGATATCTCTATCTGTAGGCATAATCATATGTCTCTTAGGCGTATGATTAATGTCTCTTAAGGATCTTCAAATTTATTAAATGGTTCAAATTAATCAGGTGTTACAAAGTTAGCTTGAGAAATCCAAATTGTCTGATACCATCGAAAATAAATTTAGAGGACCTCAACATGTATAACCGATACACTATTATAATAATTTTGTTAAAATCGTAATACTTAAAGTTCATGTACTACTCGTTTATGTAGTTTTAGTATGTTCTAGACCACCCTTGACCCCTTGTGTCACTCAATGTTAAAAAATTATAGCAAAACTTAATAACCAAAATTCACTGAAAGTGATTAATAGGAATAACTATTATTGCTGTTTCTTGTTATTAAGTCATAAAAACAAAGATTCTTATGTCGCCCAGGCTTTTCATATGATATTATTAACATGATTCAATATATATACACAGAAAGTATATTTAATAAAACAAAAAACATTTAAAAGTAAAAATATCATTTACTTTATGTCATTTAACAAAGTAATAAATAAATGCAGGCTTATTCTTTTATTTATGAGTTTATTTTTTACTTTGAAAATAAGAACTTAAAATTCGTATTTCATAGGCACAGCGAAGAGAGTTAAATCATCAACAGTAGGACAATTGATGTATTTGAAGGAATAGAATTCTGTGTTTTTAAAATTTATTCAATAATTAAGCCATGTATTTCTCTTCCCGCTAACTTCAAAGAAGGTTTCTCTAAAATAACATTTTTATGATAAATATAATCAACAATTGTTTTATGATGTAATATTTGTTTAGATTATACTTTGATCTAAAAACTTATTTTAAGGCATAAAACAATTTTTTGTTTCCAATCCATCCAAATATTATTTTCTCTGCAATATCATTTTAGCAATTTAAATCTGAAATTTTTTTCATATTTATAAAGTATAAATCTATATTGATAAATACATAATTTCAATAAAGTGTATAATATAGTCAATAATATAAATAATATAGTCAATAATATAATATAGACAGTAGTCTTACTTACTGTATAAAGTATTACTTGAATAATGTTATCACCTTTTAACCATACTTAATTTGGACATATAGGTATGTATACATATTTTTACTTAATGTATAAATTAATAGTTCTAATACAAAACTTAGAAATTAAAAATTGATTTCCATCCCGATTTTATAACCATACATGTTTCAAGTTTCAGGGACATAAAGGTTATAAATATGATATGTTTTACTATAAATGATAGTAGAGAAAGTTATATTCTATTTCATTAATACTAAAAAGCATTAACTTATAAAACAGCTATGTGTCAATGTATATCAGTTCCCTCTTTATATCCCGTTAACAATGTAGATTTCATCACTGTTAACAACAAAATATCATTGATGCCAAAACTTAATTGATTGCTAATGATCTTAAAAGTAAATTTATTAATAGTGTGAGTTCTTATATATCTACTTATGAGTAGCATTATATGGTACACGTAGTGTATTACACATCATGCAGAGTCTTTACCACTCTAGATTTTTCTTATACATTTTTTGTTCGAATCAAATTATAGAATGCTTCTCAAAATTAACGCACAGATAGCTATTAAGCATTGATACTTGCAATGGAATTAATAAACATCAATTTTCTATCACGAATTGCTCAGTTTAATAATAAAACAAATAAAAGATTATAAAATTCAAAAATATTATGATAGAATACAGAACAATTTCAATTAGATATTGCTAAATTTCGTGTCTTATAATGGTATTGACATACAAAAGGAACACTGAATTAGAAAAAAATTACATAATATAGGCTATATATATTTTTTTTTGGAAGTCATCGTTTCAAAGATGAAAACATTTTAAGGATTAAAAAATACTTTTTTGAAAAACTAGTTTAAAAAAAATAGCTATCATGATAACATTAGGATTTTGAATTATCTATTTAATTTTAAAATATTTCTAAAATTAGTTATTTTGTGATAATAATGTATAGAATTGTCTATAACTTAGAAACTACCCAACTAGCTGGAATTTCTTACATTGACTAATAATTTTTTTTATCCTATTATACTATATCCCTGTGAACACTCTTAACAGTGCAGTCCAAATATTGATATGTATTTCAAATGCGTTATTAATATTATTAATATTTTACTTGCTAATTCAGGTTATCTGTAGCAATGTTTTACATAGGTCAAACTACATTTAACTACACCAATAAAAGATGTGATAATTATTGGCATTTACTGGTTTTATACATTTTAGCGGTCCCCCGTCAGATCAATGGAAGTTTTTTTAAATAAACCATTGTGAACTATTTAATATTTGAATAACTCATATCATCTTTGATTTTTTTTCTCATACAAATGATTAATGGTATACCGTATGTTGTTTGGAGTGCCTTCCGTATTCATGGGTTAAAACATGCAATTCCTTTAGAAATAGCAGACATTTCACAAGAAGTGATCGATAAAGTTATCAATAATTTTCATGAACCTCACCAACACTGTAATGAAAATGATGCAGGACATTTAGCTGATTTGATTTTTAAATTTTAATAAAAAAAAATCCATTATATGTACATTCAGAATGTAATTGTTTTTAATTATATATTATTTTTGGCTTTTATTAAGCCTACAAGTGTGTCAGATCATTTTAGTCCACCTTATACATATATTACTAAATTACGTAAGCATTATAGTTTCAAAGCAATACATGTAATGCATTTCGTTTTTAGTTTCTTAACATATTTGAATTCGCATTATTCGTTTGTTGATTTCTATAATGATGACATAAGAGTATGAAGAACTATTCACATTGCTGGTTGGTAAGTGAGTGGTTTCAGGGATTAACTGAAAAACCCAATTTTTTTAAAATTTGGTTACTGTTACTTTCTAGAATGCCTATATTTGGCTTATGTTTTCATAAACTGATATTGTCAGTAATTTTTAACCATAGTGATATTCTTTTTTGAGTTGGCTGTTGTATTTCATACGTCAGTTAATTAATCAGTTAAGGTGCCAGGCTAGCTCAGTGGTTACGTGCTCGCCTCTGAACTGAACTGAACCTGGCCCTCGATTTATTCACGCGGGAGGTGAATAAATCTGAGCACGTCGTCCCTCAGAGAAGGACGTTAAACTGTCGGTGCCGAGCCTGTACGATGTCAGGTACTCGTTAAAGATCCCTACTCTAAATACACTTGAGTTAGGCAAAATTTAGGACTCCCACTGTAGAATCAATCTTCATTGTGTGGCATCACAAAGGGCCAATGCTCGGCCTAAGTGTGTTCTCTTGTGGGACTGCCACTGAAACCTAACCTAACCTAACTTACTTAATCAGATAATCAGTTAAATATTTCTCTATCCACATTGCTTTAGGAGTCTGTTGATCTCCATTGCATGTTTGTTTATGAATTCCTGTTTATGTCAAATTATTCAAATAAATAGTAAAAGAAAGAGTGAGTAACATATTACTTTACAAATAATGACGTAAAAAGAAGGAAAAATGAAAAAAAATCACTCAACCTAAGCAAGCAGACTTAACGACTTCAGGTGTGAGATCTACTCTTGATATGGAACAAACTTAACCAGTTATTTTTGACAAAGGATCATAGTGTCATTTTTTGATGTTATTGCTCTTTAGACGATAGTTTTTTTATATTACGTATTTACTGTTAATTCTTGTTTTATAGATATATACATTTAATTTATCAGGTATCAGTCAGTTTTCTAACTTCAAATGAAACTTTGAAACCCAACATTTTGAATTGAAATTCGTATTTAGAACCTTCCTATTAACTAGAATATGCAATTTTGAAAGTATATATATTATTCTATTATATTAGAGGTTTAAAATGAATAAATTTAGGAATACAAACTTAAACACAAATGTTAGGTTTATTACAAATGTTCCATGGTAATATTATAAAGACATGTTCCTTTCACAAATGTTATTTTATATTGGGTAAAATAAATGTAATATTTCAATTAAAAGTTTTGATTGTTTAAATATTCTTAATTGTGTATATAACTTGAATTGATTTTTTATTTCTTTATGTCATAAAAAATGAGATTTGTCCCTTTTAAATGATTTTTTTTATTAAATATATATAGTGTGTATACATCTTGAATCAAGTTAATAACACTATATCGAGTACTTAGGCCATGTAAGATTCTTATTAACATTGTTTTAATGACTTATTAACAAGAAACAACACGAACGGTTATTCTTGTTAATCATATTCAGTGATTTTTTTATTAACTCTTGTTATAATTTCTTTACAATAAGTGATACAAAAAGTCATGGATGTCTAGTTATATATAATGACTAAATACAAACATTAGTAGATGTAAATAAAAGCAGTCTTACGCCAATTCTGTTGTCAATTTTTAAGTTATTCTGACTACGGGATAATTATTTTTTTTTTAAATTAATATGGTCAATAAGTCTATAAAGCTTTATAAATTATGGGTCATATCATACATTTTATGATCCCTATTGTGCTTATTCCAAGTCACAAATACAAATAAATATCGTACTAAAGTGTCGTCTGTCTTTGTGTAGAATTAAAATCAAGGTAATATAAAAGTAAGCACATAAAAAAGAATTTTTTCTTAAAAACAGATTGAACTAGTGCTTCAGTTTCAAATATTAGTTTTAAGTTATTAGATCATTTTTTTTTATTTCTATCCTTTAATCACCAGTTCAAACATCATCACGTTTCTTTTTAGTATTTGACAGGATAATAAAACCAAAGTCATTGGATGAATTATGTTGTACATAGTGTCCTGGTTACTAACATTGCGATAACATGCTAATGAGCTTGCAGCTTACTAACGCACTGTCATTAGGTAGCCAGCAGCAATGAGTTCATTTAAATTTAAAGAATTTTACTGAAATGACGTTATTATATGACATGGACTTAACTGCAATATCTAAAACATTAATTCATTAAATTGAAGTCATATTGCATTGGTAAAAAACTTTTCATTTAAGAGAATTGTATAAATATATAATAATTCAGGAAAAACATTTTTATAATAATTGTTCAAATATTAAGAAAAACTATTGAAAGATTGCGATAAAATATTTAATATCGTTGTAGTTCTAAGAATATTTTACGTGATGAATATTTAATTGTCATGCCTTGTAAATATATAATTCAATTGATGTTTATCAAAATAGAAATTCAATTTATCAATGGAAAGCCTATTCATGCATCAATGATAAATGGATTCAATTAGGCTGCAAACATATTCAGATGTCTATAAATGAATAGGGGTAACAGCAATAGGAGAATTAACTGTATTTTCTGAGGATTGATGTAGAAGTAGAGTATCTGGTATTACCATGTCAATGGCTCCAATTAGCCCACACTAATGTGGAGTGATGCACTTTTCATCCACTGACATGTTGCAAATCCAAGCAAATTCAATGTCCCTTTTAATGAGGCAGGTAGTCACAATCTAAACTCAACTAATTTA
Source organism: Hermatobates lingyangjiaoensis (assembly GCA_026182355.1). NCBI lineage: Eukaryota > Metazoa > Arthropoda > Insecta > Hemiptera > Hermatobatidae > Hermatobates > Hermatobates lingyangjiaoensis. The sequence continues at coordinate 1,268,051 of JAPFBL010000110.1, read as the reverse complement.
TTTTTTTTTCTTTTCAGGATAATTTACTTTTCAAACAAATTGTATGATTCAACAAAATTATAACATTGAGAGAAAAACAGAAACCGGTATTTATGTGCCTATAATATTTATAAATTGCATTACAAGATTTCACAATAAATATATGAAATAACAAATCATGTTCAAACTACAAAAAGAAATGAAAAAAAAAGGACTAAGATGTTTCAAACGTAACAAGAAGTCTTCGTCAGAGTCAAATGTTTGTCGGAATGAGATTTATTTCACTTTGACGAAAACGACTTCTTTCAGTTGAAAGATCTTAGTCTTTTTCTCATTTCTTGTGGTTTGAACATGAATCGCATTTATTAAGAATATAATAATTGTTTTATATAGCGAACGTATCTTATATATTCAGCGTATTGGATTTCTTTCATATTATTCTTTATGAAAAAGATGGAATATGATTGAATATAATCCCCTCCTGGGCAAAAACAAAGAAAAATGGAAATAATCCTTTTCTCAATCCTGTTATAACCACTTTTCAGCGAGCATATAAAACCTGGTTACAAACTTTTGCAGCATTATTTACATAGAAAACAAATAGGCTAGGAAACAAATCAGGTATTGATGCGTCTCATTTAGACCGTAATTAGTTTTCATACATTACATCTGCCTTAATTATGCAGAAACAGAAATAAGTTTATATAGTCTGAGAAAAAATAAAAACAATTAAAATAATAACCCGAAGAGAAGAACAGAAAAAGACCATAAAAATTTACTGAGCGGCTCTTTCATCTGTCATATTATGCAATCACATAATCCCTTTTAAGATTCGACTATTATGTGCAAATAATATAAGGTTCATTATTTTGACTCATTTAATCGAATTATGAGCATAGATAAAATGTTTGAATAGTTAATTAGAAATACTATTTGATGTCTGAAAAGCATTTCTAGATGACTTTTAATTTTCTCTGTGTGCTATTTAGCGGGATGTAAGACGTCTTTACACCTCATTTGTTAGGATGCTGTCGGAAGTCCTTTCATCATACAGTTCCTATCAACTTCGTCCCAGACACCACTCTTCCTAATTAAACCACGTCACATGGAAAAGATCTCTTCAACAGATTAACTTTGTTTGATTTAAATTAACTCATGATAACCAGAGAGCTGTTTATAGTTTTAATTTAAAAGATATAGCAGAGCAAAGCAAAATTATCTCTGTCTGTATGATCACTTACACAAATTAGAATATTGTTATTTAAAAAAGGATATTCTTTGCATAAGAAGTCATTACTAAATATTTGTAAACATTTATAACCGTCTTAAAAGCTGTAAATATATTAATAAATGTAAAGAGTGTGAAGAAGAAACGAAAAGAAAAGTTCATCAGGACTCTGTCATTTCTTCAGGTTTAATAGTAAACACTCATTACCTAAGTTTTGGTTTTTATTTATAACCTTTTTTATGGGCAGAAGTAGAAGATTGTAAAACAGAAAACCTTAAGCATTACACCATGTAAAATACTTTCCAAATTTTGGCAACAACTGTGACAGTGTCACGTCTTTACTCAAACTAGACAGTAGTTCCTGAAATTCGCAAAGTGTTTTTTTTTAAAAAATTTCTAATGTAGTATTTAAGGTTTTCTGTTTCAAAATTTTATAGTTCTATCTCTGAAGATGTTCAGAGCCTATATTTTAAGTTAGACATACACAAATCTACGAGGTGTGTAAATAAAGTAGTGAGACTGATTTTTTTTTTAAATTTTCTATTCAAATATAATTACAATGTGATATTGTCACCTTCAAAATAGTTCCCTTCGGAAGCCACACAGCGCTGGAGACGGTCCTTCCAATCATTGTAGCATTGCTGGAACTCGGATTCTGGAATGGCCTTCAGCTGGTCGGTTATAGCAGTTTGTATGTTTTGTAGTGTCCCGAAATGAGTTCCCTTGAGGTGATTTTTCAATCTCGGGAAGAGGAAAAAGTCACAAGGACTCAAGTCTGGTGAATAAGGAGGCTGAGGAGCAACAGGAATGTTTTTACTGGCCAAAAACTCGTTTATTGAGATGGCAGTGTGAACCATTTTCGCACAAATTTTTCTCATCTCCAATTCATTGGTCAAAATGTGATGAACGGAGGTGTGATTCAAATTCAACTGTTCCCCGATCATTCTGACTGTCAAGCGTCAAGAATAGAATAGAGGAAAGTCAACTGTTAATTGTCAGTTCTAATAAACACATTATACTCGTACTGTAAAAGTTTCAGCTTGGTATGTCTTATGGTGGCAGAGTTTACCTGTGACAAAATTTTGCGTTCAAACCGACAAATCGACAAACCAACAGAATTTTTATAAGGGTGGATTCGGTTTCTCCAATGTATGAAATGTATAGAAAACTTGAAATTAGTAAGTTCGAAGCAATGTACAAACAAAAGCATTCTTTTATTTATATAGATAGCTCATTTCTTTGTTTATAATAACTGATTAGTTTTTGATAGCTTAAAAATATTCCATGGCGAGTAACACAATTATTAACAATTGCTTCAATGAATACAAAAATAAGTTTAATACTAGATGGATACTGTAGACACCAAATAAAGAGTTAAGTGTATCAAGTGTTTTTCTTCTGTTTGTTATTAGTCGGTCTCGTATTCAGGACTGGAGAAGATTACGTACTGTGACGTTTTGCAACACAGATATTTTGAAGGAGTCAACACTTTTCATCATCATGAGAATCAATTACTGATAATGAGACAAATCATAATTTAAGAGGCTTTTAATTTTTGATTTTGGAATAAATACACAGTAAACATCAAACAAGTTAAGAGATTGCTCAGTGTGAAGTACTAATTTATGTAACATTACATTACATATTTATTACATTACATTACATATTATTAAAAGTTTTTCTGGTAACAACATTTTGAAATGTAATATATTGTTAATTTCTGAGATTATCTACGTGTCGTTTGTCTCTCTTCCTTTTCGATCTAGTCAGAGCATAGATACTAATTATTTTGTCAAATTAATGCAATTATTAATTATTAGCATCATTATAAAAATATTAAAGAAAAATTTAATTTGTTATGGAGGAACATAGAATATTATATTTAAAAAGAAAAAAAAAGAAAATTCATACAATAAAATAACCCTAAAATATGAATATTAGTATTAAAATAATAAAGGAAGAAAAGAGTAGGTATTAGTTTATTTACAGCCCTGGAAAACTAATGGGAAGTAGTCTAGAATATATAGAATAGTATCGTTTTTAAGAGAGAGTATGTGGATCCAAGGGGGTGTGTGCAATGGATTTGCATGAGAATGGAGGGAGAGGGTTGCTAGCCAATCAGGGCAGAAAGTACCCCGCCGCTCTCCTCACTCATACCAGGAAAGCAGTTAAGCTTCTACTAAACAAAAATAGGATTTTAGAGAAAGGAAGTTTTATCCTAAAAGCCGGATTGAAGAAATCTTATTTCAGGCTCAATGACTTGGAAACAACAAATGATATACTTTTATTCTGATGTGATATTTATATTTAATCTCTCAAATAAAATAAGTAACATGTTTTGAAATGTATTTTTTTTTATAAAATTTTCTTTGAAAATCACATTTACCAAGAAACAAAATTTATGTCACATTAGCTCTTTAGGTTGATAATAAATTTATCAATATGGTTTAGTTAACAAAATAGAAGATTTAATTTACACTAATATAATATGATAAGTATTCTAATGAAAATAATGCAGAATAACAGATTTTTTATTTCCATAACTATCATTATCAGGAAAGGAATAATTCTTTAGTTTATGTTGTATATATATATATATAATGATAAACGGAAACGGTCCGGCAGGACAGATTACACTTAAAATGAACTGTGACAATAGACAAAAACATAACAAAGACTCGTAACGACTGTAATGGCTGTCGAAATATTTAAAAGTGAGTCTTTGTTATGTTTTTGTCTATGTGTCACAGTTTAGTGTAAGTGTATATATATAAACTTTAACACATAGGAAAGAAAACAGAAAGTCACTACAGAGCTCACTTCGATATTTTGACATCCGTCGTCATCGGGAAGAAGTGCGAAGTACTCGCGTTGAGAAACAAACTGATACTCATATATATGTAACTATATATATAACTATATATATATATATAGTTTGCTACTCAAGCTATATATATTATATATATAAGTTATCTTTTGTGTCCTGGATCGACTGTGCCAGTTATCTTTCGGGTCGAGTGGAAGGCTTTGTTTTAAAAAAAATAATATTTATTAGGACACAAATATTAACAAATATTTTAAATATACTGTGTATGAACAATTTATTTTACATACACAGGGAAGATCTGAGAGAAATACCACATGGAGAGTGTCACAATTACAATTATGTCAGTCTTTAATAATAAAAGGAGCTTTGGCCAAACCAGACTATGTTGATGCTACGTGAAGTATCAGGTCCTGACCGTCAAACAGGTGGACTGGAAAACAGGCTGGCTTCAGAGGTAGATCGTGGTGGTCCAAGGTCCTAGGCAGACTGACGAGTGGCAGCGTCTCCGTTGGCTTCTCAAGATGATCTTCGAAGAGGGTGGTGCCAGACGCCTATTTTATGGGGTTTATTGGGCGAGTCAGCGATGCTGACTCTTCATTGGGAAATTAGGCTAGACGGGCTTTACGCCACTTGGCCTACTTGAACTGCCAAGATAACTTATATATATATATTGATAAAAGTATGGACAGTGAAATAGAAACAAAATACTTCAGGTCAGTTCTTCAGGTTCAAATTAAACTGTTATTTTCAACGTTTCGGTTTTTATTTCTTTTCATAGGCCAACAAGACAGAGGAAATACAAAAAATAATTCAATCATTCAAATTTATTTTTATATAATTTTCGATAATTTTGCGGTGAAAATTCGGGTTTCTAACGGTCTCTGTTAGAGATCCGCTAAGAGAGAGGCTAGAGATATACCAGTGTGCTTGGTTTCCCTTCCTTATAATTGACGAAATTCATTCAACCAAAATTAGAGACTGTTTGTGTGTGTCTTTAAGTTCTCTATCTTCCTCTATCTACATTGAAAATTATATATATATATATATATATATATAGATATATATATATATAAAGATTTCACATAAACACGTGAAACAACAATCAATGATCAAACCACAATAAGAAATGGGAAAACAAGACTAAGATCTTTCAACCGTAACAAGCGGTCTTTGTCAGAGTCAAAAACAGTTGGGTTTTTACTCTGACGAAGACCGCTTGTTACAGTTGAAAGATCTTAGTCTTGTTTTCCCATTTCTTATTGTGATTTTATTAATATATATATATATATATATATATATATTTATTATATATATATATATATATATATTATATATATTTATGCAATTCACTTTAGAATACAGAAATGAGTTTTGTTTGTAACTCTGATTATTCATTGCTTCATATGTATGACTATTTATTCCTTTCATTGTTTATATATGTTATGAAATTGCTTATACTCTTAAAAAGAAATTTGTATTGAGAAAAAATTTTTCTCAACATCAATTTTTCTCAAAATTATGGGTAGTACTTCGCAACTGTAGAACATACTTCCGCATAAGGTTGAACATAAGTTATGTATTAGGTATCTTAGATTAAAATCTCTTCAAAATATGTGACATCATGAAATGAGGGTTTTTTGACTGAGACATTTTATTGGCAATATATTATAATATATATTATATATTATATTCATTGTATTCAATGAAACAATATTATATGCTAGAAAATTTGGGAGAATAATATCTTTGAACAATTTAATAACTATTATTATTCTGAAATCACTGATTCAGGCTAATAATATCCTGTCGTAATAATGATTCCTGTGGTTCAGCACACATTTGGTATTTCTTTAACAACTCTGACAAAAACTTTGTACAAGGAACTTGTTTCCAAATAATCAAATCATCGATCTGCCAACTATATCAATCTGCCCACTGTTTCTTGAATTGTTCAATCTGGCAAGAACTGGTGTGTTTTAGTTTTATGTTTAGTTTAGTACGTTTGTTTTTCAACTCATTTCTGGTGCAATAAAGTTTTCATTTCGTTCTGTTATTTCTTGTTCAGTCGTCAACATAGTAAGGCTACCAGGAAGGAACAGTATCAAAAAGCACCAGATCAGTGATAGTTGATTCCACTCAGATTTTAGATAGTACGCAGTAGACTCAGGCTGTAAACACCGCCTTCTTTTATCATTCAGTTTTTTATAGTTGCAATAAAAGAATATCTCTCAGAATATAACTTTGTTACAACTTAGAATGGCTATCTATATTTAATTTTTGCATAGAATAATCATTTATGTAGTGAATAGGGATTATGAATGATGATTGCTCAATAACAGGATCACTGTGTGAGCATTATTAAAATATACATATGTTCTGCTCATAAATTGATTGTTTACACTCTTATTTGTGCATAACACAATCATTTTTTTGATTTGTTTGATGTTGTGTCTATAGTATTGGCCTCATAAAAGATATGCTGACTGAAATAAAATATATATATATATATATATATATATATATATATTGTAAAAGACGAGCCAATCCCTGTTACGTATTACTTTGGGCACTTCTTATTGGTTGTGGGTGTTTATTATTTATTTATTATACAATATCTAATCTGGCATTCAACATATATATATATATATATATAAATTTGTAAAATTTGACAGCAGTCCTTCATTCAAGCATATTTCATTGAATAACAGAAACCTCTAAAAACTGGTGAAGAAAATGACATCAGTGAAATACGGTCAGTTATTTAATGAAATATATATATATATACATTCAGTCAACATATCTTTTATACATCAATATTTGACCAGTCCAAGGTTATAGTTTCTACACAAAACTGAGTCCAACCACGGATGATATACTGCTCATACGTCCTAAAAACAATAGTAAAATGATCGAATCCTTTGTTAAAACTATTCTTTTAAAGATTAAAAGTATTCTTTATAAATCTAACTACAAAAAATGAAAAAGTCATACAAATTTAAACTGGTTTCTAATATGAAACAGTCCATACAGAAGCACTCCATACTCTAACCAACTTCATCCTATTCCCTCAGTTGTACCACAGACATTCCCCTTAGTACAGTACTTAGCACACTCTTTCTTATTTTTTTTTTCCGATTACTTTATACCAAAAAATTCAATCATTCAAATTTATTTTTTATAATTTTCGATAATTTTGCGTGAAAATTTCGGGTTTCTAACGGTCTCTGTTAGAGATCCGCTAAGAGAGAGGCTAGAGATATACCAGTGTGCTTGGTTTCCCTTCCTTATAATTGACGAAATTCATTCAACCAAAATTAGAGACTGTTTGTGTGTGTCTCTAAGTTCTCTATCTTCCTCTATCTACATTGAAAATTATATATATATATAATGAGTTAAACCTCTTCCTACTTTCCTTCCAAAACTTTTCTTCCTCCATCTCCTTCACCCACCAAGTGTCCAGTAATAAAATTACTTTCCTTGATGTTGATGTCACCCTCAACAATAGCAGTTTCTCCACCTCTGTACATATAAAACCTACGAATGCACAGCAGTACCTCCACTACAGTAGTTGCCATCCCACCCACACCAAAAAAGCAATCCCCAGATCCCTTTCCATTCGCATCCAGAGGATCTGTAATAACTTGAAAAACCGTAGTTCCCATATTAACAGTTTAAAGGAAAAATTAGTTGATCGTGGCTACCCTTCCAATTTCATTGATAGTCGTGTCGTGCCGGCTGAAATTGTTCATCGGCACGTACCGAGAAAAGACCACACTGATAGTGTTTTCCTGATATCCACTTTTTTCCCTGGTGCTCATAGGATTGGCTCGGTTATTAAGGAGTTTTTCCCATTGCTCTCCTCTTCTCCTTCTACCTCTTCTATTTTTCCTGAAGCCCCCTCCTTATCATATCGCAAACCACCGAACGTCAGAGGCATTTTCTCCCATCACTCTCCCTTGTACCCTGCACATGGGAGGGGAATGGTGGAGTGCGGACGGAGCAGATGCCTAACCTGTCTTATCATCAACCCTAATCCCTTTTTTACTTCCCCCCCATAGCAACATTAACTACCCTTGTCCTCCCCACACCTCATGTACCTCGGTTAATTGCGTCTACCGTTTGGACTGCACCCAGTTTGATGCATTCTACGTTGGTATGGCCTCTACGCAGCTCAACTTACGTATGAATGGTCACAGAGCTTCCGTTGGTCAACGCAAAAACCTTCCTATTGCTATCCACTCTAATTCCCATGGACTCGATTTTAATCACTACTTCCGTGTCCAAGTCCTTAATCATATCCCTGTTCCGTCTTCCCGTGTCACTTTAAGAGCTTCAGAGGAGGCATTTATCTGTCTTCTCAAAGCTCGCTCTCCTCCCGGCCTCAACTTATTTTTTATTTATTTATTTAGTTTTTTATTTTATTTATTATTTTTTTTATTTATTTGTTTATTTTTATTTTTTTAAATCGTTTATTGCTTCATTTTCTATTCTTCTCATTCTGTTATTTTTATTTGCTTTTATTTGTTCTTTTTAGTTATTTTTCTCTCTGTAGTTAGTAGCTTACCTAGGGCGGCCGGCAGAGTGCGTGCGTGTTCGTTGCATTCAGCCTACCACTCAGTTAGCTTCAGCTACTCAAAGGGACTACTTCTGCCCGATGACGACGACTGTCGAAATATCGTTGTGAGTCTTTTGTGTGTTTTTTATGTTTTTTTCTTTCCTGTGTAAAAAACTTATATATATATTTATATATTTATATATATTTGTTTTCAACTCACTGGTGCAACTGAAGTTTTCATTTCGTTCTGTTATTTCTTGTTCAGTCGTCAACATAGTAAGCTACCAGTAAGGAACAGTATCAATAAAGTACCAGATCAGTGATAGTTGATTCCTTTCAGATGTTTATATATGTAATGCAGTAGATTCAGGCTGTAATACTACCGCCTCATTTTCATTCAGTTTTATAGTTGCAATAAAAGGAATATCTCTTAGAATATAACTTTGTTACATCTTAGAATGGTTATCTATATTTAATTTTTGCATAGAATAATATTTATGTAGTGAATAGGGAGTATGATTGCTTGAATAACAGGATCACTGTGTGAGCATTATTAAAACATACATATGTTCTGCTCATAAATTGATTGTTTGCACTCTTATTTTTGCATAACACAATCATTTTTTTGATTTATTTGTGTCTATAGTGTTGGCCTCATAAAAGAAATGCTTACTGAAAGAAAATATATATATATATATATATATGTATATATATTTGTAAAAGACGAGCCAATCCCTGTTACGTATTACTTTGGGCACTTCTTATTGGTTGTGGGTGTTTATTATTTCATTTATTATACAATATCTAATCTGGCATTCAACATGTGTAGTGTTATCTATATATAACATTTGTACACATTTGACAGCATCATACATTCAGAGCATATTTCATCCGAGATAACAGAAACCTCATAAAAACTGGTTAAGGAAATGACATCAGTGAAATACGGTCAGTTATTTCATGAAATATATATATCTGATCATTCAGTCAACATATCTTTTATACATCAATATTTGACCAGTCCAAGGTTATAGTTTTACACAAAACTGAGTCCAACCACGTATGCTCATACGTCCTAAAAACTATATAGTAATGATCGAATCCTTGTTAAAACTATTCTTTTAAAGATTAAAGTATTCTTTATAAATCTAACTACAAAAAATGAAAAAGTCATACAAATTTAAACTGGTTTCTAATATGAAACAGTCCATACAGAAGCACTCCATACTCTAACCAACTTCCATCCTATTCCCAGTCAGTTGTACCACAGACATTCACCCTTAGTACAGTACTTAGCACACTCTTTCTTATTTTATTTTTACCGATTACTTTATACCATGGATAACTCTCTGATGACATTGTATTTTTTTAGTTAATGCCTGAAGACTTTGTGTTCAAAACGCGTTGTTTATACTATTAAAATTTCCATATGTGGAGATTATTTTATTATATTTTTACCCTGAAATGAGTAAATACCACATAATAACTGATTGCATTACCTTAAAAGACAAGTTTAACGATAAAAAAAGTATATCTAACAAAAAAAGAAAGAGATCTCAAAAATAGTATGCTTCTTATTTACAACTAACACTGAAATATGAAATATTTTTATAAATTGATATGTTTATGAATAAACAACTGCATTTGTTCCATATTTACATCCACAAGTCATTTTATTTACAAGTGACTAGATCAAGAAATTGATTATAAACTATTTTAGCAGTTCATGTGTGGTTCAGAGACTCATAAGGGGAATGTTTTCCGAACGGGTCGCCGCAGTCTTACTACCAGAGGGAATGCTCACAGTCCCTGCTGTCAAACAACAGATGGACAACAACGATGTTTTATTTCATACTTGATTTCTTAAAACTGATGTCTTAGTAGTCTCCTTTTCAGAAATATACACTTCTTAGATGGTGATCTCTATTTGATGTCTTTAGATAAAAAATATTTAGCAAATATAATCTAATGTTAAAAGTGTCAGAAAAAGAATGTTATAAAATTAGATCTGAATAAGCTATAAAGTTCTGAAAACAAATTTAAAAATATTCTATATAGAAATGTTTTGTGAGTAATTATTTACTTAAAAAAAACTGGAGTGTTCTACACTCAACTTACTGTAAGTAAACATAATATCAAACATTTTGGGTATATAATTCCCCATTTAGACATAATATAAATGTCTAAATCAAACATTCAGTTTTTTATTGTTTGATTCCTTTTTGTAGCAACGGAAGTTTTTCGATTTTTTTTTTGTATAAAATTGCTAATTTTCTGCCCAGTTATTTTTGGAAAAAGAAAATTGTTTCTACTGACGTTTAGCGTTAATCAAAAATTTTCTGAAGCAGAAAATATACTTTAACGCCCCTTTAGTTAAAATATTTTTTTATAAAAATTATCTAAACTCATTTCTCTATTTTTAGGTATTAATTTATTTTGATACGTTAAACGTATTGTTTCAAAATTTCACAGTCAAGCTTTCAGATTGTTGATAAGATCAAAATGTTAACATTTTATTTTAAAGAATTGTTCAGTTATTATTTAATTCTGAGGAATTTTTCAGGTAGTGCTTTTGTAGCTCCAAAGATAACTCAAAAATTTCAAAACTCTAAAAAAAAATGTAGTTTAAGTAATAAAATCTGGAGCATGGCCTACACTAGGTTTATTGTAAGTAAACTTAATAATCAAATTTCTTGAGTATATAACATATAACGTCTGATTTAAGCATAATGTACATATCTAAATCTCATATGATTATTAGTCTTCATTCCTGAGGTAGTAAGAGAGTGATTGTAGGACATATCAATACATAATGCTTATTTTTGTACATCACACAGCTGATGCAAATAATTTCATTAGTATAATAAAGCAGTAATAACATTTTGAAAAACCAAGGTGAACATTTCTTGAAACGAAATATTTCCTACAAAGAACATGGCTTTTGTTCAAAGGCCAGTTATTTCTTACATCGTTTACTTGATATCCTTCTACATTGATTTTAAAGTAAAATTTTAAATTGAAACAGGAATATAGCCTTTTTACGTTCCTATAAGTAAAGTATAGTGATCGTTAAAATTCGCCCAATTTTGACGGAATTGCAATTTTTGAGGTCCTTTAATCGTTTTATGGCGTTTAAATGATCAATATTGTGTAAGTAGTTTTGTAGGGGTGGGTGGGTGGGTTTTAAATTTGTTACCACGCTACGGTCCAGAATCTTTGATGGATCAAGTTGATTTTTTACCAAATCTTGATTCATAACAAAAAATCCCTAAAAAATTTTGGGAAAGAATTATGCATTTGGGAATAGTCACTTTTTTTGCCAAAACCGGTTTTTTTAAAAATTTATTTCTCTTAAACAAATAACCTTAGGGTTTTGAAATTTTGACATTATCTTTGGAGTTTCAAAACAACAAACAAGAACCATATTCAGAATTTTAAATATCAACATCATATGAATTTTTTTTAGAAAATTGTAAACATTTTGACTTAGGAATTCAATTTCAAACCTTGTGAGAGCGATAAATTCATACTGTTTGACGGTAAGAATGAAACTATGCCGTACAAATGGAACATTATATTGGAATGACTGAGATATTTTTCTGAAATTACATTTCCTAAAGGGGCGTTACAACCGGTTGGTTTCAGAAATGTTTTCTACGGTCAAACGTCTTGTTAAAACATAGTGAACTTGAACCAAAAATGGTAAAAAAATTAGCAACTTCACAAAGAAAATCCGGAAAGTTTCTACTCGGGACTAACCTCAATTTTTAAACTGTTTGTTTATTAGACTAAGAGATCACCTGCTATACTTGTCGAATTTTTTGTATTTTTTTTACATTGTTTACATTGACTTAGAAATTTTTTGAGCGAATCCACTGAGATAAAATTGATGTTTCTAATGGAAAATGAAAATATATTATCGACTTATAAGAGGTGTACGATTAATAATATTGTGCAGGTAAATGATAACACTGATTAAAAAAAATTCGTATATATGTTATTTGACAAAGGGGATGGAAAATGATCTTATTAAATACTAAGAAGCCATAAAATTCCCAGTATAATAATTCTGTTAAAAACCAAAAATGTAAAAGATAATTCAAAATATAAATCTTTCGTTTAGAGATTAATAACTGTAATTATCGTACATCTTTAATTAACAAATCACCTTAAAACAACATTTTCTTCGCTGTTTAAGATGTTTTTCAGAGAAAAAAAGGATATTTTACTGTTTCAATTTGAAAATTTTACATTAATATTCAATGTAGAAGGATGTCAAGTAAACGATGTAAGAAATCTACTGGCTATTTGAACAATAGCCATGTTCTCTTGTAGGATAATATTTCGTTTCAAGAAATGTTCACATTGGTTTTCAAAATTGTTATTACTGCTGTTGTTATACTAATGAAATTATTTGCAAATAATAAATTATTTGTGATGTACAAAAATAAGCTTATAAATTGATATGTCCTTCAATCACTATCTGTACTACCTCACGAATGCAATGCTAATAATTATATCCCATTTAGTTATTTATGTTATGCTTAAATGATGCGTTATGTTTTATATACTCAAGAAATTTGACATTGAGTTACTTATAGTAAAGTAGAGTGTAGGCCACTCCAGATTTTTTTCTCTGTAAAACATCATAAACAGCGAAGAAAATGTTGTTTTAAGGTGATTTATAATTAAAGATGTACAATAATTCATTTATTAATCTCTAAACGAAAGATTTCAATTTTGAATTATCTTTTACATTTTTGGTTTTTTACAGAATTATTATAATGGAAATTTTATGGCTTCTTAGTATTTAACAAGATCATTTTCCTTCCCCTTTGTCAAATAACATATATACGAATTTTTTCTGAGTGAGTGTTGTAATTTTCCTGCACATATTATTCCTCTTACATATCATATAAGTCAATAAACATTTTAATTTTTCCATTATAAACATCAATTTTATCTCAGTAGATTCACTCAAAAAATTTCTAAGTCAATGTAAACATTGTAAAAAATATAAAAAAATCGACAAGTATAGCAGGTGATCTCTTAGTCTACGATAAACAAACAGTTTTTATAGCGTTATTGCTCTCTTCCGTAATTGAAACTTCGTGAATTTTTTTTATGAGTTACTAATTTTTTCGTTCCATTTTTGGTCAAATTTTCAGTATGTTTTAATGAGCCGTTTAGCGTCAAAAAAACGTTTTCTTAAAAAAATAAATCGTAACGCCCCTTTAGCGAATGTAATTTTGAAACAAAATATCTCAACTCATTCTTCACATAATGTTCTATTGTTAGGCATAGTTTCATTTTGATCTGTCAAACAGTATGGCTTGTATTGCTCTCAGAAGGTTTGAGATTGAATTAGAAGTCAACATGTTTACATTTTATTGAAAAAAAATATTTCTCGTTGTTTCAAAATTTTGAATATATTTTTCGTTTGTTTTATTTGTGACCTCAAAGATAGTGTCTAAATTTCATAACTCTAGAGTTATCAGGTTAGGAGAAAAAAATGTTTTCTAAAAAACGGTTTTTGGCAAAAAAGGTGACTTTCCCATCATGCATAATTCTTCCCAAACAATAGGGATCTTCTTCCCTATGAGGCCCATTTCTGTGTAAAATATCAACTTGATCCATCAAAGATTCTGGACCGTAGCGTGGTAACAAGCAATGCTGACACACTCACCCACCCACCCAACCACACACACATAGACATCATCGTAAAAACTTCATAAAAAGACTTCTGGGACCTCAAAACATGTAATTCCGTCAAAATCTCGAGATCGATTTTTTTCACGATTACTATACTTTACTTATAGTAAAGTAAAAATGTTTAAGAACACATTTTTTTCAATGAAGTGACTTTCCCGTCATGCATAATTGTTCCCAAATAATAGGTTTCATTCTCACTATGAGGCCAATTTTCGTATATAATATCAGTTTGATTCTTCAAAGGGGCTGAACTGTAGTGTTTCTACAGATACAACACATACATACACAGAAATCATCCGGAAAACCTCATAAAACGATTTAGGAAACCTGGAAATATGTAATTCTTTCAAAATCTGATCATCGATTTTTTTCACAATCACTATACTTTACTTACAGTTCAGTAAAAACTATATAGTATGTTAATTTAACTTATTTTAAAATCCATTTCATTTGCTTTAAGGTGTTAACATATTATTTTATTCTATGTATCTCAATTACACAAGTCAATTACACATTTTAATAGAAAAATGTGATAAACTTCATTCATTTTAGGTCATTGTATATTATAAACAACACTGAAATATTTTGATAATATTTATAATTTAATTATTGCAATCATTTTAATTAATTGTTAATGATGCTTAATTAATAATAACAAATTAGTAAAGTTATAATAATAGGAAGCCATGGTACCAGGTTATGTGTAAACGTGGAAAATAGATGAAAACAAATGGTACAATTTGTTAATTGATTTCATTATATGTACATATACTATCTCTTTGAAGAAAAAAAATCTAGAGTACAATGAATTGAGTTAATGTAGGAAGATATAAAGAGCCAATGTTTTTTTTAAATAGTAATTGAAGTAATAGACTGAAAGCAAGTACTATTAGGAAAGTTGCTAAATTGAATTGATAAAGGTGTAGACATTTGACATCAGGAATAGGCACTGTTTGTCACTCAGTCAAAAGGTCTTCTTTAATGGAGTTATATAACTTTACTTGTCAATACAGATGAGATGAAGCAATTCTCTTATCCTGTTGGAAAAATAGAATTGGGAGCCAACAAATCAGTAGATTATCGGTCTCCACAATGTAACTTCCTTTAATTTAATGACTCTTTGTGTCCCCCACTCACGTTCTCTTTGCAATTTATTCTTCTTTAGTCTTTGCGTTGGCAAAAAAAATAATCAATAAACACAATCTTGTAAGTAGTTTTTCAAGGAAGTAATAATTAAAAATTAATAAAATTATGGAAAATGCATGAAACTTACTGTTATAAACTTTAATTTGCTTTACCATATTCTTGATTAATGCAACAAAAATAACGTAAAAATTTCCAATAAGACAAAAATCTTTCAGTTTTTATGGATATGCTTTATATCAACTGAGTATTATAACTAAAATTGCTTATTTGCATAATTATAATAAACAAATTTAGAGTTGAATTGTTATTGGATTTCAACCAGATCTACTATCATCTCCAAGATCCCACATGATTCAACCGAATGTTTAATTCATTATAACATCATATGAATTATATGGGAAATTAGAAGACATTATAATATAGGAACTTTCTTTATTTTATAAAGCCTAGATGTAATTGCAAATTTATGTAATGTGGTTAACGAGATGTATATACTATCGTCATGGATTCTCCCTATTATTGCATACGAACCACTTAAGAGTCATGTGCTCAGTCCAAAACATTAAACCGGTCAGAAGAGGAGAGGATTTTATCAGTACACTGGTCAGAGTAGGTGCCTTTTACCTTAGTGTACTGACCATGGTTGTGTATTTTCGACCTTAAAGAGTTGGAATCCGGAGAAATCTGCTGACTCAGACTCTAACTCCTCAACTTTTTAAATTACATGTGTATATTATAAAGACATAAGATGATAAAATGATAAATTGTGTTTCATAAAATGATAAAAGATGAAAAAACACATGTTACGAAACAATCTCTTACAGGAGAACATGGCTTTTGTTCCCAAAACGAGTGGATCTCATGCATTGCCATCTCTAACATTATATGGTATTGCCAGTGGATCTGTAGCATTTGATATTGTTTAACTGACCACTTTCTACATTGAATAAATAAGACGTTGTTTTCGTTTGGAGACCTCAAAATATTTCTATTTTGTTTAAAAAATGTCAAAAAAAATTGAACATTTCTTTCATTATTCCTTCTCTAATTAAATCATGAATATATACTTTATATAACTTTTTAAAGTCCAATCTATTTAACCGATATAGTGGTGCTCAAAATCATTGCATCTTATTCTCTAAAATGCATTATAATTGATTATTGTCACTATTTAAAAAATTCAATGTCATTATTTGTAATACTTTGGATTAAAGATATTATTTAATATAATAAGTGAATTAGAAAAACCAAACTGCTTAATATATTTCTATTCATATTTCGCATACTAGGTTTAATAATAAAGCTATAATAACAGTTTACATGAAAATTAATGAGGTTGTCATTAATGTAATATATTTATAAATTAATGAAAGTAAAACAAAACTTCAAAATCATAAATATTGATATTTATCCTAGGATATATCTTGTATCTACGAAACATTTTTTAATATTGTTGTAAAAAAAATTGCGAGGCCACGCTTCTCAAGAGTGCCAATAAATCAATTTCATATTGCTTTGATATGAATACATTTTTTTTCTTTTTCACATAGGAGTCTGTAACAATGTTGTCATCAATTTAAGATCTTTGGATTATATGTAGGATAATTGTATTAATTTTCAAAGAACATTTTCAATTTTTAATTGTGTTTTACATTTTGATAATGTCCATAAAGTTAATATACTCGGAATGCTATTTCACGCTTTTTTTTTATACAGTTACTTGCTTTTTCATTGTCAGAAATCTCAAAATTCAATTTACTCGAGCGAGTGTTAGCATTTCCTGCGTGACGTGCTCTTTTAAAATGTTTCTGTAAATATATACTGAGATAAAGTATATCAGTAATTATTCAGTTATGCATAGTCAAATCATATTCAAAGCCGCCTTTCAGTTTAATTTAAAAATATTATAGCCGTAAGTATATAACAAAATAGCGCTATGTAAGTATAGTTAACAACATAGCGCTCCTCTATAAAATGAAAAATTTCATTCTTCGCACTTCAATATTACCCAAAAATCTGGAGTGGCCCACACTCAACTTTACTATAAGTAAACATTATATCAAACTTCTTGGGTATATAAAATATAATGTCTCATTTAAGCTTACTGTAAACGTCTAAAAGAGAGATATTGATTAGTCCTTCATTCCTGAGGTAGTAAAAATAGTGATTTTACCACTTATCAATATATAAGCTTATTTTTAAAAGTTTGGGTACACACTCACCCATGCACCCACGCACACATACACCCAGACATCATCGAAGAACTTCATAATATGCTTTGGGACCTCAAAACACGTAGTTCCGTCAAAATATTGAGATAGAATTCTTTTCACGATCACTATAGTGTACTTATATTAAACTAAACATATCATGAAGAAATTTGCTTAAAATGTATATACATTTTGTAATATAGAACACAGAGTCCATTCCTTATACTACAATATTGCCCAGTGATACTAATATTCGAATAAACAAGAAAATATATATGCCATATTAAGGTTTGTTCGAGGTTATCGTACTCGGTTCTGGGCTGATAATCCGGGGTTTCATCTCCACCTGGCCCTCGATTATTCACGCGGGAAGTGAATAAATCTGAGTACGTCGTCCCTTGGAGAGGATGTTGAACCGTCGGTCCTGAGTCTGAACGATGTCAGGTACTCGTTAAAGATCCCTACTTGAAATGCTCTTCAGTTAGGAAAATATTAGAATTCCCAGGGTGGAATCTGTAGAATCACTGATCAAACAAAAAGGCGGTAAACGGCTAACGTTATCACCCGCTATGGGATCGGTTTAACAATAAAAAAAAAATATTTGTTGAAGGGTGTAACATATAGGAGTATGTTGTTAGATGAATCCATCTAATGAAAAGCATTGAAATTATAGCCTCGATTGGCGTGGATTTTTTAAATGTAAAATTTTATTCTTCTGACATCTCTTATTAAGTCATTAAATCATTTGAAATTATTTCAGTAAATCTCTAAACATCAATTTTGTTTCAATCTATTCTGTTAAAAAAGTTTGAAGTCAATTTAGATAATGTAGACAATGTAAACAAATCTGACTAGTATAGCAGCTGGTCCATTATTTCAGACTGAATATTGAGTAGTTATAGTTTTATTGCTCTTTGCGGTAATTGATATTTCACGATTTTTTTTTGATAAATTGCTAATTATTACTATCATTATTAATACAAAGTACTAATTTTCTTACCTGCTTGTCATCTGTTTTATAATAATCAAAATAATACATGCATTTCGTCATTACCACAGAGGTTAGTGTTATTAATATTAAATATATAATATACCATCTTACCTCGTAAACTGCTGCTATAGCTCTCGGACCGGTTTAGGGTGAAGATAAGTGACACCCGAAACCGGTCCGAGAGCTACAGCAGCAGTGTGCGATGTAAGACGGTATATTATATGTTTAATATAAATAAAAATAATAGCTGGAGTCGAAGCTAGAGCCAGAGCTGGTGTCGGAGTCGGAGTCGGAGTCGGCTGTTGAACAATAGAGTTGGAGCTCTGGTATTGACCGTATCAGAATGATCCTCATTGTACATAAGATTGTCACAATTACGTTTTCAATTTGTTTATCGTCCCTTCTATTCATGTTTTTATAACAACTTTAAAATTTAACAA
The DNA here is from genome assembly GCA_026182355.1 of Hermatobates lingyangjiaoensis. Classification (NCBI taxonomy): domain Eukaryota; kingdom Metazoa; phylum Arthropoda; class Insecta; order Hemiptera; family Hermatobatidae; genus Hermatobates; species Hermatobates lingyangjiaoensis. The sequence continues at coordinate 1,248,963 of JAPFBL010000110.1, read as the reverse complement.
AATATCATATGGTAGCTCCGTGGTATGGTATAAAACTTTGATTTCCTTCAATAGGCCTAGAATGTATGTGAAAGTGACAATCATAGAAAGGGGATATTTCACTTCTAATCATCATTATCAATTATTTAAATTGACCTAGTCATTATGTTGATGATCATTCCCCAATTGGGTGACGACCCAGTCTTGATGGATACCATGATAGTCAATCAACATTCACCGCATTAGGTCTTCACTCACTCTAAATTTTATATTATCTTTGAATAAGTTATTGTTTTATATCCAACATCAAGTGTCAGATCTAATTTAGGGATTTGAAAATATAAATAAATAACTGTCTGTAGCAGCGCTTCAAAAGAATATGTATAATTCATTCATCAACTATGCATTCTTTCATTTTTATATATACCTAAATATAATCAATAAGTAATAAACGTTATAATATAATTTATGATTGATCGATGTAACTTAGTAAATCTGTACACAAAAAAAAAACGCTAGCATTCAAAACTTGTTACTGTTATGTAACATTATAATTATTGAAAGCTGAGTGTATTTAATCACTTTGTAATCACTATTATACTGACATAACTTAGTAAATATGAGCATATTATTAACTTTATATTCTTAAAATGAATAATAAAAGAACTTCAAAAGCTAAAAAGTAGAATCTGCGTGCGCTAATACAAAAGATAAATGGGCCCAAAAAAAAAAAAACTTTTGTGAACTTATAAATGGTTTTGCAAACATTTATGACGGAGGTAAATTACGGTTGTTGCGCAATTAGCTTAGTTACACTGTTTACCAGCTCAATATTACTCACTTACTACTTACACTCAAGTTATTACAACAGTTGATTCACCTTACCCACAGAAACATAATATTGTATTTGCTGGGTCTTGTTGACATGATATCTACAGAATTGTTGAACAGGCTACAAATAGTGTAACATTTGAAGCAGAAACTGCGCTTCACTGTATTACCATAAAGAATATGATGAAAATGCTATGATACAGTATTCATCTCTACAAGTAAACTCTACAGTAAAATTTCTACAAAATTTTAGAAATTGCATCTTTAACTTTCGATTAGCTTTTAAAATAGGCATTTTTTTTAATTACTTAAAAAATGCTGCATTGACAATACCAGATGTTATGGCTTGGTATAATCAGATATAACCTGATATATCTGGTTTGTTCCTCTAGCTCAAGACTACAATTTTTTTTTATACGGAAATCACTTACATTCATCATCACTACATCTGGCTAGGACGACATTAGCACAATTATAGTAAAAAATGGCATATTTGCTGCTTATGTAAATCTAGTCAAGTCCATAATTTATCAAATATGGTAGCTTCATCAAGAATTGAGAGCTGTTTCAAAAGTTAATCACTATCTTCAGAAATCAATGACTAATGATGAATTAATGACATAGAAAACTCTCTCAGCTTTCTTAATAAGATACATTTAACAAATTGTAATTCAAAAGTTGAATCACATTTAGGAAAAATATCTGTGATTGCAGATACGTTGAAGTATTAGTGGTAACATAATCAATGCGATAAATAAGTAAAGACAATAATTGTCTGCTCTAGGAAGATATTTAACCGAGCAAATCTTTGCGTCTACAGCGTGCTTATTCTGTCAGTTTATTCTGAAAACGAATTGCTCAAGAGTTTGAGTTTGCAAATATGTTTCTTTACTCTGTCTGTTACTCTCCTTTGATTGTGAACTCAAAGCACAAATATTTTGTCCTGTTTGGATTGTTTTTCCGATTTTTGAGGAAATATATATATCTATATATATATATATATATATATATATATATATATATATATATATATATATAAATATTACACATAAACACGTGATATAACAATCAATGATGAAACCACGATAAGAAAATGGGAACAAAGACTAAAATTTTTCAACCGTAACAAGCGGTCTTCGTCAGAGTCAGTTAGGTTTTTGACTCTGACGAAGACCGCTTGTTACGGTTAACAGATCTTAGTCTTGTTTTCCCATTTTCTTATTGTGGTTTGATCATTGATATATATAGTTCAATATAGAAAAAGAAACATAGAGAAATCAAAAGAACACACTTACAGTCTCTAATTTTCGGTTTGAACCGTCTTCAGGAGAGATAAGAGAGTGAAACCAAGCGCACTGGTTCAGAGACAGTTGGAGACTTTCAACCTAACAAGCAGTCTTCGTCAGAGTCAAAAACCCAACTGAAACACTAGATGCAGAGAACATTTGGTGAGGGGTTGACAAGAGTGGGAGGGAAGAGTGGTATATTAAAAGCGTGAAAACGCTGGAAAGGACTAATGTCCAGAAAGGGATATTTGGGGAAACAAAGGAGTACAGTAAGAAAGAGTAAAAAATCATCCTCTAGCTGTCAACCCTCTTAGAAGAGGCTATTGCCCTCGTAACGAAAGTATCAAGTTTGAAGAGGCCGTTACTATTGTTTATAATATTTGAAATCTTTTTATATATATACGTATATACATCGACAATCAGTTTACTGATTTTTTTATAAGTGTAATTAAATTTACCACTATATCTTTAATAAGAGGAAAGCAATTCATTGAATTTGCAAGAAATTGATGTTTGACTCGTTTATCACATTGCAAGAAGATCTGGTTTAAGTTTCAAACATAACAACTAACTTCACTGAACTAAAACCAAAGTAAATAGATCCTAATTCAGGATACTATTACATAAGTTCCTAACAAAACACTTTGATATCACTTTGTCCTCTCGTCATAGATTTTACCCCAAGAATGTGAAACTTAGAATATTCATGAAATATAATTATACCCATGACGTTGAGTTCTATTTAAGTAGAATAGTGTTGTACTGTTATACTATTTATACTATATATATATATATATATATATATATATATATATACTGTATATTAGTTATACTATTTGTATTGTTAATACCACAGAGGTAAGTATTTTAATTAAAAATTATTATAAACCACCACACCTTATAAATTTAACACCTTACTGGAGAAGTTTTGGTAGAACTCCATCTTCTTCAAGGTGTTTACTCAGTGATTGTTTATGAGTGTTACTGGGCTAAGTTAACGATAGGATATGTCAGGATGAAAACTAGACTACGGTCAGTAAACGTTAAAATATGGTTTAGCAAAGCAGTTTAAATAGTAAGGTTATTCATAAATACAAGAAAATTGAATCGAATTATATGTCATACGAGTCCGAAATAACTTTGAATTAAGCTGCAACAACGTTTGTAAAATATGAAACTCTATCTCATTACTTAATTATGACTTAATAATGAAAGTTGATAAAGAATATGGTACTGTAATTATAGATAAAAGTAATGTATTTACATACTTTTACAGATAAACTGTAATGTATCCGTAAAAGAATCAAGTCTTGCATGAACAAAATTGGCTAGGAAAAAACTGTACTTGGCCCCAAAAATGAAAAACAGATAAAGAACAATGAAGGAATGCTAAAATTTAATTTATAAAATGAGTAGGTATAAATATAAAATAATTAGAAACACTGAATTGAAGACAAAATTAAACTGTGGAAAACGTAGAATAATGAGAATAGTGATAAATTATATTTATTAAATATATAATTAACTTTATACAATATAATTAAATCTGCTGTTTTTTACTTTATTCTATACTAAAATTTAGCTCAATACTTTAATGATAGCTCAAATTATGAAACAAAAATTTAAACTCTCAAATAAATATAAGGTTAAGACTACAATAAAAATCATTATTAAAATAAAACTTAATATTAATGATAACACACAACTAATACTCTTTATGTAGAGCAGTGGTTCACAACCAGGGTTCATATTATATTTTTGTAAGTCCACAACAATATTTTGGTGTTCCATGAAGACTACCAACTCAAAACACTTTTTATTATTAAAATTCAGTTCTTATTGTAATTTAGATTACGAGTATATTGGAAAATTTATATTTTTCGTAATTTTTATTTTACATACTCACAACAACGTAAATGTAACATTACCAGTGACAATGATGAAAGAAATATATAACATTTACACATGGAGGCAGGAGGGAAGAAATAATCCAGTAATTATACTTCCTGGCCTGAAAAATAAGTTATAAAACTTAGATTAAATTTATAAATCACTAGAATAATTCACACCAATAAGTCTCTTGGTCATTTTCTCTTCAGGCGCCTTTGGGGATTTCCTGGGATATTTGTTGAGGAGATGTTTAGTACTGAGGGATTATTATTGCTAAAAAGATTTTTATGGAAGGCTTTGTAGCGAGATATTGCTACTTGATGAATTGTTGAAATCCTGAGGTCTGAATAGATTGTTTGATTTCATATGTAAAAGGGACAAGGAAGAATTTTTGACTGAAGAGCTTGTATCCTCTTGGCATTGCTAGATTTTGTTACTCCCCATATTTCAATACCGTAAGTCCAAAATAGGCATAATCACAGATTTGTACAGTAATAATTTATTGACAGTTGTTAACTTTGAACGATTATCAAGTAAGTGAATTAAAAGTCTATAGCGTCTGTTTAGTTCTGTTCTTTTTATTTTGGTATGGAGAGCCCAAGTAAGACGTCTGTCATGGTGCCGTCCTAAGTACGAGCAGACGTATACGCAGTCGAATTTGGTGGCAGTAGCTTGAGGGATAGGAACACTTTTCTGTTTATTGATACGTATTCTCCAACTCTTTAACCAGGATTCTAAAATGTTTAAGTGTTCTTAAATGTAGTAGGGTGCTGTGTCAGGATACTTATTTGAGGAAAGGATTGCCTTGTCATCAGCGAAGGTGGCTAGGACAGTGTGAAGAGATAATGGAATGTCAGATGTGTAGATGGAATAAAGGACTGGCCCAAGTATACTTCCTTGAGGCACACCTGCTTTAATCGGAAAAATAGGTGAAAGAGAGGAACGTTCAATGACTTGACTGAAGCGGTGGAAAATATATATGAATTATTCTTTTTTTATTTATTTTATACTTTTTTTGACTTATATAATCACTTCAACATTAGAAAAATAAAATATTGTTCTTATGTCCAATAGGTATGAAGGGTTCACCAAGGAAAAAAACAAGGGGAAATAGGTCTATGGGTAAAACTATGGGTAGGCAATAAGAACATCAATCCCTCAACGTCTGATAACTAAATATTCAATATAATGTCAAAATTACTAAATCAATTAATTTAATAATAATTTCATTAATAAAGTTTCTTTTGTGTTAATGAAAAAACAAGTGTACCCTGATTACTTTAAATTCAATAATCAGATTAATAGGACTAATGATGGATTAGGAATAAGATATCCTACATCAGCTCATTCGTTATTCAAATGTTCAAAAAATATTATGATAGCATTTCTAAAAACCAATTTATCAAAAATAGAAAAACATTTTAGTGTTATTCATTACATATAATGTGTAGATGATGCATAAATGAAGGTGATATAGCTAAAAATTGAAACCATTAAAACATCTTTTTATTAGAAATGATGAATAAAGTAATAAAATAACTAAACCTAACTCATAATTTACCACAGGCTTGGTTACCATGTTCAGGAAAGAGGAAGTAGAAAAACAAGTATGCATCACATCTCAAAAACTATCCATGTGGAGATATGTGGTAGAGAGATCAGTAACGGCTCCTGTTTTTGATCAGTATCAAATGTTATAATAAAAAATTAAAAAACTATAACTGAGAGGGTAATAAATAATAGATTTTACTAATGAATAAGAAAGAAACTAAACTAACGAGGCAAAAGACTTAAAATACGAATTTCAAAGAAAAACCTTTCTCAAATCTCACCAATGTATGAATTTCTTTTACTTATATAGAACAGGCTACAGATAATGTAATACGCTTATTTGACAAAGAAAGTTTAAAGATTGCTCTATAGCAGAATAACTCTATTCATAACTTTTCATAATATAAACATTTCAATTGATTTTAAAAGTAACAACTCAATCAAAATCAATTGAAAAGTTAATAACAGAATCAAAGCGGAATTTATAGAATAAAATGAGAAGACTGTTTACAGTTATTGAACAGATAGAACGGGCTTTAAGGTAACGATTTAAGGACTCAAAAGACTTACGACAGAAAAGATATAAAAGGATAAAAATATGGTAAGGGAAGCATCATAAATATTCAGTCACAAAGCAGTACACTAAACTATTATAAACGAAGGGACTAACCATCCGATAGACGTCTTGTTTAAATTACTCACAAACTCACTGAGAATAGGAAAATGATTAAGCTGTAAGCAATATACGGACAAACACAAAAAACTATTTAATAGTGAAATATTAATTAAAAGTAATTAACATTATTTCTATTAAGTAAAGATATTTAATTTATAATCAATAATAAAAATAAACAAAAAAGTTAAAAAACAAAATATCCATAGATTGATAAGATAAGCTCATTGTCAGAGTGACATCGGTGTTCCCAAAAGGCTTGAGTGAAGTGCAAAATTTATTATATAAGATGGTTTCTATGGAAATTTGTTATTAGAATAAATGGTTTTTAGTATGAATAGATAGATTTTTTTGAAGTATACATTTATTTATTTTAATTATAATAGAATTTTAATTATGTTTACTTTAGAAATTTCTGTGCATTTAGTTTCAATAAGTTAAAGAGTAAGAGGATTGAAGAAAACTACTTTTCATCAAATATTACAGTTAGTCAAGCTTCATTATTAAATATCATCATGGAATTTATTAATTATTATTAACATAACATTCTATTTTAGTATTTAAACATTAATTGGAACCAAGTTTCATCATTAAAACAATTAATGGCAAATTGGCAATGTACAAAATATAATACAACATATTGACTGTTGAAATCAAATTAATCTAATTAGGAATTTAATTATGACATTCAATGGCAATCAATTTACTTGGCAATAATACTTAGCTGGTATTTAAAATGTACAGAGCATCGTTGTATGGCATATTATGATGTATGCTCTTTGTTAATTAGACCATTACTACTAGCATAGTTCACAGGACTTGTATAATCCTGGATATATGAACTGTCCTTCCAAATGGAATCACAAATATCTAATATGTGATGGTTGGTTATCTAACAAACGTGTATTCAATCTATATGTTGCATTCTGCGGATAATATAAACGTCAGATTTATAATTCCTGGTTAGTTTATGAATCACACTGTTTTTGAGTTATATCAAAGCATGCGAAAGATACTGTTCGTTATTACAAATCGAGTACTAATTCTATACCACTTCTCTATTACTGAAATAAATTTAAAATTTTCCATTAGGTAATATCTTCTTTCCATCATTTCTTTAACTGGATATTAGAAGAAAACTATTACACTAATTATTACAACTATTGAGAAGATTTAATTGTAGCTATAATAGCAATGACAAATGAACTTTATATTTAATAATGATTTTCGTTGAACGATAGTTAGTTTTCTAACAAACTCTATTCAATCTACTCATTATACTCTACATAAATTTAAACGCCACTGTTCGGATTTCATCATTAAATTTCTGGTGGGTTCATGAATCACATTGCTTTTAGGTAATATAAAGCATAATAAAGGTAATTTTATATTCTTTATTACAAATAAGGCTACTAATTCTACACCACTTTTCTATGGATAAAATTAATTTAAATTTTGTTCCATTAGGATTATCTTATCAATAACATTTTATTAACTTAAATATTGGAAAAGTACTATAACACTAATTGATATAACCATTAATTTCAGTCATTAGAGAGATGAGGTTTTGGTAAATAAATAACTTTATATTATCGAAAGAGCAAATCAACAATGGCAGCTAAAACAATTTTGGTCGACAAATAGAAGACTATTTAGTTCTAAAGCAATCTCTTTGGATTGCTTCCTAGATATTGAAGAACTCTTGATACTACATTTAATCCAACTAATCATCAGTAATATATCAACATACTAATCCAGAAACTACAAAGAAAAATGATTGGATGTCACAACGTAAAAATTAGGTGTCAAAAATGTTTTCCTTAGGAATTTTAAGCTAGAACTATCAAATACTTGAAAATACTTTTGGAAAATTTTACTTGAAGAAATATACTGAAAAAGAAATGTCACTCATCCATTAGGTAATAATCAAAATATTACAGTAATATTTTGGTTATTATGTATCTGATTGGTATACTGATGAGTTAAAAATTAATAATAAACCCCAACATTTTCAAGGATGCATTTCATGGATGAGTGGAGCAGGAAGCAGATAGAGCTTGTCGATACAGCTTATTCATATCATGCCAGTATGAATATTTTTTTTTTATGAGTTCTCCGATGATTCAATAAACTTAAAAGTTTATATTAGGCATAATCTTCATAGGAGTAATTAATAAGCTTAAATATTTAAACCAATATTACACTACAAATTATATTAATTAGATTCTGTCTATAGTATCATGAAAAGGTTTTTCTGTAAATCACCATCTCCATAAAAAACGAAACACATATTAGATGTGCAAATAAATACAGACAGTTCAAAGAACTTCAATTTTGTTTATAGTAAATTTCCTAAGTCTTAAGCACAACTCTGTTGACTGCTTCTTAAAGTACTACTGAATAACAAGCATTAGAATCGAGTAAATTAGAATTAATATGCATTATTAATAAAATTTAGAGGTCTGGATATAAGTTCAACTGAAACAGTCCTTACACTTTTCTCAAGAAGATAGGAAGTACGTTTCAAAAACCCATTCATTAAAAATATAAAACTAGAATTTTTATGGTTGTCTGTAAATATAGGCTCACCAAAGGTAGGGGATAGATGTGACAAATGGGACCATAATTTTACTCTTACATAAATGTCTATTTAATCTTTCATGAAAAAGTTTTTATTTTATATGTTTGAGTTTTTTTCAACAATAATGAATTGGGGGTAGGACAGCTTAGTTAATAGAACTAGGAAAAGTTTTTACTATTCTAAACATAATATTTAAATTAAAGTTATATAAAAACAGTTTAACACTACACGTTTTACGAAGCAAGTCCGAGTAACGTCAGCGGGCCTGACGACCTGGCGTTGTGGACCAGTTTCGGCCCGCTGGCCGCAGTTTGGTGACTCCTGCACTATTATAAGAGCATAATGATTTTTAGCTAAGCATACGTTAGACTTTTAAAAGCAGGAGATACTTTAATTATGAAAATTATAAAATCAATAAAGAACTTAAGATCTATTATCTAGTTTAGAAACTAAAAAAGGAATAACAATAAAACAGAGGTTTGGTCATGGTGTGCAGGAGTTTAATAAACTCGGGATCTCATTTATGAACAATAAAAATAATTATAATATTGCGTTTTAAACTGCTTTATATCAATTCTATCTAGTTTGTTATAAATAGAAAACTCTGTATTATCATATAAGCTTTTGAATTGGTTATCTATGAGTTTGGTATTCTCTACATTAGCTAGTTTTGGATATTACGTCTACACGATAGTAATATTAAAGTAGAAAAAAAACTAATTGTTTTTCAAGAAGATTGATATTATGCTTACTCATATCAAGGAATAAATGACCACTCATAGAAAGTTGAAAGAGGTAAGCTACTCTGAATTTGTCTACATATATTTCCAGATAAATTTTCATTAATCTTATATTTATTTTGATCGTTTATATGGTAACTAATCATAGAATAATTCAGTAAACTTGTAAAATAAAAAAGATTTAAACTTTCGAACAAAAATAAGTAGAACTACAGGAATTAATGTAGACATAACAATGATTTCACTATTTCTCAATTTTTGTTTGGACAAGCTATAAATAAAGTATTCTGGCTATCCCCGGCTTTCAGTTTCATTATCTATCAATAGTACTGTTAAATCTTCAGTTTATAAAACAAATCTTAGTGACTAAAGTGGTCTCAAACTGGCAGTTTTCCAATGTTTTTAAAACAATAAGTGCTAATTGTTTTAGGAAGACCCAGGGGATGAAAGTTAAGATTTCTTCAGACCTCTTGGTATAGATTAAGGTTTCTTGTATAAATAAACTTTTTGTAGCAATTCATTTCAGCTATTAGTGTAAAGCATTAATTACAATCTCACAATATATTTAACAATAATGGAATAATAAGCTACTGTACTTTCATTTTAGCAGAATGATTGAAAACTCTAATAAGACGTAGGTTAATTAACTAATTAATTTTTATTTACGCCCTTGTTTTTAATTTTGAAGTATTTATTACTGTTAGTTATTTTTTTGGGTACACAATCACTATTATTGTAATGTACTTCACTCCTCTTGTTTTCGGTGTTCACTCTAAGTTCCCATACCTCTTCTAAGTATCGCCTTCCTTATTACTTAAAAAGGGAAATTCTTACCACCAATGCAAAATTAATGTAAACGTATCAGCTAATAAATTTGAAAAGTTAATGTAAAATTAGATGTTTCTTTAATATTTATTGAAATGTGAATATATATGTTAGAATATTAAGTATACTATACTAAAACCCAAGTTACGTCGTCTTAGATAAACGAATGATATAGATTGTGACATTGTAATGAAATATGTAAAAGAAACTACACAGAAGATATTTACTGATTGGGTTGGTTACAAGCTTGTAAAAAATCGGTTAACATACAAATTTTATAACAAATAATTTTTTTAATATACATTCGACATTTATTTAAAATACATATTCATTATGTAAAAATCTGCATTGGTATATTTAACATTTCTATGAAAATAAGAAAATATTTTAAAGAAAAGTGTGAAAACCACGTTTAACACAGCTTAGCAGCTCATCAATTCAACCAAAGTGCCTCAGGCATGAAATGAGAAAAATTCTAGCTGTGAGACCAGATTAACTTATCAAAAGTAACCACTTTTGGATACTCCAAAAAAGTAAAAGTTTGCTGCTCCAAACAACTGTTTGGAGCCATCATTTGATTATGTTTTCTATGCGTTATAACTATTATAGATTTAGATTTTGAAATATCTAGCTTCCAGAACTTATAAATATATATGAACTTATAAATATATGTTGAGCAAGAACTATTTTGTGTATTGGTAGATTAAAATTTGAGCAAAAAAATTATCATACGATTCATGTTTATAATGCATTAAACAAAACTCACAGTTCTAAACAGCCCCATTTAAATATCCACAATATATATATATATATATATATATATATATATTATATATATAACTGTAAATTACAGAACCCAACACACAACAACCCAATTACACAACTCCAGTTGGGTTTTTGACTCTGACGAAGACCGCTTGTTATGTTTGAAAGATCTTAAGTCTTGTTTTCCCATTTCTTATTGTGGTTTGATCATTGATATATATATATATATATATATGGTTATCAGCCTTTGGAGCAAATCACTTCTTTTCCTGAAGAGGAGGACATCAAAATATAGTAGTGAGTTCAGTGATTTCCTTTCTATGTGTTGTTTTTAAATTCTAGTTTATATATATATATATATATAAATTGTTATAATGGCAATCTCTAAAAGTCTAGGAATAGTTAGCTATAAGCAAACAAATAGACATTGATGTTTTATTAATATAGATCTGTGTTTCTCAAACTATTTTTTCTCTGGACACATACATGAAATTACAATTGTGAGACGCACATTTGATTTTTAATATTGGAAAAATACTTCCAAAACGTTAAATTTTCGTACACTTTCAGTAAGTTCAGAGGTTTTTAATAATTGGTTGAAATACGTTTTTCCAGAGAAGATAGTTTTTTTTTTGCTTTATTGATGTTTTGTGTTCAAGCAAATTATAGCATACCTGTTTTGCATAAATAACTCTGTTATTACAAAAATGTGTAATTTTTTAATTTCTTTTCATTGCCTCTTTTCCTCATTTATTCTCTTTGAGTTGTTCTTCCTGTTAGTGCTCTTTGATGTGTTGCAAATTGAGGTTTTTTTTATACCAATAATAAGTTGTTGTTGTTGTTGTTTTTAGTAGTAGTAGTAGTAATATAATAGGTATAGGGAAATAATAGGCATTTACCTAATACAACCATTTAATTTTTCGGACACCGCATGTTGCCTTTATGTACCTTAAGAAAAAACATGAAATCTATGAGATTTGGCAACATTGTGAATGATAGGCATTATATGTGATAAAAAATTCTCAGCTCTTCATCAATACATTTAATATTTCATCTGTTCTTACATTTAATTCTGTTATAGAAAAGCCTTGTTCACAAATATAAGAAGTGGAAAACTGCAATAAAATTACCTTTTAGCCATTAAAGAATATTTTTCTTTATTTTAAAACCAAAATTGATTGATGGGTACTTCTTTATTTTTTAATTTTAAGAATTCATCAGTAGGTATAGCTACCGGCTCCTTTTATTCCGTTAACGACAATCCAGAGTCTTTGTTAGAAAAATTCATAAAGGCTTGAAAACTCAGTCGTACTGATCGTCACTAGTGAGGCATACTTGGTAGAATTTCAGTTTACAATCCAAATATTCCAAATTCCAGGGTCGCTAAAAGAATAAAATCATCTGAATGGTTTTCTTTTACCAAAGAATACATTTTCAAACAGCTTTAAGTTGCTATTATTTTTCAAGGTGCTTCTGTTTTGTTTCTAGAATGCTTTAATTCTCTCAGTAGATGACAGGTTTAAGATTTTAAAGTTTTTAAACATATCACTCTCTTATTCCAAATCTAACGTCCGAAATTTACGTTACAAAATTTTACAAAATTTATATTAATTTTTTCTTATTAAAGCTTCATTTTCTTTAATTGTAAAGAGACATTTATTAATAAAGGTAAATTATTCATTATTTGTTTATTAACATAATTAAAAGAGAAAGTGATCATCACAGACTTAAAATTATTGAATTTGTATGCATACAAAAAGCCTAAAAAAACATATCAATATTCAGTTAGAAAATAGTCATAACATGTTGAAAATATTTGGAACACAAGGCCAAATTGACCCGTCCTCGGTAACAACAGGGAACCCTTAGGTCACTCGTCCCCCAGATTTGCACCTTACTCCTCTTAATTGACTCTACCTTTGTTAAGGTAAAAGGAAAAACATTTGAGAAACATTTTCTCCCCGAAGATGACTCTAGGAGAGAGTTGAAACATGTTAACAATAGGAAGTATTCAATTAGTGTCTTCCTGTTCAGGAAGACAGGTAAACTTTTCAAGAAGCGAGTTTCTCCAATTTATGGTTACATTTTTAATATTAAGTGCTTAAAGGAAGGATTGGTACCAAAATTTAAACGTGTCTATGTACGGGTCCAAAATCAATTATGAACTTGGATCGTCTTTCGGTTTATTAGGATAATAAACTTTATATATATGATCAAACCACAATAAGAAATGGGAAAACAAGACTAAGATCTTTCAACCGTAACAAGCGGTCTTGTTTTCCCATTTCTTATTGTGGTTTGATCATTGATTGTTATTTCACGTGTTTATGTGAAATCTTTTTATTTATATATATATATAGTTCAATATAGACGAAGAAACATAGAGAAATCAAAAGAACACACTGACAGTCTCTAAATTTCGGTTTGAACCGTCTTCAGGATAGATAAGAGAGGGAAACCAAGCGCACTGGTTCAGAGACGGTTGGAGACCCTTATAATTTGGAATATATATATGTTCACTTTAAATTCCGAAAAATCCTTTAGAAAATGAACGGGATGATGATGAATGACCAATGTACACCAAAACACAATGCAATACAAAAGTTTAATAAACTGCATGGATTAGCACATCTATGGAGGCCAGGCTAACTCAGTGGTTACGTGCTCGCCTCTGAACTGATAGGACCGGGGTTCGATCCTCACCTGGCCCTCGAATTATTCACGTGGGAGGTGAATAAATCTGAGCGCGTCGTCCCTCGGAGAAGGACATTAAAATGTCGGTCCCGAGCCTGTACGATGTCAGGTACTCGTTAAAGATCCCTACTCTAAATACACTTGAGCTAAGCAAAATTTAGGACTCCCACTGTAGAATCAATCTTCATTGTGTGGTATCACAAAGGGACAATGCTCGGCCTACGTGTGTTCCCTTGTGGGACTGCCACTGCAGCCTAACTTAACCTAACCTAGCACTTCTATATATATAAATTAAAAACTATATTTCACTTAATAAAGCCTTATAAAAACTGGATATGAGGTCAGATACATTAACCTAATGTTTAAAAAATATTAAACTAAAAATTCTATATTATTTAGCTAACTGTATATACATGGATTTAATCTAAACTTTTCTGAAAGGAATATTTGTAGTTTGTAATAAGTGAATATTAAAATGCAACAAATACAGCTAGTTTTATTTTGGTTAAGCAAATAGGAAAATAAGGGGAAAACGTTTCCACTGGTAATGAAGTTTTCGAGAAGCTATCTCTGGTTCAATAGAGAAGTAATTACTGAATGTAGATCGGTTCAGACAGCATGATTTCTAAGAATGACACATATAGAAACACAAATATACATTTAAGCTTTTTTATATTATAGGTAAGAAATAATTTGCATTGAACTATTTAATATACATGAAAGGAAAATTAATTTATAGGAATTTAATTTGATTTGATTTCAGGACTAGCATAGAGTTATTTTCCAGTGAGTGAGGTTATTATTGAAACAGTGCTGGAGTTAAACAATATGTATTACATTTGCAGAAATAATTGCATTCAGTCTATTTAATTGGCTCTGACAAAGAGATGTTTAAATTTTAAAGTTGCTTTTAACTATATGTGCTTTTTATTAAAAAGATTGAACTTCATATTAGTATACATTCTCTTTCATGGTTGTGTAATGTTTTATGTTTGTAAATCTAAAGTTAATTTAAAATAATTTAATTTCCTTTGTTATAATATTTTACTGTTTGAACAGTCATAATTTAACTAAATTCTGTAGTAAGTAGATCGAGCTTAAAATGGAATATTAATGTTACTTCTGAATTGATATTTTTCTCCAAAAATGTACCTCTACTTGGAGGAAGTTCATTGTAATTTTTTACTTGATCAAGTTTTATATTATACTTGTGGAATAAATAATTGTATAATTAGTGCAGCAAAATATTTAGTAATTTGAAATAGCTACATATAATAATATTTGATGATAAAGTAAATAAAATATATAAAAAAAATATATAATATAATTCATTCATACAGAAGGAAAAAAGAACAACGCTAATGGATCAAAAATGTTATGAATTCACGGAATCTATGAAGTATGTCTAAGCTATATTAATAGCCTATATTATATTAATTATTAATATTATTAATTGAATATTATTGCTATATTAATATTGCTATATTAATTGCATATTAATGCAATCATTAACTTAATAATTGTTCAAGATCGATACTATTAAGAACTGGTTATAACACTGAATTAACAAAAGATAAAGGCAGTTTGATTTTGTGACCAGTAAATGTGTGTTATATTGCAGTTCTCTTCAGATGGCGTCTTTTCAATCAAGGAGAATTCACTCGAAAATAAGGCGAAAATAAGTTTGAAGACTGAGGTTGTTACAAGAACAGAGAGGAGGGTCAGCAATTTTAAAACGTTAGAAGTAGCTTTTAAATTTCCCATGTCCAGAGAGTTGCATGTATAAAGAGTGGTTGTTAAATGAAGACACTTTATTTGATGGTTTACTGTGTACAGTTGAAAAATATTGTTTAATATGCTTTGTCTTTGAAGTTGTCATTCTTTTGTCACCTCTGTAAAGATTCTATTTTTGCCAACTTCTCCGCATATGAATTAGGAAAGCTATTTTAAATGGTTTGTAAAGGTGCCTCTATTGATGTAATTTGACATGACAACGGCTTTTACTCTGAATATATTTCAAAGCTAGCTCTGAACGGAAAACTCAAGGTTTTAAGATTTGAACGAAATATGCTTAATGAATGGAAATAACTTTACCAGGAGATGTATAACTATTATGCGATAAAACAGATCAACTACAGTTTTTGTAATAATGATTTATTTAGAATTATCAGTATGCTTGATATATCTGAAATCAATAGCGTTATATCATTCACGCACTTTCTTTAAAAGATTTTGTTAAATGTTTGTCATTATTTATTAGGAATAAATGCGCAAATAGTTGAAATCATTAGTTTATAAGCCACCTACAACAAGAAACTGTGTTATCCACTTCATTATCTATATGTTTTGCATCTGTACTCTGCAGATATTGGTGATGACTGAGTGCTTTATAAGAATAGCTTTATAAGAGTAGGTCTTAAAGAAGTAGTTTTGCAGCATCTTATTTAGGTTAAGGATTAACTTCCTTTTACCTATTCAGTATTTATAAATAAGCATGAAAAGAAATAAACAAGTTTAATGATTATTTCAAAGTTGATGAACCATGGTGCTAGTGAAAAATATTATAGTAAAATTAGAGAAATACATATTGCAAATCATGCAAAAGATAAATTAATTTATTTTTTTAAGTAAAATACAGCGATAATACAAAAACGTCATTTAATATCACACTGGATTTACCCAATATGAGGTAACAGGAATATTTTTTTATATTTCTTGTATCATATTTAGATTTGTGTGTGGGTGGTTGTGGATCTAAATCAGCTTTTCTTAATGTGCTCTCTGAGGGTGTTGAGGAATTGTATGTGGGTGGTAGGAATTTTATTCCATTTTGAACAGAGGGCGTGGGACGTACAGGAAGAGCTAAGCACAAAAAGTCTGTTCAATATTTTTAAAATCATGAAATTTACTATAATTTTTTACATGTACGTGTCCGTGAGAATAGTAATTTAATAGTGTGAAAACTGTGTACTTCATTTAAAGGGAGTGCAATCAGTTCTTATATGGTATTTGGTTGCTGATGCGTAAAAATCTAACAAAACAGTCTTCATATACAGATGTTTAATGAGTAAATAATGAGTGTCGAACACTTAGTGTTCTTCTTTAGGTTTAAATCTAAAATCTCCAGGGAGTTTGTAACTTTACAGTATGGTATAGACACCTACATACCTAGGCTGTGAGCTCTGAGATACATACATCTAAATAAATTTAGTGTGGAAGAGGGTACGGAGTGCACATCTGTTTCGTATTGAAAATCGGGTACATTTAACACAATGTTTTTCCAAGGCATTCTATCCGATAATCACTAGGTATTATAAAGGAATCTCCTCAGAATCAAGTTTTATTATAAAGCAAAGCACTTAGAATATTTTGTATTCTTTTGGACATTCTGAAATGTGACAATGACTGCATAAAGAGATTAACAAAACATTGAAGTGAAACACTTCTTATCTTTATCAGGCGGAAACCGCTGTCGCTTCAACATTTCTAAGATTGTTTTTATACACCAAACAGTTATTTTATAATTTACTAGCAAACGTACCCGTCTTTGACGGAATCAAAAATTCTATTATACTTGGTATTCCAAAATATCAGTTATAGTATTATACTAATACTACAATTAGAAGTTATAGAATAGTAGAAAATACCATTATTAGTACAGTGCTAAAAAAAAGCCTCTGTATACAAAGATTAGATTTTAAGTTAGACATACACAAATCTACAATCAATGTTTCAGCTTTATATGTCTTATGGTAGCAATATTTTGTGGACAAACCGACAGACAGAAATTATTCTAAGGGTACATGTGGCTACTCTGAAGTATGAAACGTAAAGAAAACTTGAAATGAGTTAGTTCTAATTAACGTGCTCCCAGTCAAAAGCTAGCACGCAGGCCACTGGGCTACTCTGGTTCCATACCTTACTTTATTACCAGTGTTTATATTACGCAAATATTAAATTAAAAAAAAATATTTTTGTTGTGTTTATTTATAATACATTTGCACTACTGTCATCGGCGAGCAAGCAAGCTACTGGCAACCCTGGCTAGATCCCTTTACTTTATTACCATCTTTTATATTATCCACATTTTAAATTCAAAAAAATATTTGTTTGTTACATTTATTTATAATACATTTGCTCTACTGTCATCGGCGATCACGCAAGCGACTGGGCTACTCTGGTCCCATACCTTACATTATTACCAGTGTATTTATTAAGCAAATATTAAATTAAAAAAAAGTTGACAGTTATATATAATACATAGCAAACGTACCCGTCTTTGACGGAATCAGAAGTTCCTGTTTTGGTTTATTGCCGTGTGCCTATTGCGTTTCGGCTATACCACGGAGGCATCAGAAGTTCCGTCATTTTTGGTATTTCAAAATGTCATTAGAAATTATAGAATAGTAGAAAATACCATTATTACTACAGTGTTAAACAAATGCCTCCAGCTTATACACTACATTAGCTGTCTGTCCTTCAGGTTCATGGTAGAAGAAAGAGTTGAAACCTCTGACCGTTGAGCATGTAAACTACATTTGACCATGTGAGAAAAACTTGGTTTTGCTACCTTGTATTCCTGCGTTAGATGAAGTCTCCCTTTGCGACTTAGTTAACGTCATTGCGAAATAGACTCTGACCCGACTTTGCAATCATTTCAACGTAAACAGACAGTGGCTCGGAATCAATGGTATGTGAAGTATACACACAGACTCCCCAATACCACATCCGGTCATTATGTCCGCCTCTATGGCATATCTGTGTAGAGCACGAACTCAGAGTCGTGTCCCGTTGCACAGTTTTGGGGCACTCATGTTTCGTAACATGAAATTTGTTACTGCTACTAAATTGTAGCATGATTGGTGCTCTACTTTAAGTTTTTACTCATGAGCAGGCAGTCCAGGAGAAATAAATTCAGAGTCAAGAAATTCAATTAGATAATGAACTGCTTCTTCGTCACTAATTCAATCTCTTTACTGACTTGTAAGTTCTTTCCTCGGCTTCATATAGCGTAAGAACTTGTTTGTTGATTTTTCCTCCCTGTTCATATTAAGAGTTGAGAATTGCTCGTTTACAAAACATTTATTCTCAATAGATAGTACATCCTTAACTCTGTGAAACACCATTTCAATGATGTCAAATACGCAATATATTCATATGCTCAATTGAAATTAAAATCAACTAACAATACCTACTTGCCACACCTGTGTATTTTCAAAACAAACTTGTCTGTGAAGTTAGGAAAATACAGCTAAAAGCCCCATAACTTCGCTTCTGTACTGAATTAATAATCTATTTAGAGCCCATATTTTAAGTTAGGCACACTCAAATCCAGTGTCAATGTTTCAGCTCGCTATGTCTTATGGTGGCTGAGTTTACTTGTGACAAACATTTTTGCGTTAAACGTCCATAACTTCACTTCTACGTTGAATTTCCAATCAATTCATAGCCTATATTTTAAGTTAGACCTACACAAATCTACTGTAAAAGTTTCAGCTTTATATGTCTTATGGTAGCTGAGTTTACCTGTGACAAAGTTTTGCGGACAAACCGACAAACCGACAAACCGACAAACGACACGACAAACCGACAACCGACAAACCGACAAACCGACAAACCGACAGAAATTTTTCTAAGGGTGGATTCGGTTTCTCCAATGTATGAAACGTAAAGAAAACTTGAAATGAGTCAGTTCTAAGCAATGTACAGACAAAATCATTATTTTATTTATAAAGATTACAAGTTTCATTTCTTCAACCACTTATCTCATTGTGACTTCGCTATCTTATCGTTGTAAGATAAACACCTCTGTTAGGAAAATATCATCTGCTCTTCCTATTGCTTGTCCCATCTTATTTCAAATGTCAAAACTTTCAATTGCCTTATACCAATCCTTGTCGCCTTTCACTAGAACATGTTTTACCTACATTATTCTTATTAGTTTTGATTATTGCAAAGGTTAACTACTTCCTGATTTTTATTTAAATTTTATATTTACCTGAAGAAGAACACTACATATTCCAAACGTTGTTTAACTCATTAAACATCTGTATGTGGAGACTATTTTATTAGCTATAATCTGTACTTGTTTTAATACTAGTAATATATATGTTGCTCATTGTCACTTAGACAATTCGCTAATTGAACAGTGTTACTAATGCTGTCAGCAGGTCTAATTGATTTGCCACTAATTAATTGGGTTACAAAAATGTTATTTAGTCCTAAATACATATATATCATAGCATAATGCATATTACTGACCAATTTGTACGCATATAAACTTATTCTGACAGATGTTTATAACACATGCAACATTACTTAAGGCACATCGAAAATCAGGTTTTTTTCGACATTATCATCATCTATGATTAGATGATAATTATATGACTTCAATCATTGGAAATATCATTGACAAAACTTTGAAGTCAAGGTTTTCCTACTGCTTAGTAACAATATTTGCAATTGAGCAATCAGAAGGTCAGCCTCAGCGGCTTTGTTACTTTCGTTGAAGGGAGTACTTTGCAACGTGGCTTTTGTGAACGATTGAGCAAATCCGTTGAGTTACAGTGGAAAACACTAATTGATGTATAAACAGTATGTGATTTTTTTTCGTTTTTGCTTTATAGTACAACATGAACTTATATCCTCGTTAAATATTGCTATTGACTTCAAATTTAAATAAATATTTTATTTAGCTCTATTTACTTTTTTTAGATTATTCCTGCTTCTATATGTGGTTTCAGATTAGTAGAGTTCAGTCATTCAATTGGCCTATTTCTCCGATTTATCAGTTAGAATTGATAATTTATTATTGCATATGCAATGTTTTTCTAATTTTGGTCTTTCTAATATTTTCAGTTTTTTCATAACAACGTATATTCATTTCAGAAGAGCATATTATTATCGCCATTATATTCCAAGAAATATCAAAGAAAAAGTGCAGACAGTATTATGTTGAATATTTTAAATTTGGCCTCATTACTGCTTCTCGTAATGATCAAAAGTCAATGTGTCTTCTTTTGTGAGAAAGAACTCCCTAACGAGGTGATAAAACCATCAAGGATCGCTGAGAACTTAAAAAAAATGAGTACTGATAATGTGAACAAACATCTGTCCTACTTTCCAGTTTTAAGAGGCAAATTAAGGGAAAGAAACCAATCGTCTCTCTTGTGGCAAAACAAACACAAAATCCCAATCGTCTCTCTTGTGGCAAAACAAACACAAAATCCTTCCGAAGGATACATTTGTTCTTGCAACTTGCTAATCTAATTGCTATATCAATTGGTAAGCAGTTTCTTTTACCTGCATTGAACCATACATCAGATATAAAAAAAATTAAAATTCATATATCACTAACAGCGAGTTAAAAAACCTTGTATATGGTAGAATATAAATTAAGCATCATTGGAAATATGAATTCATAGATATAGTTGGTAATATCACAATTCATTAGGAGATATTCAAGTGCATTGTAATTGTTATATAATATTCATTAACCCAATAAATATTTTGATTACATTTAATATCATTTTAATTTTCGAAATAAACAAATTGTTTCAAGAATGAACAGCATATTACTTCAACCTTGCCTATGAACAAAAAATTCAAATTTGATGAATAAAGAATAAAAAATAATGATTTACTCATATTAAGTCAAATTACATTGTACAATTTAAACACAAAAATAATATTGAAGAATCCTGCACTCAAAGTTGCTGTAAATAAACATAAATCATATTAAACTCGCTGACAGTTAAGTACGCTTTGGTTTATATTGGAATGTGTAATCTCAAACTCTCTGGTAGTGTATTTTGAAACTCCCAGATAATAATTAATTTAAAGATTTCCTCTATTCCAATGTAGCAGTATTTATTTTATTTGTTGTAACAAACTTGAAGTTATTGATCTAAAATCTGATGTGTTAGAATTTGAATTATTGCACTTCCAATACAAGAATACCACTTATTATGGTTTTAATATCATAATATGGCCACCGAGGCATTTCTGTCCTATTCTACTCCATTTTTTCCTTTCTTAAAATAACTTTAGATTATGATATTGAATGAACTTTACATAATTTTCCGTATATTGTTGTTTATTTCTATTTTCTAATTAATTCTGTATTTATTTGTATTAATTACCAATAATGTACTTTACTTTCTTTAATTCATTTGATCATCATATGATTGACTGGGGATTGCTATACTTCCTTTGTTTAATTGATCTGTTCTTGTTTTCTTTATTGGCGATTGATGGTTAATTAAACCGTTTGCCGAAATGAGTCTGTCTTAGAAACACAAGAGTTGTTTCTACAACCGCATGCTTCCACCGTAACTACCTCTCAAGCTGTCTATCCTGTTTCAATAGCTACACATCTGGCAGGTATGTTGGTCAATTCTTCAGACGTCATTCCAAGATGTATTGAATACAGAATGTTTTCCTATCCTCTTTAATCTATTGATCTTCAATCAATTTCGTTGTTTGGTGTCGTTGGATACAGAATGGTTTTCCTATCCTCTTTAATCTATTGATCTTCAGTCAATTTGGTTGTTCGACGCTTGAGCTAGTATTAATCTGCATAGTCTTTTATCATAACCCTTTCGTCTACTGCTATCCGTGGTTACTAATAGCGTAGCTCTTCGTCTTCATCTGATTTGTATCCAGACAACTGTCAAACCATCTTTACTTCTTCTCTGAGCAATAACTAGCAATTAATCTGAATATAGCACCTTACAATGATCAAACCACAATAAGAAATGGGAAAACAAGACTAAGATCTTTCAACCGTAACAAGCGGTCTTCGTCAGAGTCAAAAACCCAACTGAACACTAGATGCAGAAAACATCTGGTGAGGAGTTGAGAAGAGTGGGAGGGAAGAGTGGTATTTTAAAAGGGTGAAAGCAAAGGAAAGGACTAATGTCCAGAAAGGGATGTTTGGGGAAACAAAGGAGTACGGTAAGAAAAAGTAAAAAACTATCCGCTAGCTGTCAACCCTCTTTGAAGAGGCTATTGCCCTCGTGACGAAAGTATCAAGTTTGAAGAGACCGTTACTAATGTTTATAATATTAGATCTATTAAATTTAATTAGAGACGATTCAATAATATTTCTTAACAACATTGATTTTTCATAGGTAATAAATTTAGCTCCTGTCCAATCAATATGATAATTTTCAATTCTTATATGCAAGAATAAGGCACTACTGTTTTCCGGTCTACTTACGTTATATTGGTGTTGTTTTACACGTGTTTTTAATGATTTACCAGTTTGACCAATATAAATTTTATAGCAATTTTTGCACGGAATTTTATAAATACCAGTGGACTCCAATTCGCTTGGAGAGTTTTTTATTAACATATTACCCACGTTATTACGATTAGAAAACACTATATTAAAATCAAGTTGTTTGGCTAATCTTGGAAGGGGGTCCAATGATTCGTGGTATGGCAAAACTATAGAATTTGATAATAAAAGGGGCTCTTTTGAAGAATTAGAGAAAGTTTTT
The DNA here is from genome assembly GCA_026182355.1 of Hermatobates lingyangjiaoensis. Taxonomy (NCBI): domain Eukaryota; kingdom Metazoa; phylum Arthropoda; class Insecta; order Hemiptera; family Hermatobatidae; genus Hermatobates; species Hermatobates lingyangjiaoensis. The sequence continues at coordinate 1,225,645 of JAPFBL010000110.1, read as the reverse complement.
TTAGCACCCTTCAAACCTAAATCGATATAAGAAGAGGGGCATTTTAATGAAAGGGCAATTGACCTAATGTTATTAATCTCTTCATTAAGGAAATCAGGAGAGGAAACTCTTAAAGCTCTCAAAAACATATTTCTAAAAACAGAAATTTTAACATTTTTTGGATGCGATGAATAAAAATGAACGTATGCAAGTACATTCATAGGTTTTCTATATACATTAAAGCGTAACTCATTAGGTAACCTATGGATCAGGACATCTATGAAGGGCAAATTACCACTTATTTCTTCTTCCATTGTGAATTTGACTGTCGGCACTAATGAATTCAATTTTGTTAGGAAATCAACTTTATTTAAAGATTTGGGACAAATGCAAAGAATATCGTCAACATAACTATACCATTTAACATTTTTGGGGAAAATTGAGCTTAACATTTTACTCTCAAAAAACTCCATATATAAATTACTTAGGAGGGGGGATAAACAGTTACCCATAGCAAGACCAAATTTTTGTATATAATAATTATTTTCAAATTGAAAATGACTGTCATTTTAACGAAGACCGCTTGTTACGGTTGAAAGATCTTAGTCTTGTTTTCCCATTTCTTATTGTGGTTTGATCATTGATTGTTGTTTCACGTGTTTATGTGAAATCTTTTTATAGCACCTTACGTACAAACTCTAACCAGCAAGTGTTCGACCTACTGAATTACGAGGACATTGTGTAATAGCTTATAAGTAACTGTTAATTAGCATAATTATAAAAATAATTAACATTATGGTTATTTAGTGATCGTTGGAAAATTCCAAACCTATGGTTTTCCTATATTCTATGTCTATTAATGACAGTAGAACCGAAAATTAAACGCTGTAGACGTGTGAATGTGGTTTGTATTTCTTTATAATTTAATTATAAACGCTTTCTGTTCATTATGGATAGTGACATAGAATTAATATTTACGTAAATGATTAGAAATTAATCAATGGCAAGAAACCCAATTACTCGATTGCTTTGGTTTGATTGCCCAAAAATTTGAGTTTGTAAATGTTTCTTTACACCCTGTGTTATATATTAATATACTCTTTATGCGGATGTATTATAATTACAGAAAATATTACAGTAGTAAGAGTAATATTTACTAATAAATTTATGAGTAGCTTACTGTTACTCAATTTTTTACCACAAAATAATACAAATATGGTGAACCCAGGAATTAATAGAAATATGCATAATTCTTTTATTATATGAATTTTATTTAAGAATTTCTAATTTCCTGGTCAATTCTAAAGCAAGTAACATTTTTTGATATATTCAACAACACTTATATTTTTCGTATATTGTATAAGTTATATTCTATTTGAATAAGAAATTGGTTTTGCTATTTCAACTAAGGAGTAACAAGAAGAAATACTCAAACTGTCATTCACATTAAAGTAAAAAGAAGTTGAAACTGGAGCAGTGAATATTCTTCAAGAAAGAAGTAAGCAGTAAATATTGGTAGGAATATGTTTCAGACTTGGGCACTTAGAAACTCGGAAGTCTTTGGCCAAAAACTTACTCTACTGAGAGAGGGAATGAGAGGGAGGGGGAATTTTATTGCGGCGAGGCGTTCCCATATGCTCTCAAGCTTGACACATTTATAACGAACATGTTATAGCGTCATATTTTTTAAAGATTTTGATCACAAGTTTATATAACATTTGATGATATTCAGTTAATAACAAGTATTTCATTTTATTATGCTCACACACTGAATGTCACTGACCGATATTTTTCAATCAATAAATGATAAGAAAACGATCCAAAACTGTACCTATAGTTTGATATGAGTACAGATACACAAAAATAATGAAATATAAGTACATAGATTATCGAATTTTTTTGTTTCAACCATTATCAGGAAAATAATTAGAGACATCCAATGCAAACTTTTCTGAAGCAGAGACGGCTTAAATACTGTGTTGAATGAAGAGGTCAAAACAATTTGAGTATATATATATATCAAAATATTAAAACGGTCCAAACCGGACAGATATATAAATGAAAAAAGACAACAAAAGAAGAAGCGAGAAAACTTACTGGATCGATATTTCGAACTGAGGTTCGTCGTCAGGGAGAAGAAGGGAAAAGGAAGAGGTACGTGCGTTCACTTGCACCGGCCGAGAGCGACTCTGCAGGTGCAAGTGAACGCACGTACCTCTTCCTCTTCCCTTCTTCTCCCTGACGACGAACCTCAGTTCGAAATATCGATCCAGTAAGTTTTCTCGCTTCTTCTTTTGTTGTTTTTTTCATTTATATATATACAGTTCAATGTACATAAAGAAACCTAGAGAAATTAAAAACACAAACTCACAGTCTCTAATTTTCGGTTGAACCGCCTTCAGGAGAGATAAAGAAGGAAAACTAAGCGCACTGGTACAGAGACGGTTGGAGACGGTACCAGGGAGAGGGTCTCCAACCGTCTCTGTACCAGTGCGCTTGGTTTCCCTTCTTTATCTCTCCTGAAGACGGTTCAACCAAAAATTAGAGACTGTAAATTTGTGTTTTTAATTTCTCTATGTTTATTTATGTACATTGAACTGTATTTGTCCATTTCGGATCGTATTTTCATCGAAAAAGTATATATATATATATATAATATATATATATATATATATATATATATATATATATAATTGACAAAAGTATCGACCGTGAAATAGAAACAAAACTGAAGTTTATTGGGACCCGGTCAGTTCTTCAGGTTCAAATTAAACTATGAAATTGGCATAAAATGTTTAGAAATATATATATATATATAAACTAGAGTTTAAAAAGAACACATAGAAAGGAAATCACTGAACTCACTACTATATTTCGATATCCTCGTCTTCAGGAAAAGAAGTGAATCGCTCCAAAGGCTGATAACGACTGACATGGCGTTCGAACTGAAGCACTCAAACAGGGTAGCCAACTTTCGGAGGAAAGGTAGACAGGGAAGATAAAGAGATACAAGCCAAATAAAAATTAAAAAATGAAAACATTTAACTAAAATAAAATTAAAAGCTGATAACAACTAAAAAATAAGAGAAAAAAAAATCAACGATTGAGGTTAAGCCTAGGAGCCGATCTACCGCCCAGAAGACTAATAAGTGCTTCTTCTGAAGCTCTCAGAGTAACTTTCGAATTAGTCTGATCAATCTGCCTCAGGACCTGTACACGGAAACAGTCATTAAAACTGAGTCCGTGAGAACTGGCATGAGTAGCAACGGGAGGGTCACTGCGTTTGCCAACGGATGACCTGTGATTATTCATACGCAGGCTTAGCTTGGTGGAAGCCAAACCCACATAAAAAGAATCACACTGGGTGCAATCCAAACGGTAAACGCAGTTACCAGAGGTATAAGAGGTCTTGTGAGAGATAGCGTAGGTGCGTTTACTATGGAAGGAGGTAAAGGAAGGAACAGGATTGATGATAGGACAAGTTAGACATCCACGACGTCCGCATTGAACCATACCACCAGCAGTTTTTGGAGGCTTAGGAGAAGAGATGTGAGAGAAGATAGATTGAAGATTAGCAGGTTTTATTCTGCTCATATATATATATATATATATATATATATATATAATGACGTTTAAAAAGTAATAAAAAAAAAATTATGGTCTCAAATATTTGGTTTTTCATCAGGAGGAAGAGAAGTAGTAAAACACAACACTTTGGCAGTCGGTGGAAAACCGACAGTGCGGCCTTGGTTGCGTTTAATCAGAGTGAAAGTAAACAGATGTATAAGGAATAATTGAGAAAAGTAGATAGAAGGGAAGAGATAAAAGTAAATAAACACAGAATAATATGAGCCGTATAGATTTAACAAGTTAAAATAAAAGTAAATAAATAAATTAAAACAAAAACCTTCAAATAAAATAAAACAACCTAAACAAATGCAAATTAATACATAGAGACCTCAATAAGGTATCATGTATAATAATTGAAAAGTAAACACATTTTAAATAAAGATAAATATATAATATGAATAAGCATTTTAGGGTTACATCACGAAAGAACATAGTTTAAAAACAGGAAAAAAATACAAATAATTGTTTTTTATTTTGTCACACCAAAAAAATTCGTAGGCCTTGCATTCTTACTATGACAAATAGGGTCTTTAAAGTGTTTCTAATTATCAAATATTTAACATCTCTTATCTTTAATATCAAACAGATTATTTATAATATTTTTTCAGTTTTTTTTTCACAGCAATTAAATATATATATATATAATTATAGTGCACAGCAGCCTCTGCGTTAACGACTTTTAAGCTGGTCTGCTCCAATTTACGAACAACCTTGCGGTTTGTTCTTAAAACCGCAAGTTTGTTGCAAAACTTGAAGTTTTACCTTTCCTCTGGAAGTTGTGATTTTATTTTTACATCTGCTCATGCCAAATTAAGATGTCTCTTGGGCAATTAATATGGCTTTTAACACCAGCCCACCGCAAGGTTGTTCGTAAATTGGAGCAGACCAGCTTAAAAGTCGTTAACGCAGAGGCTGCTGTGTACTTTAATGAAACATGTTTACGTGAAGATTTGCTGCCATCATACACAAATATATATAATTGTATATAAAATTCATCTGAGGAGTAGAAATGTTAGATAGTGATGTTAATAGAGAAAAATCAGTCCATATCTTCAGTGTATATTCCTTTAAAATTTGTAAAAGAGTAGAGTTTATAATAAAATGTGATCTAGTCCTGAAAAGGACATCGAAACTTTCAGGATTTTATTCAAAACTTGACCCTGAACATACAAGTTCAACGATTATATTACCAGTGTAGTCAAGAAAGAAAGCATCATAAATATAAGTATATCTATTCACTTAATAAATGGAAAGATGATCCAAACTGGACTCAATATGAGTTCAAAATCAAAGAAGAGTAACACCAGGAGTAAAGGAACACACATCGAAACACAAATCTTTGGGCTGTCTTTCTTGAGGAGAAAAGAGACAGGGAGACCAAATACGTTGTAGATGCAACAGCAAGTAACCTGAACCGATAAATGAGCAGCAGGTCTTCTCATAAAGAAATATTTTTTCATATATTTGCAATATCTAAGCAGTGTGTAAAAGTGCACAGGTGAATGTGAAAGATTGCCCTCTAAGTACATCCAGTTGAGTACAACAAGTCTCCAAGAAGTTAACACTTCACTTGACTACTAGCACTACCAAGAAGCATTCCTATGAGAAACATAATATGCAGCTGACAAGGAATATACTCGTATCACGCATGGCTATTACCCAGGAGAAAGAAAATGTAGAGAAACTAGAAATCTTAGAGGCTCCGTATCTCTAGTAAATATAAATATATTAAGATATATAAATATAGGACAGAGTTACTAGAAAAAAAAAACAGTTCTAATAATTTTTAAGATAAACAAATCTTTGTGATTCCAACATCAGGAGCCTAGCCCCAAACAACACATGAATCAGGAACGTAAACTAAAACCGGTGCTCTGATTGGCCTGTAAGTTAGTCTATTGGTCTAATCAGAAACTCGTTATACTAGGGATAGCTAAATAAGCATTCGATTGCAAGGCTCCGAATATATATATATATATATATATACTTTAACACAGAGAAAAGAACACAGAAAGACACTACAGAACTCACTTCGCTATTTCGACATCCGTCGTCATCAGGAAGAAGTGCGGAGCACTCGCGTTGAGAAGCAAACTGCTACTGTCCTCCAGAGTAACTCGTGGAACCACCGCAATGCTGCCCCCCAGCGGAGGAGAGGAAAAATAGAAATCCCTCCAATATTTATTTATAAAACAAGATAAAAAGTGTATAATACGATAATAATTAAGACAATAAATAAAAAAAAAATTAACGGTACAGGTTAAGCCCAGAAGGATATATATATACAGGCAACCATGTATTTATATATATATATATATATATATATTTTTGTTTAGCTTCAGCTACTCAAAGGGACTACTTCTGTCCGATGACGACGACTGTCGAAATATCGTTGTGAGTTCTTTGAGTGTGTCTTTATTTGTTTTTCTCTTTCCTGTGTGAACTATATATATATATATATATATATATATATATATATATATATATACTGTTCAAAATTGAAGATAGGTAGCACACAAAGTAAAGAAACACACAAACTCAATTTTTTACGGATAATCCGTCTTCAGGAGAAAAGAGAAAGGGAGACCAAGCAGGTTGTAGATGCAACGGCTAGTAACCCACTATAAACACGTTAAATAACAATCAATGATAAAACCACAATAATAAATGGGAAAACAAGACTAAGATTTTCAACCGTAACATGCGGTCTTCAAAAACGCAGTTGGGTTTTTGACTCTGACGAAGACCGCTTGTTACGGTGTAAAGATCTTAGACTTGTTTTCTCATTTCTTATTGTGATTTGATCATTTATATATATATATATATATATATATATAAACTTCAACACACAGGAAAGAACACAGAAAGTCACTACAAAGCTCACTTCAATATTTCAACATCCGTCGTCATCGGAAAGAAGTGCGAAGTACTTGTCTTGAGAAGCAAACTGCTACTTGCCTCCAGAGTAACTCGTGAAACCACCGCAATGCTGCCCCCCAGCGGAGGAGAGGAAAGATAGAAATCCCTCCAACATTTATTTATAAAATGAAAGATAAAAAATATATAATAAGAAATAATAATGAAGACAACAATAAGAATGCAAATAAAATTAAAAAAGAAAAAATATAAACAGTGAGGGAAAATAATAATAATATTAATAATAATAATAATAATAATAATAATAATAATAATAATTATATAATAATTAACGGTAGACGTTAAGACCAGGAGGAGAGCGAACCACTAGGAGGCATATGAATTCCTCTTCAGAAGCTCTAAGGGTGACATAGGAATTAGACACGGGGATTTGTTTGGCGATTTGTACCCTGAAACAATCATTAAAACGGAGGTCGTGGGGACTTATCTTGGATAGCTATGGGTACGTCACTGCGCTGACCAACGGTATCACGGTGTAATATGATATATATATATATATATATATATATATATAATATAAATGATAAATATATGTATATATAATTCAGATGTACTGTCTTTGCTTAACTAGTTTATTATAATTGTTAATGCACTTCTTGTATGCGCTTTTTTTTTATTTTCATATGGCACTAAACACACTCATACTCAATTCCATAAGTTTATCTAATGGTTCAATAAAGATTGCACGAGCATATTACGGAAATTTATACTAAATATGACTACCCATGAAATTAGTATCAGCCGTAACAAAACATATTTTTCGTGAAATGAATACTACCAGTAGTAAGAAAATAATCTTATACCACGATATCGTTAAGTAAAGTACTTCTACGGAGTTGATAGATTCAAGCTAGTCTTAATTTTGAATTCATTATTCAAATAAGTTATAGCAAACTTGTCGCATTCAAATAACTGTAATTCATTTTAAACTTTCTTAAGGTAGTTCACTTTAGCAACATCTGTTTTTTCAAAACTTGATAATTAAATCATTACATTTTCTTTTCGTCAGATCCTTTTCCAAGATTTATAATTCATTAACTAACTTATAAATAGAATTCTTATGAATGAGATCAAAAGAACAAGTTATCGTACATACATTGTAGAAGTTGATACGTAAAAAAATAATTAGTCATTATTATTTTCTTCCAACATTCAAACATTCAGTTTATTTTATTTCTGACTTCAGTTTGCCAAAAAATATTGAAGACATCAGTTGGTCATTATTTGTTTCATGTTCTTCTATTTCACTTTGGATTATTTTGTTAATATTTTAGACTTACCTCAAAATAATTATGTAACTAATTATTCCAGCAGATAAATTAATCATGTATTCATTAATTTTTGTACGGTTCTTTAATATTTTCCAATATTAGCATTTTTCATGATGACAAATACTAACGTTCTATTACTTAATATATGCATTTCATATTTTTGCAAGATTCAACTACTAAATTTCATAAAATTGACTATAATTTCTTGAAAAGTGATTAGGCCTTATTTTTAAACTATTTATCGAAATTTAGTTGGTATAATACTGTGACTCTCGCATGTTAATAAACACATTAATTATTTCTATTATCTTATTAAATTTTTATAAATTATTATATGATTAAAATTAAAACAAATAATATATTATCTTATCTAAAATACTTTTCCTTAGAATTTATGGGCAAAACAACATCTATCCCTTCAAACAAACTGATTTCACCAACTACTATAGTAAACGTTTGCCTCTTAGTGCTGAATGTAAGAGTTTACCTAAGTAATGCTATAGCAGATTTTCAGCTAATAAATGTAGTGTAGAAAAAAATGGTGTGAATAATGCTTAAATTTTTTGGAACTATGTAAAGTCTATTAACTCAAACACCGTTATGGCTTTGATTTTAATCATTTTAATCAGGAATATTTCGTTTAATGTTCTCAAGATATCTAGTCTACTTGACAAATATTTCTCCTTTTTTCTATACACCTTTCTGAAGTAGTAGTCGTCATTTAGTTATTTTTACGGTTAAAATATTACATGGGAATATGTTGAAAGCACAATTCCTAAATTGGAAACTAACAAATGTCTTATTCCTGATAATATTCATCCAATTTTTGTTAAACATTGTTCTGCATAATTCATTGCTCTCTTTCGTCATACTCGTATTTACATTGTTTGCCTCAACACTTGCACTTTTTCTGGAACTGGAAAGACACCAATGTTATTTATCTTTAAGAAACTGCTGATAAATAATGAACTATAGTCCAATATCAATTCAATCTATTTTTTAAAAATATTTTACTCTATAATTGCTAGTAAAGTTAAACAAGATATTAATAATTAAATTATTTCTCCACAGTGTGGTTTTCACCCTAAAAGGTGAACGTCTACTGACTAATTTGCCTTATTCAATATTATGAACTGTAGGTTTTGAGGCTGATGTCGTTTATATATACTTCTTTTGATAAAGGATTTGATAAAGCAGATCATGATATATTTTGCTCTAAATTTCTGACTGTTAGTATTTCAGGAGATACGCTTGTCAAGAAGCAAAGTTACATTACAAGCAAAGGTCATATCGCTAAAGTATTAACAAATACAAATTAACATATTAGCAAAGTACATTTTGAAACATCTAAAGTTGTACAAAGCTTATGTTTGTCCATATTGTTTTAGATCTTTACTAGAAATATTCATCCCTTACTCTCGGATGTTGAATTCTCACTGTTTTAATAATTTTAAAATTCATTTCAAGATCACATTTTCTAATAATGATTAAGTTATTCAAATTTATATAAATAATTTTTTGGACTGGTTTTCTTTTAATAAACACAATCTATTTTTTTTTCTAAATGTTCCAAAATATGTTACTTCGTATCATTGAGTATCATATCTTTGATTAAAAAATTTGTACATGAAAATGTTTGATTTGCTTAGAGGAAATTCATATGATTTCAAAGATTTCATTAATATCGCTGCTGCTTACAAATGCGTCGTTTTTTGAATTGTAGAATATACTTTACTTGTTTGAAATCCGCATTATACTCATTATCAAAATTTAATTCAATCCGTCTATTCCATATTTTTTAAGATGCTTAAAAACCTTACCGTACCTTATCTAATTATATCAGCCTGAGAGACTCGTACTCCTCTAGGCTACATTCAGTTATTAAAATACTTTTGAACATATCCTCTAACTATTTAATTCCGATCAATAAATCTCTTGATTCAGCCCATAGAAGACTCCAGAAAACATGTCATAATAGTTACAAAAGGCTGTCTAATCTTTATCTCTCTTATCTCTCTCAAGGCCTATCTCTTCCCTACCAAGTGCCCTTCCTTAAGTCTCAGAATACTTCTCCAGTTTCTTATACCCAAATTCCTCTGTGTCATTCTACATCCTCCTCATCGTACCAATCATCACCTATTGTCACTGAACTCAATCCATTTTCTTCTTCTGTTTCTAATTCTACTTCCACCAATACCCGTAATAATAATAATAATAATAATAATAATAATCATCATCATCATCATCATCATCATCATTACAATACTAGTAAGAATAATTTTAACATTAAAAATAACAATAATATACATAACTGCAACAACTTAATCCCTAACAACAATAAGAATATTATAAACCTTTCTTCCCGCAATTTGAGTTCAGCTGAAGCCAGTATTCTTTCTAAGGGTCTTAGCTTCAGTCCCTAAAATTAATCACATCAGCATCTTGGAGGATCTCCAGATGTTTTTTTGATCTCTTCGCTGGCAGTATTTTTGGAGATCCAGTGACAAAAGCTCTGGCGATACAACTTCTAAAGTTCACACTTTCCTCAAGCGCTTTGAACCTCTATCTTCCCACGAACCACCTCCACTTTCTGCATCACATCCTCTTCATCTCCTCTATTGTCCGCAGATGTTCTAATCCTGCCTTCCTCAGAAGCCTATCTCCCCCCGATAACCTCACCATTCCAGAGAGAAAAGCGATTAGCAGTTTGAAAAGAGACAGCTCCCTCCTTATCATGCCAGCTGATAAAGGTTCCTCTGTAGTCCTCATGGACCGTTCCGTCTACCACCGTGAGGCAATGAAACAACTCTCTAACTCATCTTTTTATCAACAGCTTTCTTCCAACCCTATTCCTCTTTTCCTTAAGAACTTAGTTTCTCTTCTTAATATCAGTGCTGAGTGTGAGGGCCTTTCTCCCCAGAATATTGACACCCTTATTCACTCAAACCCCTGATGTCCTGTTTTCTACCTGCTCCCTAAAGTCCACAAGCCCTTCAACATGCCTGACTCCCCGCCCCCCGGTAGACCTATTGTTTCCAGTTATGGCTGCTTTACAGAAAGACTTTCCGCCTTCATTGATCACTTCCTACAGTCTCTAGTTTGTAACCAACCTTCTTTCTGCAAAGACACTTTCCACTTTCTCCAAATTCTTAAAAATCTTTCTCTTCCCTCTACCCTTGGACATCCTCTAAAAAAAAAAAAAAAAAAAAAAAAAAAAAAATCACTGCCCTGCCTTCCTGCGGGACTTTTGGCTCATCACACCTCCTGATGACGACGATGGTCGAAATATCGATGTGAGTTATATCTGTATCTTTCTGTGTGTTTCCTTCGTTTTGAATTAATTTTATTGTTCTTAATCATATAGGTATATAAAATGCGAGATTAATACTGAATGAATTTATTCTATTGCTATAAATTCTAGAGGCTTCTAGAGAGATATAACGAAGACCGTGACAATGATGAGAATAGTCCGGTTGCTCCAGGATATTGTGACGTGGTTGTCCGCATTGTTGTGCCAGTACGCCATCATGCACCGGTGTTGACCACCACCTGCATTCTGCCGAATCTCGCACATAACTGCAGCAATGCTTCAACAGTCTTTCATCTAAATTAGCTTATCCTTATCATCTACACTAAGTTACATTTATTCAATATATACTTTAATGCATTACATATGTAAATGTTCTTGTTCTTATTCAAATCTAATTTCAATATATCAGGTCTAATGTTCATCAAATAATCAGTATTAATTATTTATACTGAGTGTATGATGCTACATTTATTGACTTTTGATTAATTGTATTTTGGACTGTTCCAACAGAAAAAGCGCTTCCAGTTAAATTGGCGCTTCCTTAGGATACGTTATTAGTAGAACGTTACTTGCCGAGTGCTACTCGAACTGAGCACTTCATTTACTTAAGGACGACGAATGCCGAAATATTCTACTAATATTCTCTGTGACGCTCTGTACTCTTCTTTTTATGTTATAATAAAAGTGTTTTCCGTCCAACTATATTATTAACTTTTAAAATTATGTATACAATAATTAACGAACAGAATTTGTTGAAATAATTACAAGTTAATTTTTTTCTTAAAGTCATGTAAAAGTAACTCTATTTAGGAGAAAAAGTAATAAAAATATTTATAGGAATAAGAAATGAGATAATATATAGTAAAATTCATATAGACAAAATATATATAACAGAATAGGCATAAAATGGAAGAAAATAAGTTAAATTGGAAAAGAATAAAATTATAATTTAACTTTGGTCTGACCTCTGTTAATCTGAGCCTGCGTATGAATTTTCATATGGATTCCGTTGGTCAATACAGTACCTTGTGAATTCCCACGGACGAAGGTTAAATGACTGCTTCCGCACCCAGCTCCTCAATTAGAATCTTAACACAGTATGACCTTCAGAAGTGGCACTTATTATATCTTGGAACCCATTTCTTTCTCAGTGTGGATAATTATATTCAGATTATTTATTCTCATTTTGACAAAACATACTGCAGAGTTTGTTTCCACGGCATTTTCTTAGGAAACATTACTAGGAACGTTAGTTAGCCTGTGCTACTCAAGCTGAGCACTTCATCTACTTGAGGACGACTTTTGTCGAAATGTCCTCTTCTCTGTGACGTTCTATACTCTTCTTTTTATGTTATAATAAAATTGTTTTCTGTCCAATCATATTATTAACTTTTAAAATTTTGTATATAATAATTAACGAACAAAAAAATTGATTCAAAAAGTACAGAGAAAATTCAGTGATAAATTAAATAAGCTCACATAAAATAAATGTCACAATTTATTCTCATATGATCAAAAATCATACAAGAACTTATCCACAATAAATGCAAATTAGCTGTTAACAACCTGATTAAATAATTACTTACCAATACAAAGTCCACTATTTATATTATTAAGTATATATATATTTCTAGTGCTATAGAACTAACTAAACAACATATTATTATAAAAATCCACATTTGTCGAATCACAAGGTACACAGATTTTTATAATATTATGGTATTCCTGTTATTTATGATATATAATTGTCATCAACAAGTAAGTTTATGAAAACAGAATAAACACAGAGAAATAACACAAAAGAAGAATAATTGAATAAATCTTCCAAATTTACACAAGCCAAAAATATAGAACTCAAGGGATTATGCACCGCTGTTCATCAGGAGGGGGCATCTGATTTATGCCTCATACAAATAATGTCTTTGTCGCAATAACCGAAAACTAGGAAACAGAAATGAACCACTACTTTACTTTGTTAACAGTGAGATGATGAAATTTTAAAACAAAACAAAGCTTGAAAGCAATTTTTTCTTCATATACCAGATATTTTCAATTATTCTTATAAACATATGTATAGAAATTAAGTAATTGATTAGAACGGCATTTTGTAATTTTGTCAACCCCAGAAAGAATTTTAACTCCTTATTGTCATTGAAAGAAAATTACTTGCAAAAAAAAAGCAAGCTGGTGATGGTAAAATCGTTGGACATCATTGTGATCATTACATATCTTGATTTACAAAAACTAAATTCATAGATATGCCTATTAAAAAAATCCCAACTTTAGAATAAGTGGACCAAAAATTTATCTTTTTGAGAATCAATATAGCTTTGATTAAATTTAATTTGGATATAGTATAGACGCAATATCAAGTAATTGGTTTAGAACATAGAACAGTCTGGCATGTGAATGAGATCATTTTGCCATTGGCATGATTATTTTTATTATTGTAATTAAACTGAGGGTCTGACTGCTATTGAACTCAGCTTACCCTGATCATATCTATTCTGTTGTCCTTCTCTATGATGTATCTAAAATCAATTTCAGAGTTTAAGTTGTTTTCCAATTTCATAATTGTCTTTAGAAAATTATCTCTAAATTTTAAACGTCTTAATTATGTTTTGTCAAAAAAAGTCTTAACTATTTAAATGCGATTGATTTTTTTGCAGTTACATACCATGTGTTCAAAGATTTCTGATTCTTGCAGATAGTGCCTATGTTCTTCCTATGAACTTAGTTTCACCTTCCATACATGGTAGAGAAGAAGTCAATGTACGGTTAGATATTCTGGATATATTTTTAAAAATTTGCATTGAATATTTTATGTTTCAACAACGTCAAGTTCAGTTAGATGGAGATTATTAGATTGAATTAGATCTGGTAATTCTATCCAACTATAATTGCATTCATGTGGAAACTAGAGGGTATTGTTCTCAATGCACTGAACTCTAGAAGGTTTATTTAAGATAACTTGATCTATCTGGACCACTGCCAAATTCCCGTGCATTTTACTAAGCCATTGTTCATATATGAAAGTTAATAGTTCTTACTGGCCAGATTCTGATGAGTAATTAAATATCGTCGCACTAATTTTGAATTAATGGGTTATTAATCTAGCCTTCACATTGCACCCAATACGGATACGTTTTTTGAATTTTTGACTTAGATTAGAAAAACTTTTTTTCTCATGTGAGTTGGCATAATTTGTTAGTAGAGTTTACCAACCACCATTGAGCCAGGTTAGCCCACTGGCAATGTGCTGGCCTCTGGACTGGTAGGTCAGTCATTTAATGCTTACTTCGGTTTTCGATTTATTCACTTGGGAGGTGAATCAATTTGATCACGTCGTCCATCAGAGAGGAGCTTTAGCCGTCCATCCCGAGCCTGTACGATGTCGGGTATGTCTTAACAATCCTTACTCTAAATAGATTTAAGCTAGAGAAAAATTTAGGACTTCCAATGTAAAATTAATCTCATTGAGTGTTATCACAAAAGGTCAATGTTCGGCCTATGTGTGTTCCCTTGTGAGACTGCCACTGCAACCTGGCCTAACCTTAATAACCAAGTTTAACACACACACACACACACACACACACACACACACACACACACATCATGCGCCTATCAACAATATCAGCGTACATCTGTGACCAGATATAACTACTAATTGTAGACCATCTCCTGTGCATCTGTGTTAAACCCAAGAAAAGCAAAATTTTATAGTAGAATAGTGACACAGAATCTTCCATAGTCATCAAAAAAAATATTTTACTCGACAAAAATACACAAGGTGTATTTAAAACATTCACATATAACGTATTGACAACAGTACCAAAAGAAATATTGATAGAATAACAGTATATTAATAAGGATGTAAGACATTAGCAATGTAGAATTAATTATTTATTATGTTAATAAAGAAATATTATATATAAGACTTGATGTAAATAATTTACTTGGATTAATGTACCCATCTGTATAATAAAGGTTTATTTCAGTAGTATTTTTAAAACTTGAAGTAATCTATTTATTTATTATTAATTATTTATTAATTATTAATTATTAACTAATTAATTATTTAATTTAATTATTTATCTATTTATTATGAATATCTAACCCAAGTCCAAAATAACATGTTGTATTTATCATAGAGCATGTTGGAAATAAATTATAAAAACAAACACAGAGACATACTCACATACAATAATAAAAGATACACTTGTTTGAAATGTTGTGATTTGTTTACAGATTTTTAATGTAGAAAATTTGTTGTCTATACAGACAATTTCAAGTAATTTTAAGTAATTAAAATTTCAAGCTATTGAAAATAGGCTATATGAAGCATTCTGCCTGGGAAGTTGCTATTATATTCTGACCATGCACGATTGTTCTTCCATATAATCAATATTTAATAGATAAAATAATTTATTACTTTTTCTTTTATCATGTTTTTTCTTATTATTTAAAATACTGAGAAAAATCTATGAACTATAACTTGTTATATGATACCTAGATAGAATAGTATCAGATGGAAGGAAACAGCTGTGAAAGTTGATCAAGAGTTCAACTTTGGAAAGAGTACAAAAGTAGAAATGTTTCCTACTTTTCAATTGATTCATCAATGCATGCAGCTTTTTGTGTAATTTTGAATTAGTTAATTCAATATTAAAAAATATCTTAATATAGAGACACAACTGAAACTAAAGTAAGCGAGTTATTTTACTGTCAGCCCATTTTTTGTTTTATTGTTTAAATGTTTAAACCAGTCTCCTAGCGGGTGATAATGTCAGCCGGTTTTTTTTTTTAGATCAGTGATTCTACAAATTTTACATTGAGAGTACCAAATTTTTCCCTAACTTAAGTACATTACCAGTAGGGATTTTAATGAATACCTGACATCGTACAGGCTCGGGACCAATGGCTTAACGTCCTCTTGAAAGACGACATTAGCAGATTTATTCACCTCCCACGTGAATAAATAGAGGGCCAAGTGGGGATCGAATCCCGGACTACCAGCCCAGAGGCGAATATGTTATTCACTGATCTAATCTGGCCCTTTGTCAAAGCGCATAAAGTGTCCGGTATTCTTGGCGCATTCAACAACAATCTCAGAATCATGCGTTACTTTGAAATGTATTTTTTCCAATTTTGTCAAAATGATGTAAATTATCTGGGCTATGCTAATAGAACAAATTTAACATTAGTTTTTTCATAAGTACTGATAAAGAAAATATTGTAAAACTGTAGGCAAATTAAATTAATTAGCCTGTTATGCCTTGTTAGGTCCTGAGGCCTGATTGTCTGATAAATGACCCGAAAGTAAATCATTCCAGTCCATTTATTAACTTTTCAGTTTTATGATAATAAAAAAGTAAGTTTTAAATTGATAAATATGTGAATTTAGAAATAATATTTTCAAACACTTCTTAGTTATCACCCATATTAACTTTGAAAACATATAGTAATACCAATCAATAATTGTTGTCAAGAATTATAATCGTGTTCTTAATCAAAATAAATAAATTAGGATTTTTTCTGGTCTAATCTTGTAATCAAACTTGAAACCATCTACCGATAAATCACTTGATATAAGTCAAGTACCTGTTTAATAATTTCAGAGTCACATTTTAAGATATGAAATTGGTTGGCCCAATTGTAAATCGATTGCAATAGTCACTAAAGATGTCAATCATCTCTATTTTCAACTTTGTAACGGATTAAAATTTATGGAATAAATAGGGTGAATATTGTGTACAGGTTTTACAGGAGCAAAATAGCGTTGCTGTAATATAATATTTTGTAAAAAAAATGTTACGAAAGCTTGTCCAAATGGGCTTTGAATGGTTCTATCGTGTTGAAGAAAAATTATCTGGCGCTGCCTACCTAACAAATACGTTTATTGTAAATGCAAGAGGCATTATTCTCTATTTATTAATTATCCCTAAAAATAATAACATTATTGAGTTACTCTTAGTCAGTGAAATTAATTCAAAATAAGATTGGCAGAAACTTGAGTAGAGGAAACGAATCTACACTTGAACGAATCATGATGCTAAGGAAGTTAAAATAAAAAAATTGAATAAGAAAAAAATGTTATTGATGGATTTTACCCAATTTTGATAATTCACAAATCATTAGACCTCAAATGAAAGAATATTTTAGGATGGTGACAAAATTGGTGGTTTATTCAGTGAAACTAATGCAAATCCTACAAATTTCTTTCATTTAGTTCTGCTAAAACTTGAACACCTCTCATTCATCAGCATATTGAAAAATAAACTACAGTAATGTAGTATAAATAGAAAGCACAACGATAGTTTTCTATATATCATAAAGACTTATTAATCAACAATTATATCACTTTTACGTGTTCTTAATCAGGTTGCTGTATAGAATATAATTAAAGAATTGTCAGAGCAGCCCTGGCTACGAGGAGGTAAAAAACAATCAGAGAAATTTACAATTTTTATTTCCTTGAACCGCTGATATGTGTCTTTTGATATTTCGATATAGTTAAATGTCTATTATAAATTTCATAATATTGTTAACTATGTGTTGAAATAAAGTTATCAAATAGAAACGAATATATTGCATCCTAGCAGATATAAGGCTAGCTATGGATTTATAGTTATACAGAATGAATTGAGAAACAAATAATTTATAACAAATACTATTAACCCATTAATGTGGTTCAGCCATAAACTAAACTGGGAGCTAAATAACAAATGAGCTTAACTTTCCAACAATAGAAAAGCCCTAAAAGTGAAAGCTTTTAAGAATGGCTGTTGGAAACAATTGCAATAAATTAACTTGTAGTTCTTAATTTAACCAACGCAATAAAGTGCAAGCAAATGAAACAATATCAGATCGTAAACTGGGGAAAAAGTAATATATAATATCCTTGGACTACTGACAGATGAGAATACAAATTGCAAACGCTAATTTTACCATTTCCCAGTCTTATTTTTACATTTTTCTGTAATTATTATACCACGGATGACGTCACAGAGAAAAATTTTGTAATTAGAATTGCAAAAAATATAATTTGGAATCAACGACTGTTTTTTTTTAATTTTCTTTAAAGTTACTTGTTTTTTACGTATTTCAATATAGACATCCATTTATAAATTTATTGAATATTTTATCTTTTTTAAAGTTTACAGTTTTAGATGTTGACTTAAATAGTTTACATGTAATTCTTTAAGATCTAGTTAAAGATAGCTACTTGATTTATTAGAAGCTTACATACAAAATGTAGGACCCATTAAATTTGTTCAAAGTTCATTATTCATTATTGTGTGGATGACGTTATTACGTAACATTCTCAAAAAATGTCATAGTAGCATAAACTTACTTGTCTATATAATTTCAAAAAATTTATGGTTATATGATTCTATATGGTTATATGGTTAGCATTTGATAGAAAAAAAACTAAACAGACAGGAAAAATTTTCATTAAAACAAATATATATTAAATCAACAATACGAGACTCACACTAGGCAATGGTTAGTAGTATTCTCAGCAAATTTCTGTAGAAAACTACAATGTATAAACATCCATTCATCACATCTTTGACGCATATAACTGACATATTTCCCGTTAACTAAATTATTTCCCTAATTGAAGCAATATTTCTACTTTTAATTGCTTCCTTTTTTTCATTTCTGGAATTTATTGCAGTTTCATTTTTTTATTATCTGTTCATTGCATCTTAGTTTGTTACTAATTGTTTGTTAATTTATTTGCTTGAGTAATTCACTTGGTCTTTATTGTATAATAATTGTTTGATGTGTTTTTATAATTATCTATGCTTTTAATGTTTTTTTTTCTTTTAGATTTTTTCCATCATTAGAATAAAATTGTGTATTTTATTTTTTTAAGTGTTTGTTTCAATTTAATCATTCATTTTTAATAATATTGTTATGTACATTATGTTTAGTGATAATTTATCATCTTATATATTCTTTTCTATTAAATATCTTACAATGCGGGGTCTTACTAATAATGAACAATTTATCTACGTCGTAAGATTAACACAACTTCAAAGTCAAATGCCGATTACACTATTGGGGATTAAACTGCCAAAGACCATAAATATAATACACTATCTTTAGTCATTATTGTTTTATTAAAACTATTGATTTTAGGGAAGACTTAGGTAAATTAATGGAATAAAACAATATATCAATACTGCAAATATTACTACCGAATATTATACCTATAGATGCATTGTTTGTATATCAAATATATCCATGGATCACATATATAGCCATGCGATTCGAGTTATTATGTAAGGCCATTTAAATGTTAATGGTCATATGTTCCTCAATTAGTTCTGTAAATAAATTTTAATATCATAGATAAATTTATTATTTTAGGTTATTTAAAATGAAATCATCAAATTGAATCTACTCTACTTTATGTTATATGAATAATTAAATTCCTAAACTAGAGGAAAAGGTAATTTAAAAATCACTAATTATTATATTAATATTAACAATACGTATGTGATTGACCTTAGCTATAAAACTTCTTGAATAATAGGGAAGATAAACATAAGTTTAATATGCTAATAATAAGACAACTACTTCCTAAACCGTTTTGATAATATATATATTTAACAATGAAAACATTGATAAATAATTGAAAAAAATACCTATATATTTAAATGGCTTTTGAAGGTCTCTTAGTCTTTCCAGAACTTCTAAACTGATACCCGATACCCAGGTATCTAATCTGAGGTCTGAGTACACTGCATTCATTCCCATGACGAAATTAATGGAATCGTTGACCAGTTCTGCCATGTCAGTTTCATGCAGTCGGACCTAAAGCATTTTGGAATTAAAATTAGGAACAAACAATTAAAAGCAGTTATTAGAGTAAATTTTTAAATCTGTAAAAAAAACAGAAAATACACACTTCATCAGAGTCGAACTCC
Organism: Hermatobates lingyangjiaoensis; assembly: GCA_026182355.1. Lineage (NCBI taxonomy): Eukaryota > Metazoa > Arthropoda > Insecta > Hemiptera > Hermatobatidae > Hermatobates > Hermatobates lingyangjiaoensis. The sequence continues at coordinate 1,205,579 of JAPFBL010000110.1, read as the reverse complement.
ATTCCTTTTTGACTAGTTGTATAACAGTTCAATGACAGGTAGTAACCAATAACTTGTTTTAACATGGAAGACTAAATTTCCCAATGAAAAAATATTTTTTAACACTCTTATCATTTTGTTACCATATATATTAGGTGTAGATATTGAGCTTAATCAACAAAGATAACCATAACCATAATAATCATATTAGTGTCATACTTATTGTAGATAATAAATAGTCATAAGTACGATTTATCTTAGTTGTCAAAATTGACATAACATTGTGATTTCTGTACAGATACGGAGTGATGAACTCCAGTATAATAATAATGTGAAGAAATCGGTCTACGCCCTTCCTAGAGGACGATGTTAAGCCGTCGGTCCGGAGTCTAAACTATACTTGCTCCTCATTAAAGATTCCGATTCAAAAATCACTTGAACTGAGACAAAATTTAAGAAGCACAGATTATTTCTATTGGCTGTGTACTGGCCTCCAGACTGGTAGATCCTGGGTTCAATACTCACTCTGGTGCTCGATTTATTCAAAAATCTGACCACGTCGTGCTTCGGGAAGAACGTTAAATCCCGATATTGGTCCCGAGCGTGTACGATGTTAAGTATTCGTGGAAGATCCATACTTTAAATACACTTGAGTTATGCAAAATTTACTACTCCACCAATGTAGAATTTTCTTTGTATAGTACCACAAATGACCAATGTTCGGCATGTGTGAGTTCTTTTAAGGCACTGCCACACCAACCTGACCTAACCTATATTAATTTTATAGTAAACAATAATATATATAGTTTCTAGAATCAGTAATGGATAAGAAAAAGTGTTGACAATGTAAACATTTTTAAAAAAAGTCACATAATTGAAAAAAGGTAGTCTTCCTATGAGAAAATATTGTCGAAAACTACAACGCATCTACACAGTAAGGAATTTTTTGAATATGTATAATATCAATGATACATTAAGTGGTATGAGATCTAGCATACACATTAACTTATAGATACACACCCTACATACATATATGCTTTATCGTGAACTTAAGAAATTGACTGATGTGTTTTCAAAACATGTAAATCGTAAAAATTTAAACAGATTTTTTTTGTAATTTACTATTAATTATTAATTATGTACTTTATTTATAGTAAAGTAAAAAAGCAAATTTCTCTGTGCTTTTTTTAAATGATAAATGGATAGGTTTTAGAAAGCTCTGCTGTAAATAAACGCTTGTGACAGGTTGTTTATTATTAATAGTTAAATCTAAATTTTTTGGTTTATTTGGTAAATTGATTTAAATTTTGTTATACTTTAATTACTCTGTCTATTTCGTTTTCATTAAATGACAAACACCACATGAATTAAGTGGCACAGTAGGGTAGAATCTTTTGCAATACTATGAAGCAACTATGACTATAGTTTGTTAAAATAGGGTTTTGCAATTGGGTTGTACAAAGTTAACAATAAGGATATCAGGAATCTAGAACTATATCAGGTTATACAGCAACAACAGTTGTATCATGAACAACAGCAGCAGCAACACAACTGTATAAGCAACAAATGGATAAGCAATGATGTCACTTCTAAAGTTTGGATACATGATAAGTAGCACTGCGATGGTTACTCTAAGTTGTTAACCCTTTTTTTTTTTCATATTAGAGTTATGGTAGGGCTATATATTCCATCGTCGTCTGTCTCTGATTAGAGGATAGTTCATGTAATTCGCACCAACCAGTTTGACTCTGTACATGATTTACTGTCAAACCTTGCAGTCCACCATTATCACAGAAGAATAAAATGTATTAGGAATGAACAAACTTATTTCGTTCATGAAAAGCGAATACGGTGATAAGAAATGTATTCTACATGTGAATTTGAAATTCTAGAGTAATATCCAATATAGGATATTTCTTAAGCCATCCAGGAACCTCTATTGACACTAAATGCTATTTTTCTTCTATTACAGGTATTTAGGAAGAAGCTCTGTGCACTCACATTATTTTCTTGAATATAAATTTCCAACACAACACATATTTTTACACCAAATAATTATGGAACTAACATTTCCTAAACTATAATATTAGTTATTATTTGCATACACTGTGTAGAGATAAACCTTAATTGTTTATTACTCGATATCATTAACTCAATTTAATCCTTCATATTTCCAATCAACCCTTGAATTTAAATCAAAATTTGATAAAAATGAATATTACAGATCAGTTTATTTTCACTTAACATAAAGCAGTGCTGGATAATATTTTAAAACTTTTATTACAGCAATGTTTTCGATTCTATTGGTTGTATTTCTTATTCAACTTCATGTGGGATATCAATCATATTAAATCCGCAGTACAAATGCGTAGCAGCATCTGAATCTCAATGATGGATAAAGTCCCCAAACGGTCAGCCAAAGATTATGGGAATTAATCTGGCTGAGATTTCTCTCTACCGAATATTAAGTGGTCCTTTGATATTCTGCCACATGCATGTATACTTCTGCTAAGCCTTAGCTGCGCCTAATACATTTCATATTTAAATGGATTGGTAAAAGATATAATAAAAAAATATACAATACAATTAGATGATTATATAATTGCAAGAATGCTCAGAGAGTTGAGTGAACAAAGCTAAAAAAGGAAAGAGTAAAAAAAAAGTGAGGAGGGAGATAATGAAAAAGATAAAGTCTGAAGAATTGAAATTACTTTTAAAGTTAGAGAGTATCATTTAACTCAGTCAGAAACTTAACAAAAGCAAAATTAAAGAAAAAATATAGTAACATTAAAAACGAAGATTACATTTATATCTAAGAAGTAACATGGAAATTAAAATAGTCATTTAACAATATGGATTAAACTGAAAAGGAAGTTGTAAAGGTAAAGAAATCTGATCTTGTCAATAAGAAAAAGTTGATAAAAAAAATCTGCGGGGTGGATTTGTTAAAGAAGTTGAATGTAAAATGGAAAGTAAAGTTATAAAAGTTGCTAAAAACTGAGTGAACTTTGTAAAAGGAGAACCAACACAAGATGTTAAGATATTAAATCATTTAAAAGAAGCCGATAACGGGGCTTGATGGATATGCAAAACTAAACAACAGTCGCAAAAATCAAACAAAAACTTTGTGATGTTTTATATATAAGAAATTATTTACAAAACCATACAAAAAAATCTGGAGTGGCCTACACTCTACTTTACTATAAGTAACTCAACGTCAAATTTCTTGAGTATATAAAACATAACGTATCATTTAAGCATAACATAAATATCTAAATGGGATATAATTATTAGCATTCCATTCGTGAGGTAGTACAGATAGTGATTGAAGGACATATCAATTTATAAGCTTGTTTTTGTACATCACAAATAATTTATTATTTGCAAATAATTTCATTAGTATAACTACAGCAGTAATAACATTTTTGAAAAACCAAAGTGAACATTTCTTGATACGAAATATTATCCTACAAGAGAACATGGCTATTGTTCAAATAGCCAGTAGATTTCTTACATCGTTTACTTGACATCCTTCTACATTGAATATTAATCTAAAATTTTCAAATTTGAAACAGTACAATACCCTTTTTTTCTCTGAAAAACTTCTTAAACAGTGAAGAAAATGTTGCTTTAAGGTGATTTATTACTTAAAGATGTACGATAATTACAGTTATTAATCTCTAAACGAAAGATTTATATTTTGAATTATCTTTTACATTTTTGGTTTTTAACAGAATTATTATACTGGGAATTTTATGGCTTCTTAGTATTTAATAAGATCATTTTCCTTCCCCTTTGTCGAATAACATATATACGAATTTTTTTTTAATCAGTGTTATCATTTACCTGCACAATATTATTAATCGTACACCTCTTATAAGTCGATAATATATTTTCATTTTTCCATTAGAAACATCAATTTTATCTCAGTGGATTCGCTCAAAAAATTTCTAAGTCAATGTAAACAATGTAAAAAAATACAAAAAATTCGACAAGTATAGCAGGTGATCTCTTAGTCTAGCATAAACAAACAGTTTTTATATCGTTATTGCTCTTTCCCGTAATTGAAACTTCATGATTTTTTTTTTGTGAATTGCTAATTTTTTGTTCCATTTTTGGTTAAATTTTCATTATTTTTTAACAAGACGTTTAGCGTCAAAAAACATTTTCTGAAAACACAAATCGTACTGTAACGCCCCTTTAGCAAATGTAATTTCAGAAAAAAATATCTCAGTTCATTCTCCATATAATGTTCTATTTGTAGGCATAGTTTCATTCTTGTCCGTCAAACAGTATGACTTGTATCGCTCTCACAAGGTTTGAGATTGAATTATAAGTCAAAATTTTTACATTTTATTGAAAAAAAAATATTTCCTGTTGCTTTAGAATTCTGAATATATTTTTTGTTTGTTGCGTTTGAAACTTCAAAGATAATGTCAAAATTTCAAAACCCTAGGGTTATCAGTTTAAGAGAAATAAATGTTTTAAAAAAAACGGTTTTTGGCAAAAAAAGTGACTTTCCCATCATGCATAATTCTTCCCAAACAATAGGGATCTTTGTCTTTATGAGGCCCATTTTCGTGTAAAATATCAACTTGATCCATCAAAGATTCTGGACCGTAGCGTGGTAACAAGCAATGCTAACACACTCACCCACCCACCCACCTACCCACACACACACACACAGACATCATCGTAAAAACGTCATAAAACGACTTCTGGTACCTCAAAACATGTAATTCCGTCAAAATCTCGAGATCGAATTTTTTCACGATCACTATACTTTACTTATAGTAAAGAAAAAAAATTCAAAACTGTAATTGTAAGATGGTTGAATTTTGACTACATAAAAGCACATCAATAAACAAAACTTTAAAGTATGAATAGAACTATGAATTTGTATTTTAAAGATAAAAATATTTCTTAACCATGCTACCAACTTAAGAAAATAACATTTATTTGAAGGTATTATTTTTTACTTTACTATAAGTAAAGTATAGTGATCGTGAAAAAATTCGATCTCGAGATTTTGACGGAATTACATGTTTTGAGGTCCCAGAAGTCGTTTTATGACGTTTTTACGATGATGTCTGTGTGTGTGTGGGTGGGTGGGTGGGTGGGTGAGTGCGTGGGTGGGTGCGTGTGTTAGCATTGCTTGTTACCACGCTACGGTCCAGAATCTTTGATGGATCAAGTTGATATTTTACACAACAATGGGCCCCATTTAGACGAAGATCCCTATTGTTTGGGAAGAATTATGCATGATGGGAAAGTCACTTTTTTTGCCAAAAACCGTTTTTTTTAAAACATTTATTTCTCCTAAACTGATAACCCTAGAGTTTTGAAATTTTGACATTATCTTTAAAGTTACAAATGCAACAAACGAAAAATATATTCAGAATTTTAAGACAACAGGAAATATTTTTTTTTCAATAAAATGTAAAAATTTTGACTTATAATTCAATCTCAAACCTTGTGAGAGCGATACAAGCCATACTGTTTGACGGACAAGAATGAAACTATGCCTACAAATAGCACAATATATAGCGAATGAGTTGAGATATTTTTTTTTGAAATTACTTTCGCTAAAGGGGCGTTAC